>ML663568.1:16589325-16959166 GCA_007570785.1 Antilocapra americana | reverse complement strand
CCCCAGAGCCTGTGCTTTTGGACCAGGCCGTGTCCCCCAGGCTGAAGGGTGGGTGGGGATCACACAGACGCCCCCCCAGAGCCTGTGCTTTTGGATCGGGCCGTGTCCCCCAGGCTGAAGGGTAGGCGGGGATCACGGAGGCGGCGGCTCCTCCCGCTGCCCCGGCCCGCCTCTGTCTGCCCGCTCTGACAGGCCAGCCCTGCACAGACACAGCCCCACAGCCTGACTTCGCTACCCCAACATGACGCCGACTGTGCACCAGTAACTCAGGTTTGCGGTGAGAACGCAGGCCCTAAGTGGTTCAGTGTGTCTCCGTGTTGCCCAGCTGTTGTCTCCCGTAGTTTGGGTACCCTGGGAGGCACACCCCTCAAGGCCTGGGGGGCTGTGCCCTGGAGGTCCACGCCCGTGGGGTGTGTGGCCGGCAGGAAGGGGGCCCGGGGAGGGCTGAGCTGCTAGGGGGGAGGCAGATACTCCAGCCGGGGCCGGGGGACTGAAGCAGGGTGCCCATCAGAGGTGTCCTGAGTTGGGACGAAGGCAGCTTCCTGGAGGGGATGCGTCTGCCCGCCAGGTGGCTCCATCTGGCCCAAGGCACATCCTGAGAGGGGTCCTGCTTTCAGCACACGGAAGCCTAGCAACTGGGGAGTGGGTGACCCCTGGGCTCAGTGCGGGCCTCTGGGCAGCACACCAGGGTACCTGCTGCAGGGTCGTGGGCTGACCGTGGAGCCAGTGCCCTCTCCCTTTTCACGGCAGCAGGGCGCAGGGCAGAGGGCGGGGGAAAGAGAAAGCCAGAGAGGGAGGTCAGCTCATCTGGGGCAGGACCTGCGCCTTGCCCAGGGGCCAGTCAGGAGGGGGTGCGGGCCATATCTGCAGGAGCGAGGTGGTGCTCTGGGGAGACCATCCAGGCGGTGGTCCTCGGAACCCTGGAGCAAAACCAGACGGCGGTTTCCCCTGGAGTCTTGATGTGCCTGCATCCGAGGCTCCAGCCGAAGAGGGGAAGCAGACTCCACTTCTTCCTTCCCTTCCTTCACTGGTTTCTGATTCTTACTTGAAAGTGCTGTTCCTCCCACAGGGGAAGATTGGTTCACTCGGGTGGTAAAGCTGTCTTTGCCCAAAAGATTCTCCGTGAATGTGGGGACCGTGAGACCACCACGTTCCAGGACGGGCCCTTCTCAGGCATTGTCATCGGCGGGGACCCGTTCGTGTGTCCAGCGGGGGAAGTGATGCAACCAAAAACAGGCAGAGGCCCGGCTCCAGTTAGAGGCGTGCGGTGTGAGCACACAGCGTGCTCTCCCGTCGGGGCCGCACTGAGCCCAGGGGCCTGCACTTGGGACACGTGCCCTGATTTTGTGTTCGGGATAACCAAAGGCGGTGATGTCGGACCAGGGGAGTCAGCTCTGGGTCTGCATGAGCCCAGCTTCCACTGACACCTGGAAGGCAGCAGCTCACTGTCCTGAGATGCCCATGGCCCCAAGGGGCCCTGTGCCGTCTTCTCCCTGGTGCCCCCCTGCCAGTCTCCATGCCCTCCTCTCTTGTCCTCTTTGTCATCGAGGTGCAGCTGATTCCCAGTGTTGTGTTCATTTCTGCTGTGAAGCCCAGGGGTTGAGTTTCACACATGCATATATATTCTTTTCCATTACGATTTATCATAAGACACTGAGTATAGTTCCCTGTAAGACCTTGCACTTCATCCCTTCTGTGTATTGCAGCTCACACCTGCTCACCCCGGCCTCCCACCCTGGCCCTCCTCCAGCCCCCTCCTCCTTGGAAGCCCCCAGTCTGTTCTCTCTCTGTGGTTCTGTTTTGGTTTAGCAGATAGGTTCATTTGTGTCATGTTTTAGATTCCGCATATAAGGAATGCCATGTGATATGTGTCTTTCTCTTCCTGTCTTACTTGGTGTGATCATCTCTAGGTCTGTCCATGTTGCTGCAGGTGTCAGGTGTTTGTTCATTTTTGTGGATAAATGGTATCCCATTATATCTACATGTGTGTATCTATCTATCTATATGTGTATGTATTACACATCGCATCTTCATACACTCAGCCATTGATGGACATTTAGGTTGCTCCCGTGTCTTGGCTATTGTAAATACTGCTGATGTGAATGTTGGGGTGCATGTCTCATTTTGGATTAGAGTTTTGTCTGGATATATGCCCAGGAGTGGGGTTCTCTTCGCCGCTGGTACCCTACTTACCCGGTCTCCAGCCCCTCTTCCCATACCCTGTTACTCCTGCCTGCAGCCCGGGGGCTCAGATGCTGTGTCCCTAAAGGAGAGCCATCTTGGGGGTGGGCAGCTGTAATTGTCACCATCCATGGACTCCGCTTGTTGCACAAGGGCTCTGACACAACTGAGGAGCTGTTCTGAGGATGCTGGACTCAGGCCGCACAGCTCCCTATGAGCCTGGGAAACCGCAAAGTCCAGAGGCAGGCAGGTCTGGGTTTGGATCCCGGCACTGCACTCGGCCTCTGCCACATTCTGTTGTGGAAAGACCGCTGTTACGATCGTGCCGACTCCTGACCGCCAGACGTGCAGTGATGCTCCTGCTGCCCCTGGATGGTGAGCGTATCCCTGCCCACGCGGGTGCCTGTGCTGGGGGACGTCCGGAGCCCAAGTGACTGGGCTCAGCTCCTGACTCTGCACTTGCCCTTCGACCTTGGCCTCTTTGGGGTTTGGGGTCCTGCCTATAATTGGGGAGAATGGGTGCAAAATGTGGACCCTCCCTGGAAGTGCTGGGGCGTGAGCATCCCTTAGCCTGAGGGTGCTCATCACAGCCAGAGATAACCTGATCCTCCCTCACTTTACTTGCTCAAGCCTCAGTCTTCCTGTAAATGAAATGGGGACAGTGATTCCTCCACAAGGCTCCAGCAAGAATCCCGCAGAAACCTGGCACCCAGAAAGTGCCATGGAAGGCATCCACGCCCCATATGGGATTCTTACCTTAAAGCTGCAGACCCCGACCTTTTTGGTTCCAGGGACTGGTTTCATGGAAGACGCTTTTTCCGTGGACCTGGGAGCAGGGGTAGGGGGGTGTGATTCAAGCACATCACACTTCCCGTGCTCTTGGTTTCTATGACTGTGACATCAGCTCTGCCTCAGACCATCAGGTATTAGACCCTGGAGGTTGGGGACCCCTGCCTTAGGGGACTGCCTTCTACAGTCAGCAGGTTAGGGATCCAGAGGGCACAGACTGTAGAGGACAGAGTTTACAGTCACCGCAGCAACTAGACAGCCAGCCACACGACTGTCTGTGCGCACTGACGCTCGGCTTGGCAGCTGCTAACACCCGTCCACAGGATGCCCTCGGTGCCCCCCGCCGTCCTGAGTTCAGCACTCCTCCGAGCCGCGAGGCCAGGGGACCCTAACCGCAGGTGGCTGGTCGTGAGCCCGACCTGGGGGACGCGGCCAGACGGCCCACAGATGCCCAGCCGTAAACCCGGGCCCGGCAGCCTCCGGACCTCCCGGAAGGAGAAGCAGTTTGCAGCAGCGGGACAGTGCAGGGCAGGGCGTCAGAGCCCTTCTGGGGTGGCGTCCAAAGCCACACATGGCGGCTGTGATGCCTCAGACTTGAGGATGCCGGGCCCGCAGCTGGGTCGGCGGACTGAGACGCAGAGCCCAGTGAGGAGGAGACAGGCCCCTGAGGCCCGTGGACAGGGCCCTGCAGGGAGGGGATCTGTCGCCGTGGGGTCAGAGCTGGTGGCCATCACGAACAAGGACGGGGGCTTCGAACCAAGATGGACTCAGCTGGGATCCCGGCCCTGGCCTGGCAGGGCATTCCCTCACCTTCCTAACCTTGACAGTAACACTGGGTTGGCCCAAAAGTTCGCTCGGGTGTTTCCATCGGCTCTTATGGACGAACTCTCTGGCCAGGCCAGTACCTTCCTGGCCAGGTTGAGGATTGGAAGTCCTAGGAGGTCCCTGGCACAGAACAGGCTCTGGGTAACCCTTTCCCTTGGCCATCACTGCTTTGTCGGCGTCAGTTCTCACAGTGAGGCTGGGCTAACCCTCCCGAAGGCAGCCATAGTCTCAGACTCATCTGGCCAAGCCAGGACGCTCTCAGGGTGGGTCTGCAGGGAAGCGAAGAGAGGGCTGGAAGGTGGCTGTTCCTGGGTGGACAGTGGCTGAATGGGAGGCGCCTGGGCAGGGAACGTGCATCTCCAGCAGCACAGTGAGAAGGAAGCCGGTGCGCGGGCCGCCTCTCATGGGGCTCGAACGGAGAGGGGGCGGGGGCCGGCTTGGAGGAGAATCTCTGCCCAGGAGGAGAGTTTACTCTCGAGTTTAGGAAACAGAGCGGGATGGGCTGCTCTGCTCCCTGCCAGAGCTGTCTTTCAGCTTCTGAAGTTGGGAACGTGCAGTTTGCCGTGGCCAGAAGGGAGCGTGTGAGCCGGAGGACGGGTCAGGATTCCCGTCCGGCCATATCTGGCGGTCCAGGCGCCAGCAGCCCTGGCCTCTTGGCGGTGACAGTGTCCGTTCTGCCCCCGACAGCAGGCCGCTGATTGCTTCTCACGGTGGGGGTCTGCCCCGGTGTTACCTCCCCTTCCCTCTCTCTGAGCTCTGGGTTCATAGACACACTCAGTGTGCTGGCAGGCATCAGTGTTTCTGAGCTTGATGGCATGTTTTCAGTGAGAGTCACCCTCTGCCTTCAGGGACGGCATTAGAATCAAAAGCCAGATGAAATAGCCACCAGATGGACAGATAGAAATTTGCATCCAATCAAACATGGGTCCCTTTTGCTCTTGAGCTGATTGATTTCTGGGCTCTGAGTTGGAGGCCCTAAGAACTGCCTGCATGGTGGGAATAGTGTGAGAAAACCAGTTTTCATGCTTTGCGGCAAAAATTCAACCAGTGGGATAGGAGAGGCAGGGTTAATTGACCCTAGAAGGTCGATTAACAGAGATGCATATGTGCCCATCACAGAGTCAGCACTGGAGCTGGCCGGGCATGGATTTCAAAGAGGATGTCATCACTTACCAGGTGGAGGGCCTCAGGACAGTCCACACCACCTCTATGCCTCCGTCTTCTCTGTGAAATGGGGCTAATACCCCCTAGCAAGGAATCCATGTCTTTTTCTAACATTTTATTATGAAAGTTTTCAGATAGAAAATTTGAAACAATAATGTGGCACCCACCAGTCTATCCAACACCTTTTATTCTATGTGCACACTGCACCTTCTTAAAGTTTCATTTTTATTATGCTATATTGGAGTATAGTTGATTTATAGTGTGTTAGCTTCAGGTATTCAACTAAGTGATAGTTATATGTATATACATATTCTTTTTCCAGTTCTTTCCCATACAGGTTATCACAGAATATTGAGTAGCATTCCCTCTGCTGTCCAGGAGGTCTTTGTTGATTATCTGTTTTATCTACAGACGTGTGTATCCATTAATCCCAGACTTCTAATTTATTCCCCGCCTACCTGCTTTGGTAACAGTAAGCTTGTTTTTGAAGTCTGTGAGGCTGTTTCTGTTTTGTAAATAAGTTCATTTGTATCATTTATTTGATTCCACATAGAAATGATTTCATATGGTATTCGTTTTTCTGACTTCCTTCACTTAGTATGGTAATCTCTAGTTGCATCCTTGTTGCTGCAAATGGCATTGTTTCGTCCTTTTTTATGTCTGAATAATATTCCCATTGTCTATATGCACCACATCTTTTTTACCCATTCATCTGTCAGTGGGCATTTAGGTTGCTTCTGTGTCTGGGCTGTTGTGAACAGTGCTGCCTGGAACATTGGGGCGCATGTATGTTTTCTAATTACGGTTTTCTCTGGATATATGCCCAGGAGTGGGATTGCTGGATCGTGTGGTAATTCTCTTTTTACTTTCTAAAGGAATACTGCACTTAAAAAACCCTCACCTGCTCTCTTATTCCGTCCGCACCTTTTTCTCAGGACCACCGCGCAGGGACGTGTGGAGGTTTAGCTGGACACGTGCGCAGGGCCAGGGCGGGGGCAGGGTCTGGAATTTCATAGCGCTTAGTCTGTGAGTGTGGCTGTCGTTAAAATGCCAGCGCCCCACTTTCATGGGTGTGAACTTGGTTCTGGTCGCCGTGATTGGGGAGCGGAGTGGGGGGGAGAGAGGCAGAGGAGCCTTGGAATCCATGGCTAGATTGGTACCCAGAGGTGCTGGGTGAAAGCTGGTGAGAAAAGTGACTGCCTCCTGAACTTCTTGCTCAGAAGGTAGAAACTGCCCCCACCCTGCTTTCAAGTCCCTCAAGTGGAGGACAGAAGAGTTACTTTGACCCGGGTGCGTCCTCCTGCAGATTTTTAACAGACAGACTTGAACCGCAGTAGAACTGGTCCCTGGGGTGCTCTCAGGGGACCTCCAGATGGCGTCACTAATCCTGCCAAGAACCGGGAGGAGGGCCGTCACACGGCCCGCTTCTCAGGCAGGGAGACTGAGGCTGTCTGCTGTCACAGAGCTGCCGGGTGGAAGGCCAGAATTTGAATTCCCAGATCTCAGGCTTCTGCTCGCGGGCTCTCCTGCACCCCACACCACCCCCCACCTCCAGATCTTCCCTCCTCCTGCTCCTCCCTCTCTGCTCCCTCCACGACTAAAGGGATGACACTGACTCGTGTCCTCGGGGTTAGAAAGGCTCTCTCCCACCCCCAGGTGAGCGCAGGGGCCTTTTAAAGGGGCCACCATGGGCGGCGAGGACTGGACTCACCCGCTTGGCAGGGAACTAGATCCATACAGGACGCCAGGCCCAGCTCCGTGTGCTGAAGCCCCAGCTTTGCAGCATTCTCAAGGGCCCCCAGAGTTCCTCGTGCCGTGGAATGAAGTTTGGAAACTTCGATTAAGAAAGTCCCCAAAGAAACTGTCATTAATGCGTTTACACTGAAGCATCATCATACGTGGGGAAAAGCACCTCCAAAACCTCACGCACGTTTCCAGCCTTTAAAAACCTGATGTGCGGCTTAGTCCCCACAGACCCCCCAGGTGACGGCCTGCTTCCCCTCAGTGAAGACCTGAGCGTGGCGGGCTTCTCCCTCTCTGCCTTAGCCTTCTGTACATCCCCCCATCCCCATTTATGGAAGCGGAGGGTGACTGCATTGAGACCTGGAGGTGGAAGACGGTTTGACTTGGAGGTGTGAGTGTCTTCACTGTGGCCCTTCTCCCCAGGGTTCTGTGGCTTCCACACTCAGGGTTGCCGTGTGCAGGCAAGAGATGGAGAATTTTCAGTTGACCAAGTGCTTTCGGCATCAGACACACGAGCGTCCTCGAAAGGGAAGGGGCAGTGGTCTGTGGAAGGGTAACTGAGTGTGGGGTGCAGAGGTGTCTGCAGATAAGTTCCACTGGCCCTCAGCCACATTCACTGCGGTGTCGTTCACGGCTGTTTCCCCAACAAGAGTGGCAGGTCTGAGTAGTCGCGACAGAAACCATAGGCCCTACCGGGCCTAAAATCTCTCTTCTGTCACCCTGTGCAGAAAAGCTTGATTTGCTGACTGTTGGTAAACAGCACAGACTTGGGCTTCGGGCAGCATCTAGCCGTTTGTCACCTGTGTCGGCGCCGTTCAGTGGCTCAGTCGTGTCTGACTGCGACCCCGTGGACTGTGGCATGCCGGGCTCTGCTGCCATCTTAGGCGCATGCTGTTCTTGCTGTGACTCAGTTTCTGCATCTTTGAAATGGGAACGACAAGGTTCTTTCTTAGGATCGTGGGACTCTAAAGCCTCTAGCTTTGGCCTTGGTTCATTTAAGGGAATGGTATGTACAAATCAATTGTTTTTACTCCCTATTCTTTTGATAAAAAAATCCTAAGACATGGGTTTGATCCCTGGGTTGGGAGGATCCCCTGGAGGAGGGCATGGCAGTCCACTCCAGTATTCTTGCCTGGAGAATCCCATGGACAGAGGAGGCAGGCAGGGCTACAATCCATGGGGTCACAAAGAGTCGGACACGACAGAAGCGACTTAGCACACACGCACACACTCTCTTTTCTTAAGATAGAAAAATCCAAGACACCAATCTTAAGCTTCTAGAAGTCCTTTAGAACAGGGGTCCCCGACCTCCGGGATCTAATAATGCCCGATAATCTGAGGTGGAGCTGATGTAATAGTAAATAAAAGTACACAGTAAGGAATGCGCTTGACTCCTCCCCAAACCACAATCCCTCTGTGGAAGAACTGTCTTCCACAAAACCAGTCCCTGGTGCCGAGAAGCTTGGGGACCACTGCTCTGGAAAACCCAAGGACCAAGTGTGTAAAAACCCAAGACGGATGGCTGCGCTGTCCCGGCCCGGGGGCTGCCCAGGCGCCCCTTCGCTGGCAGCGGGTGAGGCAGCAGGTCCAGGAGGTGTTGGAGGTCTAGGAAGGCAAACAAAAGAAGCCACAGGAGTCTAGGAAGAAATCTTTAATTTCTGTTCAACTTTCAAGAATTTGAGAGAGGTGTTGGTTGTTTTTCTTTCTAACAAACCAGTTCAAGTACATGCCTTCAGATTATAAAAGTACCTGAAATTGCCTAGAATATCAGCATGCAAAGCTTGTTAGTATTTACATATATTTACATAGGGAAACAAGAGAAAGATCTACAGGTATTTACAGTCTACAGAGGAGAGGAGAAAGGCAGCCTAATTGTATTTCCTAAAATACAGTCGATGAGTAGTCAGCACATGCATATTTAGAGAATATTTGCATGATAGAATGCAATTTTTTTTTAAAAAGACATACCTCTGTAACTTTCTATGCTAAGGTGTTGCATAATCAAGGTAATTGTGTGTGTGTGTGTGTGTGTGTGTGTATGTGTGCGTGCGTGTGTGTGTTTTGTCTCTAGTCTATTTGCATCAAGTGCTTTAAAATGTTCCCTAACACCGAGGCAGAATTATTTACCCTGGCAATTAAAGGCCCAGCCTACGTGATCATATCCCCCTAACTAGCGACACACTGCTGGTGGATGAAGTATCTACTGTTTCTCATCTCCCCATCGACCACTGTGACCAGGTCCGTCTGTGCAGAGGCAGTGCCCGGGGTCTCACCATTAATATGGAAGTAATACAAATGAGACACTCTCCATAGTATGTTCCAAATGAAATATTAACAAGGCCAGCATCTCAGTGCCTGAGAAATGATCCAACAGAGAGAGCCCCTATGAAAAGAAATAGACCTGACACAGACATGCTTGGCTTGAGACAGGGTGTCTGGACACGGGTAGGGAGGTGTGCCCTGGGGTGCCCTGCCTGTGAGATGGGATTATTGCAGACTCTGTTCTTGTAATTTGTTTCTGGAAGAGTAAAGAGTTAGTTCTATTCTAACCGCAGTGGGGCCCCATCAGAGATGACCCTGTGGGTTTTATCTGCCCACCCCATGCCTGGCCAGTACCGTGTCAGACACTCTCTCTGTGTCCTAGGTGTCAACCTTACAGTGGCAGCAAACTGCTTTTTCAGGATTTGTCTGCTCACAGAAATGGTCAGCTCTCGGTTTTGTAAAAGAGCCTGGCAGGTCCATTCAGTGTGATTCTATGCAGACGAAGGGGAACGGGGAGAGCTCTGCTTCGCCCATACTCTTTGCAGTGTTTGGTTAGAACTGAACCCATTCGTTCTGCCTGGCAGTAATTTCAAAGGTTTATTTCAGTATACATGGCAAATACAGAGGCATACATTTATGTACAGAATACAGAGCTAGCTAGAATGTGGGTTAAAGAAGTAGAAATGTAGAATGTTGCAAATTAACACAGGCTAAATGTCTTCTCTGAGCTTTCTATAAACACTCAGCAGTCCTTCAGTCCTGTCCAGGTGGCTGGGTTGGAACATGTCAGGGATGGGCCATCAGACTCGTCCCAGGTAGGAGAACAGTGCTTATTTTGGTGGCAGAGCTCTACGATCCATTTCAGAGTAACCTGTGGAAGAATGGGGGCCCCAGTGCAGTTTCCCATCCCAACCAGAGAACCACCCCCCCCGTCCCATTTTAAAAGCAGTGTGTGGACCCCAGGCAGCACCCTTAGGGAAGGCCTGGGAACTCTCCCATGGATATAAGAAAGATTAACAGAGATAAGAGCATCTTCTCTCATGTTTAGTGGGATCGTCCCTCCAGCCCAATCCATTCTAGAACATCTTTGGCACCAATGGTAGAACAGGCGTGAATAACGTCACCCACCTGGACTGTACTCAGTCGTTCCTTTTTCCTTCCCTCCTTCAGACGACCTCCCACTCCAGCGGAGCATGTCTGGGATGTCATAGTACCAGCAGGTCTCAGAAAAAGGAAACCATTCCAAGTATTCCACCCCCACTCTCTCAAGACCAGCCCTCCATCTGCCTGGAGCCCTTGCCACTCTTTGGGCAAGGATCCTGGAACACGTAGGGGTATGGAAAAGGCCTCGCTGATGTCAAGGCAAGGTCAGAAAAGATTATCCCATTGAAAACAGAGCCCTGAAAACCTCCCAAGGTCACGCTGCCCTGCAGTGCTGCTGATTAGACTAAGCAAAAATCCTCTGGAGCCTTGCTTTCCAGAACAAACATGGCCCTGGGCCTCTTCAGATGGTTGAAAGTTGCTGCCTCTCCCTCCCTTCCTAGGCTCAGGGAGACATGTGTTCTCCTGCCTTCACAAAGCCTCCCCAGCTTTCCATCCTGAACCCACTGTGGCTTGCTTTCACAGATTTCTCAGAGCATCGAAGCAACTATTCTCCTAACTTCCCAACTCATTCCTCCCTGGTCTTCACGTCAGTCTCTTCAGCCTCCTTGATGATCTTGCTAGAGATGCATGACTTTAGTCAAGGAGGCCACGTGATCTTTGTAGCCTGACGAAGATTTGGTGTCTGCACTGCAAACAGGAAAGCCCCCATGTCGTCCTCTCCCCGCAGAGGCCTGTGAACATATGCTGCTCCCTGGAACCTCTGTCCCCTGCGTGCCCCCCAGACATCTCACGAGGACGCGTATCTGCTTCCGGGGGCTGTGTCCTGTGCCAGAACCAGTCACCTTGGTGGTGATGGGCTGGCACAACCCACAGTTAGCTCCCCTCCAGAGCACTGCCATGGCGCTCTCCCAGACTGCGTCCCATCTCACCTGGGGAAGGAACGGAGAGACAGCACCTGGGAAGGGACCTCTGAGGTCCTCCACCCTCGTGACCCTCTCCTTAGCGAGAGGCAAATGCCTCTACACACACTGCGGTCGGTGCGCCTTCTCTTCCGTCAGGCTCAGGACTGAACGTGATCCTCAGCGTTCTTCAGCACACTCTCCCCGACTTTTGCAGCCTACACAGTGAAGACAAACGTCTGCTTTCCTGACCCGCCTCCCTTTTTCTGTTTAAGAAGTTGAGTTTGGATTTCCCTGCTGTAACCAATCCTGAGGACAGCCTGTGCATTAGCAAACCTGAGGGCTGTGAAGGAAGTGCGTGCCTGCATCTAAGTGTGCACTGTCTGGACACCGTCAGGGGTTAGGCGTTTGTAGGGATGAGTTTGTGGACAATGAGTCGGGGCCGGGGTGGGGGCAGGAGAGGGGAGATGGAGCAGTCTCCTCTGCACACCGGCTGCAGCATGTCAGGTGGTGCCCTCCCAAAGGCCACACCCATTTGCACATCTGTGAGTTCATAAGCTGGAGAGTGCTTGGGTTTCCCTGGCCTTGTTGTGGTTCCACTCACCCTTTAAGGAATGTCTCTGTGGTCCAGGAGCGGTAGACTCACAGCTGGGCCAGTCTGGCGGGTGCAGGTGGCACTTTGAATCAGGCAGTGGCTTTGTTAGGGGTCACTGGCTCTTGGCTCCCCTGAGGTGGTGCTGAGTCTTCAGTTTTGTTAATCCAAATGGATATAATTTCAATTTAGTGGCCTGCGTAAATCAACAGTGGGAAACTCTCCTCATGCTTCCCAGGTGAGCGCCCGACAGCCTGTGAGTACGTTTCCTCTTGGGCCATGCCAGGGCTGCACACGCGGCCGGCTGGGAGGAAGGGACGGGCCCCGCGCGACTCCGCCACCCGGGAGACGCGGGGTGCGCGGTGTGCGGACGGGGGCGCTGGCGTGGGCAGGCGGCTTCACATGGCAGCTGCTCTGCGATCCTGGGGTCAGTCTGTGTGGCCCGGAGGAGTGGCGTCTGAGCTCTGGTTTGATGTGGGCTTCTCCATAGGCGGGGATGACGACTGGGGCCAGAACATCATGCCCCTCACAGGGCTCCCTGCCCAGTGCCAGGAGATGGCAGGCTCGCAGTCGGTGCCCCCACTGTTGCCACTTGAACAGTGCCCGTCTGCAACCAGGTGCTGGGAAAGCTCGCCCCGGCGGAGGCCGAGAGTCCTCTCGAGTCATGACCTCCGGCTCCCCCTGCCGCTCCTCGTCCTGGAGGAAGCTGGTCTGTTCCCAGTGAGCACGGGCTCCACACCCAAGCCCGAGGGCCCTGCGTCGGTCGTGGTCCCCCGGGCAGGGAGCCCCACTGCCACGCACGTGGGCGTCTCTGGAAACATGGGGCTCGTCAGCTCAAAGACCGTTCTCAGGTGGCGAGTAGGGTAGACATGACCTTTTGGAGCCGCTTGCTTTGGTTTCTCTCCACGACCAAATGGGGTTCTCGGAGGAGCAGCTGTGTCCCCGCCCCACAGCCTCAGGAGATGAACCTGTATCCCGCTGCACTACCCAGGAGCCGGGGTGGGGACTTGTGGCAGGGCTCTCCTGGTGGCCCAGGCGGCAGAGAACCCACCCTAGTGGGGGAGACGCAGGTTCCATCCCTGGGTCGGGAAGGCCCCCTGGAGAAGGGCATGGCAACCCACTGCAGGATTCTGGCCTGGGAGACCCCCGTGGACAGAGGCGCCTGGCGGGCAACAGTCCATGGGGTCTCAAAGAATCGGACGTGACCGAGCGACTGAGCAACAACTGGGAGATGGGGTCCCACCCGCGCCCCCTGTGTCCGCTGCCCCGTGCCCACCAAAGCTCGGTGGTGAAGCGGTCTGCCATGCTCACCGGAGCGGGGACCGATTCTGCACTGGGAACGTGTTTGCTGTGCCCCGCAGACCGCACATGAGTAGTGGGGGGAAGCTTTGAGGGTTCAGAGAGGCGCCCGTCTCCTCCTCCGGCGGCGCTGGCAAGGCCCTCTGTCCCAGGAACCCAGCGCCTCCTCACCGCAGTGGCAGGGCCGCTCCTTCCCTGCCATGGGTCCCAGGTCTTGAGCGGCCATCCTTCCTCGTTTCCAGGCGCTGCGGAGGCTCAGTCACTCAGCGGTGGCCTGAGGTCAGCAGTCTGGGAAAGCGGCTGAGGGACCCCTGCCTGCTCTCAGAACCCCTGACTACACAGACACACCATGACAGCGCATCTGCTTCCTTATGCCTCAGAGTTAAATCCATTTTAAGACAGGAATCTATTCTTGTTTATTTTTTTAAAAAAGCATGCATTTTAAAACTAGAGAAACCCAAAAACTAAACACAGTGCTGTAACGTGTGTCCTTATCAAAACGTGAGTTATATCAGAGAACCTACCGATGCATCACAGATACTACTATGTGGGTGGGTTTTCTTTAAGCCTGGATTATCGATCCGAAACTCCCGTAACTTTCTCTTTCCAAGAGCCAGTATTAATCTGTATTCCATGCCGACAGCTACAAACTGAAGGCTAGTGGTTGTCAGATAACTGTTGGATGAAGAGCGGCTACTTCAACAGATTCATCCCACCGAGGGCTTTGGGAGGGTGGATAGTTTAGGTCTCAGGGCCCCAACAATAAACAAACAGCAAACCAATGTCTAAATCCCACCTTTCTGTAGTTGGAGACCGTGCCGCTCAGCTGACAACTGATTTCTGAAAGAGAATGATGAACCCTTATTACCCAGATACTTTTAAAAATCCCAAACAAGAATCCCAGGTGATTTTACATACACTCTAGAGATGGATGGTATCGTTCTCTGGCAGCTCGCAAACATTTGACTGAATCAGAAATGGCATTCAGGCAATGTGATTAAAGATTCTCCCAGCTTCCCAGAAATCCTCAGCCCCCACCCCATGCCCACCCCCCGCAGCAGTCCACACCCCCCGCTCTACCTCTGGTGCAGGGCAGACTCGCTGCACCCCAGTGCCCAGATTCCCCATAAACTGTAAAATCACCGAGAGGAACCCCCCACCCCAGCCCGTGTTCGTATGTCTCGAAACTGCTGTCATCACAGTGGATCAGCAAGCAGCGGTGACAGGCAGCAAGGCACAGCCTCAGATACTTCACAACAGAGTTGTTAACATCGTCTCCGTTATGGGGCTCTTTCATCTTCTCTGAATTATGTAGTGATGCACAACCCCCCCCCAAAGTGGCATGAAAGTCCTCTGACGGTGATGAAAGTGCTCTTTAAACATTTTTCTTCCATCAGTCTAAAAACATTTTCTCTTGTAGCAGCCCCGCCAGCTTATTTCCTGATGTGGCTCCCGTCTCACTCTTGAGCGTAGGCAGGCCAAACGGCCATGAGCCAGCGATCAGCACTCAAGTGTCATCGCCTCCGGCCGCATAAAGATGGACCTCGGATGCTGCCGTCGGGGTCACCCCTTCGACGTCCAGGCTTTGCTAGGCGTACACGCTTGGTCTTCGGAGGGGAGAAGCTGGCCTTTGCTTTCAGGTGCCCTGCAGTCCTGGCTTCTCACACAGAACCTGCACCAACGGTGACGAGATCTAAGTTGTGTACCACCCTGAGCCAAGTGGCAAAGGCCTCAAAAGCCACCCAATCTTTGACAAAAGATTGGGCTTTTCTAAAATTTATGGTTTTCGGCATGGTAGCCAAGTGGAGGTTTACACGAAATGAGGCCAGCTTCAATTGCTTTCAGATTCCATGGGGGAAAATGCGTGTGCCCCCAGCTCCCTCATCCGCTCGATTCTGAATCAGTCTAAGTGCCGAATTTCTCTGCAAAAATACCATTCCGACAATGTGAGAGCGCAACACGATAGCATTTTAGAAGGTCAGAGTGGCGCAAGATTGCATTGGGTTTGGAAGAATTCTGTCTGTTGCCTTCCCAAGTGGCCACCTTTGATCCTTTGTCAGGGTTGGTGGAGCTTGTGAAAGGCCAGTTTGTTGTGATGTATGAATGCTGATATTATAGCCACTCCAGGGCGGGGTGGGGGGGGCCTGGATCTTGGGGTGAGCGGACTCTCTTGCCACTTGGGAGCTCATGACAAACCCCCTGACCACTCTTTGGTGGGTTTGGGAGTTGCAGAGTACAGCGGAAACCTAAGACAGATGTCCAGAAAATTCCCCAGAGCACCATTTCCACCCTACAGCAGCATGCGGAGGATCAAGGCCGAGGTGACAGTTGGCTTGGGTGGGCGGGGCGAGCACCTCAGGTGTCCCATCCGTCTCCAGAGGGCACCCCACTGCCTTTTGCCCCACACGGGGTGCAGGGGACTCGGATGAGCCACTGGAACTTGGTTAGATAAACATGCCAGATGGTAAGCTAAGGGTTACTAGGAATAACAGTTCAGCAAAAGGGAAGTGGGGTGATGCGGACTTGCGTTCATTAGACCTGGGCTGTACAGATTCAATCTGAAAAGAAGTAGCTGAATCCAAGCACTCAGCTGGCTGGTTGGGGAGTAGGTGGGGGTGAGAGACCTGTCTGGTTCAGGTCATGCTGGGGGTTCAAACTTTGGGCCCGTGGGTCTCATCCAGTGCAGTGGCCAGCCCCTTAGGGTCAGAACTCATGCCTCCATCTCGTTCCCACGCCACACCACCCGCCTCCCCAACAAGCATGTCACTTGAGTGTATTTGCCTATTTGGTTTTCAGACAAATTCAGTAAGTACCGTCCTCTTCAAAACAACCCCCAAGTCTGTTTCACAGTACTTCCCTAAATTGGTAAATACCCCGAGACCTTGCTTCTCAGAATGCCCTGGTCTCCCGGCGATTATGGGCGTAACCATAGATACACAAACCGAGGCGTGTGGTGGGGGACGTTCTCCCCCAGCCCTCTGCTGGGGCCCAGTGTGAACTCTGTAAGAGGCAGGAGAGGGTCAGCTTTCGGGTGGGAAGGGAACGCGCTTTACCCCCCCTCAGAGGTCTTCAGTGTTTTCCTAATGGTGACCTTATTGCCCGTTATCTTTCTCTGATTCTCCTCTGCCTCCCCCCACCACCCCTCTATCACCTGATAATTAGTTGATGCAGCAAGGGCTGTGATGCACATAAATAATCAGAAGATGCCAGATAAACTGTATTGGTTTTAAATTAGAGCCGTGCCGACCGTGTCTCCCTACGAGCACCAGCCTATTATTTTTAATTATGGCTTGCAAAGCAAAGTGATTTCTTGCCCTCCTTCCAGCAGCCCTGACAGTACCCTGTCAGCCTGGGTGATATGGTGCCCCGTCGGCACACACATCCCTAGCCACAGCGCCAGCTGTTACTCAAAAGGTCAGCTGTAAGTGATCAATGGCACTCATTGCAATGTGCGTTTAGAAGTGGGCTGGGAGGACGTGGACCCTCAAGCCGCCATCCCCCTGCAGGCACGGGCAGGATGTGACATCCATAGAAAGGTCTCCAGGATCCCGATCAACGCACAGATTTGGGTCTCGTGTCCGCATGAGGCACGTGTGTAGGGCGGGGAACACGTGCGTGTGTGTGCAGCTCACACGTTTTGACACTGCCTCCCAAACCCTTCCCCTCGCAGCACCGTGGGCAAAGAATGAGAGCACACCTGGCACCGGTCCTGCTTGGCGCTCTACCCACTGGGCCACAATGAGAGCAGTGGGCTTAGTCCAGACAGCAGTCTCTTAAAAAACACCTCAGTGTCTCATGACACCACGCGCTGCAGTCAGGAGGCTGGATGGATTTGTCCTGCCTGTCGGCGAGGATCCCGTCCTGCTCACGACATCAGCAGAGGCTCGGGATGCGACGGACTGAGAGGCGTGTTGTGTGTAAAGCCTTTTCCCAAAGGAGGTGTGAAAAGTCGCACTGGCGCTCTGGGCCGAGTCCGACGCGCTTTCCCAGGACAGCCCCGGGTTTGCGGCCCCTGCTGAGCGCCAGAGGCCTCCGCAGCAGGTGGGGGGCGCTCCCGGTGAAGGCCAGCCCCCTGTCGCCTCTCTTCTCACACATGCTTGCTTGTCTCTCCTCTCTGCCCTGCAGCAACAGGGAGCCGCCACCACCGTGTACTGCGCCGTCGCCCCGGAGCTGGAGGGCCTGGGAGGGATGTACTTCAACAGCTGCTGCCGCTGCCTGCCGTCGGCTGGAGCCCAGAGTGGAGACTCGGCGCGAGCCCTGTGGGCGCTCAGTGAGCGGCTGCTGCAGGGCACACCTGGTGGCCCGCCCTCCTAGACGGGCGCCAGCCCGACACCCATCCCGCTGGCCACCCCCACCTCTCACCCTGCAGCCTTCCACGTCCCCCCGACCCAGACCCGCAGAGGCCCAGGATGACCCGCAGAGGCCCAGGATGTAAGGGCCGTCGCGACAGAGCCCGTGGCGTTAGGTTCCCCTGGGGAGCAGGGCGTTGTGGGGAGAAGGGGCGGTACCTCTTGTCCGGGGCTAGGGGGCAGCCCGGGTCCCTCTGCTGCCCTGGCGACACCCTGTGTGACGGTGAGGCCTCGCGGGTAGGGAGGGTCTCTGCTCCACCACAGAAGCGTGTGCAGGTCTCGCCACGCTGGGTCGCCCGGTGCCCCCCACCAGACCCACTGGCACCACCCCAGCCACACGGTAGCCAGGAGCAGGCTTTCTCCTGTCTGGGGAAGAAAGAGCCAGTGTTTATCCTTCAGCACTCATCCGCGGGATGTCTGCTCCATCCCTATCCGGTCTGAGTCCTGGACAGAGGCCCCTCTGGCCCTTGTTCCCGCCAAGGCGGACGGGCCACTTAGAAACGGGTGGTGCAGGTGGAGTGCGGCGCAGCGCTCTGGTCCACTGCCGGGGCTGCACCAAAGAGTCTTCAGATCATGGCAGAGCTCACACATCATTCCCTAGATGACAGCTCGACAGGGAAAGGAGCCTTGCACCCTTAAGGATGCCCCGGATATTTGGGGCTGGGGATAAAAAGCGTTCCCTTCATCCTTCTCGCACAGTGTCAGGAAGCGACCCCGTCACAGGGGTGCATAGCGCCCCGTGTATCTGTTCCACATCCTGTTTCCAAGTCCTCTCATCCCTTCCATCCTATGCTTAATAAAAGAACATGCTTGGATATTATCACCTGACGTTTGTCTTGTTCCTTTAAAGGTTTGTTTCAGTTTTGTGTTTTGGTTTTTTTTTGTTCGTTTGTTTTTTTTTTTAGAAAAGCAATCTAGAGGAAAAAAATAAAGCGCTTCTTGTAGACGCCAGGAAAACACCATTCTCGTGTCTTCTCTGTTTTGTTTTTGTGCTTTGTGGCTGTCTGCGGGCCGAGTTGTCTCACGCGATTAACATGCCAGCATCATATTTTCTGTTGAAGAGAAAGAGAAAAATGACTTGTTAAAGTTCACCTTAAGAAGTTCTGTTCTTACGCATGGTGGGTCATTTCAGTCCATGATGTGGTGTTCCCCGTGTGATGACCAGGTTCTCGGTGAGTAGGCAGTGTCTCTAGTGATGAGGATGGGGGTGGTTTGAGGCCCTTTGCCCCTGGTCCTGCATCACTCACACCTGGGCTTCCAGGCCATTCCCGCAGGGATGTAGGAAGGGCCTCTTCAGCCAAGTGGAGACGATGCTTCTGCTCACACCAGGAAGGCGGGGCAGAGGGGTGCATGCCACCAGTCTCCATCCCGACATTATCTGTCTTGGGCCTCTGGCCCTGTGTTCACTCAGACACCATTGCTTTCCCGGGGTCCACAGCCTGGCTACGTCCTCCCATCTAGCTATTGTCCCCCTTAACAGAATCCTTGAGGGACCTTGACCAGAGGAGGCAAGCGTCCCCCTCAATCAAGAGCTCCCTAAACCTATCAATACCACTGGTGGGGATGTAAATCGGTGCAGCCACCATGGGGAACAGCGCAGAGCGTCCTTAAAGACCTAAAACCAGAGCCGCCTTACCATCCAGCAAGCCCACTCCTGGGAATACACCCAGACAAAACCAGAAATCCACAAGACACGTGCACCCCTACATTCACAGCAGCACGATCCACCATAACCAAGACATGGAAGCAACTTAAATGTCCTCCGTGGAGGAACAGGTAAAGAAGATGGGGAAAGAATATTAGCCATGAAAAAGGAACAAAAGAATGCCATTCGCCGCAACCCGGATGGACCTAGAGATTATCCTACTAAGGGAAGTAAGTCAGACAAATACCATCTATCACATCACTTACAGGTAGAATCTAAAATATGATATAAATGAACTTATTTATAAAATAGACTCACAGACATAGAAAACAAACGTGGTCACCAAAGGGTGGGAAGAGGAGTTAAGAGAGAGAAATTAGGAATCTGGAATCAGCAGATACTACTATATTTAAGAGACAAACAATGTCCTACTTACTGTATAACGTGGGGAACTATATGCAATATTTTGTAATAAACTAGAAAAGTGTGTGTGTATACATATATATATATATATATATATATCTGAATTACCTTGCTGTACACTAGAACCTAACACAACACTAAATTAACGATACCTCAGTGAACAGCTAAGTTCACACAGGCCGAGTCTTTACGGTCACGTGCCCAACAGATACGCTGGCACCACGTTACGGGAATTCAGAGTTAGGGTGACATCCCCAGCGGTTAGAGCTAGCAGATGTCTAGATCCTGGGTCTATAGGGGTGTCCGCAGGACTCAACGCTCACCATCACCTTGACCAACAGTTCTGCAGGTTGCTTGACAACCGGAGGCCCCGCCCAGAACAAAAGCAGGCTGCCTCTCCCCCGAGTCCACGGGGTCTTCGCTCCGGCCAGACACCTCTCGGGCAGGCAAGCAAGTGTGTAGCAGAAAGCCTCGCACCCTTTTTGCTTTTTCGCTTGCTTAAGGCCAGGATTATTGCTTACCATCTGTCATGGTGCATATATATGGACGCATCTCACACACAGACACACACACACGGAAACATATATGTGCTATATATGTAACACACATGTAATATGTATGTATTAGTATGTGTACACAACCGTGTGTGTATAGATCTGTAATATAGACCTAGTCTTCCATAATCACCACCGCTATTTGCAGATACTGTTGATGATGTGCCAGTTCCCACTCTGTGGCCCCCCCGCCCCAGCAAGATCGTATGTGAGGACTCCACTAAACTAACTGAAAACAGACAAGATAATTGTGGGGGGAACAAAAACAGGGTGTGAAACCAAACAGTAGGAAACCATGCCTGGTAATAAACAGAGCTGAAAATCTCTGCTAAAGTCACGCCCACCTTCCTACTTCGTGCTCAGATGAGATTGATGGGGCGACCTGCCCACAGGCTGGGGACCACAGGAGCAGAGTCAGCCTGTGGGTCCAGGACGATGGTCTGCAAGTCCATATCCCTCCCACTGCACCCCGCTGCAGAAAGGGTGTCTGCAGACCCCCGTACACGTCCATGAATAAATGGATACGGTGCTGGGGTTGCTTATTCACAGAGCAAGACTGGCCTCGTATCCAGGCCTGGGGCCTGGGTCTCCTGCCGGCGCCCCGCGTCTGGGGCGAACCCTGCTGGGTCTGTGCCGTTCACCCGGCAGCACCGTCCCAGCCCCGCAGGCCTCCTCTCCTGCTCTGGCTCTGAGCAGGTGTACACCCGGCTTCCCTCCTGGGTTTGGCCCCCGGGGCACTCAGTGGCCAGGGTTTTGCACCGGGGCCACGGCCTCCACCCAGGCCTTCTCCAGCGGGCTGCTCTGTCCCTGTGTCTTGACACCCACAGGCCACCGGTTTCCACGTGCACGGCTCACGCAGGGACGCCTTTCTGCCATCGATCAATGGGAAACAAGAAACTGAAGCGGCCCCGGCAGTGACTGCGGCTGTGGCTTGTGGTTAGGCTCTTTAAAACGACGTGACGGGTGGTTTGTTTCAAGCTTCCATGAAGGGGGCCTGACTGTTTTCAGTAGGGTCAGCGCCGGGCCCGAGAGCCCGGCTCGCGGAATGGCTGCACGCTCGGGCCACCGGCAGGTACCATGTTGAAAAGTTCACTTCTTAAGTTAACTTTTGTTGAAGTAAAGCTGCTTGAGAGTGTTGTGTTAGTTTCTGCTCTTCAGCAAAGTGAATCAGCTATAGATATATACATATATATATATATATATCTCCCCAAAGAAATTTGCATTTTTAAAATAGCAGTATTATACAAATGAACTTTTGTCCTGATCCTTGAAACCAAATTTATGGTTACCAGACGGAAAGGTGAGCAGAGGACAGATGAAGAGATAGGGACTGACACATACACACTGCTGCGCGTAAAACATGACCAACAAGGACCTACTGTAGACCATGAGGACCTGTACTCAACAACCCCCTAATACCCTGCCTGGGAAAGGGTCTGAACTAGAGTGGCTATATGTCTATGTGTAACTGATTCTCTTTGTTCTACACCTGAAACTAATACAACATTGTAAATCAACTACATTCCAAGAAAATTAAAAAAAAAAACGTTTAAAATTTTCAAGAAAAAAATAGCAATGTTTACCCTGTTAATTTTTTGTGCCTTTCCACATATGCAAACTAGTCTGAATTCATTTTAGAATAATACGCAATATCACGAAATATTACCCGCATGATGACTGAAAAAAACCTTCTCTGAATTCTACTTGATGAGATGCTGTACTAATGATAAAGGCAATTTCTGAGAAGGAAAAGACAGGCTCAGTCAGATACCACAATCCCAACAGAGACTTTTCACCTCTGCTTCACAGTGTTTGGTTTCCCCCCAAATTACTTTCTTTCTCCATTGTCAGTTGTTGGAACGGAGTCCTCGGGTGTTGTCTTGCTGGGTGGGGGTGTCACTGGGAATCCCTTGCCCTGGGGCAGTCAGGCTGTTTCTGGTTTTTGCTGTCAGAACTAAGTGCAACCAGCATCTGTCTTCAAGCAGTTCTTCCCTTCTGTTGACTGTCCTCCCCAGCATTCAGAGGCACCCCTGAAACTCTTGGGTCTAACAGCTCTTGTTTGGCCTTTGCTGCTTACTTCCATGTGCAATGTGGAAGCGTTACAGCCAGCAGAAGGTACATATTTGTGTGTGTGTGTGTGTGTGTGTGTGTGTGTGTGTGTGTGTGTGTTTAACAACCTTATCAGCCCTGGGTGTTGGTATTTAATTTTTTTAAAAACATTTTCACTTCATATTGTCACAGTTTATAACTACTTACATAAAATACCCCTAAGCAACCAGTCTCCTTATTTAAAGTACAAGCATTTTGTCTTTTGTTTTCCCACCGGGCCAAGTTCACGGTTTTAATTAGAACAGACATTTTAGGTGAGTCTACCTTCTGTCTGGGTAGGAAAAAATCACCATGCCAGGACATCTTTATCCCATGACTCCAGCAGTAAGCGTCCTGCCTTTGTTACCTTTTTGGTCACCAACGCCAGCATGACCTGGGCCCCATCTGCATGCCAGCCCAAACCAGAACGGTTCCTTCTGGCCTACGTACTAACCCCTGGCTGAAGTGTGGCCTGCTTCTAGGCATTACACCGCTGGAAAGACTGTCTCCCCTCTAAGCTGATCTGTTTCCAAGGCTGCATCTTCAGTGTAAGAGAATAAAAGCTTCATTTTCAAAATAGGTCTATGCAGACAGACGCCCTTCACTGCTCACTCAGATGGAAAAGGCTCCGTGCCTTCCTCCAGCTTCTCCTGGTTCTATCTGAGGTTCACTAGGGGCTGGCTGTTTTACTTTGGAGTCATGACAGTTTCTCATTGGATGTTGAGTCCCTTAGGTGAGAAAGTTAGTCCACTTTGACAAAGTATCATTTCCTGAGTCCTTACCAGTACTTTGTACAAAACACATGACCTGAAATGCTGTTTTTGCTCATTTAAACCTCACGAGTTTTGACTGAAATGTCACTGTCCCCTTTTTACCAGTGAGGAAAATATTTCAATCAAATATTTCAAGGAGGCGGATGGCCCCCAACCAGGGTAAAGTGATTGGAGATTCATTCCCTCTGGACTGAAACTCCAAGACATGAAAATCAGGACAATTCAGGGAGGGGGCTGGCCCCTGCCCAGACCACATATTTCTCAAAGTCAGGAGACCTCCCCAACCAGACATGTGCAGAAAAGGTTCGTTGGAGGCCAAAGGGGAGTCATGTCAAGGGATGTTCTACCCAGACGCCTTTTCGGTAAAATCCATCTTGGCTAAGAGATGGGTGTGCACGCATGGGAGGATCCTGAGATATACCAAACGCAGGCTGTGAACCAGGCAAATCAGAATGATTGGCCAAGGGAAACCCGGAAGAAATACCCCATAAAAGTGATTCGCACTGCCACGAGGGTGTGACTCAAGGCCTCTCCTTTGAGTCTGCCCGTGTGTCTATCCACACATCCTATACTCTTTTTTTCCTCTTAATACTTTGTTTCACTACTTTCTGTCTTTGTAGGAATTCCTTCCTGCGTAGCAGAAGGTGCAGGTCCTTGTCACTGATCACCGGTCTAGAACTAGGCTGGGATCTGGTGCTTCTACCACTGCGATCCGGCCAATCTCTAGCTGGGGAACCGAGACCTGCTCCAAGCCGTTGCAGGCCGAGGCCACCTGAGATCAGGGCCACCACTTCCTGTGTGATGTTGTCCCAGTCACTTAACCTCTCTTTGGCGGTTTCTCTTACCCCTCCAACTTCATCTCTCCCTTGTTTTATTTTCTGTGTACATACTTGTTAAGATGTTTTCTAAGCTGAACAAATGGGGGTTCATTAGTAATCCATTTGAAGGTAGTTTTCTCTATAGTCTTTAGATATGACTTGTGAGATTAGTTGGAGGTGGGGGTTAGGTCTATTATTGTATTTAAATAGTTGTTCTTAGAAATAATTGCTGGATAATAATTTTTTTTCTACAAAATGTATTATTGTTGCTGTGTTCATTAGAAAGTTGAAATGTAAGTTCACTATTTAAACTTGGGGGAAAACATCAGGAAAACAAATATTCCCAGTCTCACCCCTCAAAGACAACCACTGTGACTGTTCTGATGTGTGTATTTCCTTTGTCTCTTTTTAAAAAATGCAATCATGGAATATTACTCAGCATTAAAAAAAATTTAAAAAATTCATTTGAAGCAATTCTACTCAGATAGACGAAACTGGAGCCCATTGTCCAGAGTGAAGTAAGCCAGAAGCAAAAACAACAATACAGTATATTAACGCATATATATGGAATTTAGAAAGACAGTAACGAGAACCCAACATGGGAGACAACAAAAGGAACGCAGATGTATAGAATAGACTCGTGGACTTTGTGGATGAGGGTAAGGGTGGGATGATATGGGAGAAGGGCATTGAAGCATGTTAATTGTCATGTGTCTAATCAATCGCCAGCCCAGGATTGATGCTCGGGACTGGTGCAGCGAGATTTCCCGGGGGGGAGGGAGGAGGGAGGGGGGTTCCGGAGGGGAAGCATATGTAAACCCATGGTGATATCATGACAATGTATGGCAAAAACAATAAAAAAAAATGCAATCGAGTTTATTTGTATCTTTTCAGTTTTATATAATGCAATTATACTCCACATACAGTTTTATATATTTTAAAGTAAATAAATTCTGGATACATCTTCTACCACCCTTACAATCCTGCATTCAGTAACCAGGTACACCACAGTTACCTAGCCTTGCACTGTTACTGGAGAGTAAGGTTCCCTCATGACTGTATTTTCATTAATACATATCCTGCTTTAATAAACAGAAATGCATAAGATTTGGGGAGACCAGTTTGATTTATTTCTTACTATGGATTCCAAAGGGAATGTAGGGTCAAACAACGGGGGCATTCCTACACCTCCGAGTTACCTCCGGTCAGGAAACCTTTCCCAGGCTGCCCCCAGGGCTGCTTTTGACCTCTGCCCAGAGTTTCCTGGAGCAGGGCAGGTGTGTGCGCTGGCAGTTGGTTTATTTTGCCTTGATACTCTGCCTGTCTGCTGTTTAGTGGCCGCTTTCTTGGGGCGCCTGGGCAAATTTCCTGGGAGAGAAAGCTCTTGCTTCTGCAACCGGGACAGGAGAGGGCACGAGTGGTGTGTCAGCGAAACCCAAAAGGGCTGACCGCGACAGAGCCCAGCTCAGCTCCGGGTCAGCTGGTTTTGCCAGCCTTTGAAGGCAGCAAAGGGTTCAGTGAGAACCTCCTGAGAAAGTCTGAAGACTATCTTGGCCTGGACGGCGTGTGTTCAGACTTTCTGGCGCAGTTTGTTGAGGCAGGGCTGGCCGCTTAGACTCGGTCCTGGGAGAGCTTTACCTGGTGGGGCCTGGATGTGAAGGGCTGATGAGGAAGCCCTAGCTTTTCACTCTCACTGGTGGCTGCCTTCAAGCTCATTTCAGGGGTTTCAGGGGCAGAGGCTAAATTCCTTCTTGGATGATTTAGGGAGAATTTCAGTCAGACCGTCCCATTTCCTGAACAAGATTCCAGAACCTTCTAGAAGCCCATATTAGTCTCCCTAAATAGCCCCAAAGCCTTCACAACTTCAGCACACTCTCAAAACAGAGAAGCAAAAGGCATGGGAAAAAAGCAACATATAGACAGGTAGGTAGATACGATCTCAATTGAACAACTGGTATTATTACCAATAATATTAAGAAGTACTATTTAAAATAAAATCACAGTAAGCATTATTAGTAATACAAACTCCAGACCCCCTGACCTAGAAATTCATGTTCTAAATTTTAGAACTCTGAAGAAGGACATCTCTCCCAGTCTGCACAGACGGCAGGCATGTGTGTGTGACTGTGTAAATGTGTGTGTGTATACACATATCAGGAGTTTGGGAATTCAGAAACTCCGTTAACAAACTAATGGATCTGAGAAGGACAGTTACTAAAAACGATTTAAATATGTTTAATTTCAAATGAACATAGGCCATTGTTTTTTTTTTGTTTGTTTTTTTAAAGATAGTGTTTTGTTAACAGGGCATTGCTCTCCAGGATATAGAGACATGTTTTTCTGAAAGCAATGATAAATAATAATAACAACAACGACAACAATAAACAACTGAGGTCAATTTAAATGTCCAATGGTTGGGGTCAGGGCTCTCTGACTACCATGATGTTATGGGAAAAGTTTAACTAAGTGAAAAGATGTTTTTAACAAATAAAGTGAAAGACGTCGGTTATCAAATCTATACGGTGTTGTGTTTGTATGCATGTAAACTACATATCGTGGGAGAGAGCTGTGAGGTGTCAACAGTGGTCGTCTCTGGGCAGAGGACACACGCGTGCCTTTCCCTGTTATGCCCGTCCGTATTCCCCACGTTTTCTGCAATGAAAGTACGCCCAATAACATTCTAAAAGTAAAAGTTACAGAAGCAGAGAGCGTGCCAGCGCTTGTAAAACGTGCCGGCTGCCTCTGGCAGCGTTCTGGCTCGGCTGTGGGCTGACTCAGGTCCAGTGACTGATCCTCCAGAAGGTTCGCTCGGGCTGACACACCAGCACCAGTGAAACGGCTCTCGAGTTCCACGGGAAGAGAGTGGGGGGCCTGCGGGCCTCATCACACGGGGCAGGTGTGAGAGAGGGCTTGGGGTCTCTGGGCAGTCTTGTCTGAGCTGCTCCTCCCGCTGCGGAGTGTGCAGATGCACCCCCTCCCGTGGCCGGGCCGGGTCAGCTTTCCACAGGAGCCCTTCCTCCACGGCAGCGCCAACGCTGCCAAGGTCGGGGTGACCCTTACTCCCCACCTCAGCACTCCCGTTAACCTGGAGTGCTCACACCCAGCCCCTGCAGAACCCAGACCGCAGGCGGACGCCAAGTCCCTTTCCACTTTTTGTTTTATTATTGCTTGCTAAAAGTTTGAACCAAATGATAAACGGAAGTATTGATTTTGTTTATTTATCTCCCTGACCTCTGTCAACGTAAAGTTTTAAGAAAACAGACTGTTAGAAAAGTAAACTTACATGTCTTGTGTTATTCTAAACACATGTACTCATCCAAGAACCTTAAGGGAAACACTTACAGCTCCAGAGAAGTTGTACAGGTGGCCAAACAGCACATGGAAAGCTGTTCAGCATCACTGATTATCAGAGGGATGCAAACCAACACCGTCATCCTCAGAACCAGGCAGGAAGGCCGTCATAAACACGTCTGCAAACAATAAATGCTGGAGAGGGTGTGGAGAAAAAGGAACCCTCCCACACTGCCGGCGGGAATGTGAAGCGGTACAACAGCATAGACTTCCATAAAAAGCTAAAACTAGAGCTACCGTGTGATCCAGCAATCCCACTCCTGGGCATATATCCTGAGAAAACTAATATGAAAAGATACACACACTTCTAATGTACATAGCAGTATTATTTATGGCGGCCAAGACATGGAAGAAGCTACATGACCACTGACAGAGAAATGGATAAAGAAGATGCAGTACACATATACAATGGAATATTACTCAGCCATAAAAAAGGACAAAATAATGCCATTTGCAGCCACATGGATGAACCTAGAGATTATCATACTAAGTGAAGTTAAGACAGACAAAGATCAATACCATATGATACATGGAGAATCTAAAAAATGCTACAAGTGAACTTTATTTACAAATCATGAGTAGACTTACAGACATAGAAAACAAACTTATGTTTACCAAAGGGGAAAGTGGGGAGGGGGCAGGGATAGATTACAAATTTGGAATTCACAGATACACACTACTATACGTATAATAGATAATCACCAAGGACCTACTGTATATATCACAGGGAACTATGTTCAATATCTTGTAGTAATATATAATGGAAAAGAATATATATATATAAAATTATATAACTGAATCACTTGGCTATATACCTGAGACTAACACAGCATTATAAATCAACTATACTTCAATTTGTAAAAATTTTGAGTTTTGTTACTTTCTAGTTGGGAAGAAAGTATACAAAGTACAGCATCTAGCAACAAAGTATGAATAAGTAAGAAAACCATCAAACTAATTCCTCCACCCACTTTGGGTCTGAATAAGACCACCACCAGAGTGATCCCCTGGTACTTGCACCACAAGCTTCATCGGTAAAAGCCGGGGAAGCGGCTTCACCAGACATTTCTCTGACTCCATCACTCCACGTCATGGTGGAAGGTGCTTCCAGACTTGCGGTGAGACAGGCCTTCAGTTCACCTTCTCCTGGAAGGAGCTGACCTCTGCAGCTCTGAGCTGGAGGCAGCCCACCTGTTAAATTCCACTCTGTTTTTGAAGGCCTTTTGCATGCAGTGTTAAGCACACAGCCCTACCATCTAATTAAACGACTCTTATCAATTTGCAGGATAGTTGCTTATGGGAAAAAAATTCTAATAAACACTTGAGACCGCTGTAAACATCACTCACCCACTGAGAATGTTAGCATTCAATCCCATGCTCCCTGAAGAATGTGTAGAGGAGCGCCCACTTTGAGAAATATCCCTGTTAACTTTTTAGACCTGAATTGCACAGGACCTTTCCGAGGGAAGGATACGGGAGGAGGGATGACAAGGGGAGGCCTTTCCAGCACTCTGACTTAGCCGTGACGTCTGTCCTCTGGCCTGCCTTCCGTGGGGGCCACTGGCAGTGGCAGAAGGAACACACGCGGTTCTTCTTGAAAATGAAAGAATCAGTCAAGCCTGGGACAGCGGTTAACAGAGGCTTGTACTGGGTGTCAGTTTCCCATCGTGGTGTAGCCTTTCTGAATCTAACATCCCAGGATGACAGGCCAGCTTTCCTGGACAAATCACACTTATTTAACAGCAAGATGGGCCCCTGAGATCCACGGGTGCGCTTTTCTCGGGGGTGAGTGTGAAGTCAAGGCTGAACGTGTCGCTGACTCCTCCTTGCCTAAATAATGTCTTTTTCTAATGTTGAGGAGTAGGCATGCCTTCTGTCATGTTTCTTTGCCCCAAATTTACAATCATCACTCTTCTAAAATTGGCTGCCATTTGTCAGGCTGGTCTGGTTCAAAAATCTATTTTAAAAATCAACCCCAAAGCAAATTAAAATCAGAAATTCTTTTGTGTAGTCGCATCAGTCTGCCCTCTGGGAACACGGGGAAAAGTAGCTTCCAGGCAGAATAGGAGGAAGAGGGGAGGAGCTGTCACCACCTGGATGTGAAAACCAGACAGAACGCCTCCCCCCAGTGCCCTGCCCCCCAGGCCTGCTCTTCTGGGACAGGATACCGACACGCCCCAAGCCCAGCCTGGTTGGGAGATCATTTAATGACCTGGCTGAAGGTGGGGGCGGACATGGTGCCATTTTGGTATTCCAACCTGGTTTCTAGGGGAACAGCGGATGAAGTTCTGGCTGCATTTTATTTTTTAAGCTAGTATCAGATGTGAACCAGGAGAAAGCACTAGAGGAGTGTGGTCTAGGTCTTAAAAGCTGGCAGAAGTGAAAATAAAATGACCGAGGTCTCAGCAGCAAGCACAGAGAGAAAACACTTTGCCCATTTGATTTGAGTGTGATTTTTGTCTAAGTATTATTGTGTGTCTATCAGACATCAGCCTGCTTATCTTTCTGTCTACTGGCTCACTTCAACACAGCAAAGAAAGGACTATTTATACTGTCAAAAGAGAGCAGGGGAAAAAAGTATTATAATGGTTTAATACTGACAATATTTGTGTAAAATGGTTTAATCTAGACAATATATGTGTAAAAAAGACAAAATGCACTGTGATCTACTAAAATGTCTGTGTTGGCAAGGTATGAACATGGGGAGACAGGAATCTAGGCTAATTCCCTTCCTATTCTCACACTTGCTTTAAACCTTTCTATATTTACAGACTTTGTACGAGAACATCTCCATGTTATTAACTCCACTTCTGGTGGAATTAGTATTCCAGGATTTGGATGTTCCCTAATTCACGTGACAATCTCCCTATTATATAAAGAAAGCTGGAGTCCTGATATAGTCCGATATCCAGTCTAGACCACGAGGAAGCTAACTGAGAAGGCTCTTGGAAGCATGTTTAACCCAACATTAAACACAGGTTTGTTTGGGGCTTAAGCCTTCCCTGCGTGGCACCTCACACAACCCTGTGTGAGGTTTGGTAAAAATGAGATAAATGAAAACAGCAAAATATCCAGATAAACATGTCCAGAGTTATTCTCTATGGCACCCTATGATCACACAGCCAAGCTTTCCCTACAAACTGATCCCTGTATTTGATAGGATTAGACACAGCAGAAATCTCAAAAATAACACTCCAGCTCAATAACAGTTGGAAAAGTGTTACCATAAAGATAGGCCATTCTTAGTTTTCATGCAGTGAGGAAGGATCTTTGCCTAAATAATTGAAAATCAATGCACTATATTAAAAAGCAGAGATATCACTTTGCCAACAAAGGTCCATATAGTCAAAGCTGTCATTTTTCTACTAGTCATGTATGGATGTGAGAGTTGGACCATAAAGAAGACTGAGCACCAAAGAATTGATACTTTTGAACTGTGGTGCTGGAGAAGACTCTTGAGAGTCCCTTGGACAGCAAGGAGATCAAACCAGTCCATCCTAAAGGAGATCAGTCCTGAATATTCATTGGAAGGACTGATGTTGAAGCTGAAGCTACAGTCCTTTGGCAACCTGATGCAAAGAGCTGACTCTTTGAAAAAGCCCTTGATGCTGGGAAAGATTGAGGGAGTGACAGAGGATGAGATGGTTAGATAGCATCACCAACTCAATGGACATGAATCTGTCTGGGCAAATTCCGGGAGATAGTGGAGAACAGAGGAGCCTGGAGTGCTGCAGTCCATGGGACTGGAAAGAGTCGGACACAACTTAGCCACTAAATAGCAACAAGACGTATAGGATGGGTCATGTATTCACTCAGCAAACAACTGTCAAGCACTTCCTATCACAGTTCCTATGTCACACCATGAAATGCAGAGAGAGAAATACATTGTGTTACCCTGGAGCTCAGACTAGGGACTGGAAGCAGATCCAAGAAAAACAGGTGATCCAGGACCCTTTCCCAACTGCAGGGGGACAAGATCGCATTGGACTTTACTCACTGGCCCTAAGCGTTCCCTTTACAGAGGGATGTGGATGCCTTTTCCCAGAGCTGTGGGCTGGGGTGTGTCATAGTGAAGGTACTCTTGATGGAGGCCTTGATGGGATAAATGCAGATACATGAGATCAGCAGTGAGAAGACCCCACTGTGCCTCACTGGGAGGGGCTGGGATGCCAAGAAAACTCCCCAACGAAGTAACACTGACGTTTCAAAAATAGTAGACAAGCAGATTTAAAAATAAGTATGCAGAACAGAATAGGATGGAATGCTAATTTTTGCTTTCATTAAATATTTTAAGAAACTGCTCACAGAGATCTGCCCAGCCTCCAAAGACCTTGACAGGGGAAGTGACCTTCTTATTTTCAAGGCATCACTGGGTCTGTTCGCACCATCCTGGGCTAAAGAGGCATCTCCCTTCACACTTGTGTGCCACACGCAGGGTCTGCTTCGGGAGCAGCCATTGGTGACACTTTGTTTGTAAGCCAGCAAACACTGGTAGTTCTGCGCAGACCACACAATTAATTTTATTTTCGCCCTCAGCCAGATTTCCAACAAAGACCCCAGAGATGTCTGGAAAATTAATTTATTAAAAAGCAATAGCTTGATAATACACACGATGGCAGAAGAAATGAATATGTTCAATATCTTATAAAACAGTTGGCAATCACATAATAGAACATTCATTGTCAGTTTAGTAGCTTGTCTCATTATGCTCAGCAAATAGTTGTAAAATAGTGTATTATTCATGAACCAACATGCGTTAATGACTTTTAGTGCACAGTTCTTTTTCAAATGCAGGAAGAGTTAGATTCATCTAGAAAAACAACTTATTTTGCAGAAGTCTGCTCCAGGCGCCTTTCAAATAAAGAGCCATGAGGTGTGTTTCTTAGGCCTGAAGATACACACTGGTGAAGCCCCGTCCCAGCCCCTGCCTGGACTGTGCAGCAGAGGGCTAGCTGATACGCGTCCCCCAGATGTAGAATCCACCCAGTACCTCAGTCAGTCCTGACCTAGGTGGATGAGAAGTAATTCGGCTACATGAGCCTCACCATTGACTTGTCCATGGAACCTGTTTTGCAGTGGGGTATGAGCAAACAGACAAGCAGGGGACTATAGTGCCCTTGCATTGCTAGTTCTGCCTTTCCACACTCCTGCCTCCTACCATGAGGGGAATATTCCTAGGGGACCAGTAGTCCAAAAAAAATGAGAGTCACATCAAATAGATATGAACGCAATCCATAGCCTAGATCCACACCCAGCCTGGATCAGCTGACCCTCAGCCTACAGACAGATGTGACTGCTGCTTTAAGCTGCTACATTTTGGGGGGTGCTTTGTTATGCGGCAAAAGCTGACTGATACATGTAGCATATGCAGAATTTACTGTGGGATGCCCAGAGGAATCCTCAAAGCAACTGGCAGTCAATTTATCTCTCTTAATGCCGGCTTTGGAGGATGTCTGGCACATGAGAATATAAACCCAAGACAGAAGCCACCCATTGTGTAGAGAAAGAAGATTTTTCCCCATGCGGGCCTCACAGTGGCAGCCACTGAAGCAGGCACTCTAACTGTGAGCCCTGATTTGCATCAAGCTGCTTCTCATGTGGGCAGCTCTATGCATGGGCTCCAGAGTGAGTAGGAAGAGGAATGGATTTACTTAACACCGGCTGACCAGAGCAGCAAGGAAGGTGAATCTCTAAAAATCCCAGACCATGCAGGGTCGTACATAGTCAACATAATAGAGACAGTGCCCAGCATCTTGGGCACACAATAGCTGCTGGGGACAGGTAGCTCAGGCAGTAAAGGATCCGCCTGTGGTGAAAGACACCTGGGTTCGATCCCTGGGTCGGAAAGATCCCGTGGAGAAGGGAAAGGCTACCCACTCCAGTATTCTTGCCTGGAGAATCCCATGGACAGGGGAGCCTGGTGGGCTACAGTCCATGGAGTCACAAAGAGTCAGACACGATCGAGTGACTAACACACACGGTAGCAATCAGAGTCACGATCACTGTCGTTATTTGGACTATTCCTTGACAGTGGGATTCGGCAGCAGAAGGAAGGGCAGGAAGCACCCTTTCCAGCCCTAACTGCCAGCCAAGCCTCCCAGAACCCAGGCATCCTTCCCGTCCCCCTCTTTGAGATCCCCTCCTTAGTGGTACCAGCACCATCATCCCGGAACTCCACCAAGCCCAGCCAAGGGCTGAAACCCTGACACTTTCGCAGGCCGTGTTGGCGGGGGGAGGCGGGCATTGCCTGAGTGAGCTTCAAAGGGTAGGAGGAGTGCTCCCAGCTCGATCACCTGATTTCCAAACTGAATTGCTTTCTGGCCTCTCCTCTGCCGTAGTGCACTTAATTGCTGTAGTTCCCAATTGGCCCTCTAGGTCCTAAAGAATGCTTGACCACCACTCGATCTGCTGAGCCATCCTCACCGATGTCTGCGTCGGGGCACAGGCTGCGTCCTTTCCCTGGAGTCTCCTTTCCCTGCATCTCCCTCCTCTGGGTCCACCGAGGAGAACTCCTACACACCCTTCAAGGCCCAGATCCCAGGTCATGCCTCCCAGTGAGCTCCCCAGGGAAGGGCCAGCACCCCTGCCTTTGGGTTCCACTGACTCCCGCCCATGCTTCCCAAGATGTTTAAGCAACAGTGCTGTTTTCTTGTTTAGTTAGTCCCCTCTGTTTGTTGCATTCAGCCAGATCTTTGCGAGTACAGAGAGCATCTCGCTCCCATCAGGGTTCGTACCCCCTTGTACCGCATTGAGACAGACAAAGTGCTCAGGAAATGTTTTGTATAAATGAATGAATGTTTTTGCAGAGGCCAGCTGATAGGCCCTCGTCACTTTCCTTTCCTGCTGCTATTCCCTATTCAGCCTCTGCTGTCTAGATCACCAGCATTCCCCACTGAAGACATGGCAGGAGATGGGAGCCCCTCCTTATTAGGAGTTAATAAAAGAAAAAAAAATACACGCCATCTCGAATGACTCCAGGCCCTCCAGGGACAACCTATGCAGGGTTTACCGCGAGGAGGGGGGCACGCGAAGACAATTCTAATTAAATTCTTTAGTGCTTCTACTTGACCTCATTTCAACTGTGTCATAAATCTTTAAAAAAAAACCACACACACACTTAAAATCCAAAATTTTAAATAATACTTATGCTTTGGTTTAGAATAGGGACTCTCCTTCTTAATCCATTAGTCAGACACACTTTGGTTGCCAGGGTCTATTGTGGGACTGGATCAGTGAAAGGCTGCTGACCATTTCAATTAAAATGTTTTCAAGGATTTCTCAATAATAAACTGGCCTTGCCTATAATTACAGATGAAATAATAATTAAAAAATAAACCTCTCACAATCCTCTGTGTAATGTTATGGCACGCCGTTGGTGTCCATGTACCAAGACAAATACCTCCATGAGACAGGGAGCTGTGGAAACAATTAAAGTATAAATCCCAGGCCCCCGTGAACACCCAGGCTCTGCTAGCTGATTCTGTCTCTGGTCACATGAAAGCCCCACAGAACTCACTGGTGGCTTGGGAGGGAACTGGCCCTACTTCAGTGAGAGCATAATTCCACTCTGTAAATCTCTGCTGTAATTGGTCAATAAACGTACGCCTTGGCAAAATGTCCACAGGGGGTGACTGGTTAGAGAATCTCCGCCCTCGTATTCCTCGCGCTCCGTGGTCCTTCGAGCTTTGCGATTGTCCTGTTCACACAGCAGCTGGGCGTGCAGAGCGTGAAGACCGGCAGCCCCAGGTCGGTTGGTTCCTCCTCAGAGGTCGCTCATGAGGAAGCACGTTGTTACAGCGTTGACCCAGTCTGCCCTGGGGTTTCTCAAGCTCAGTTTGGGGTTGGATAATCCTCGGCCGTGTGGCGCCGTCCTGCGCATTGCAGGGCGTTGCACGCTGCTGCTGTAGGTGCTAGCGTGGTGAGGAGCAGCTGGCCTTGGCTCCCTCGATGCCACGCAACCCACACCCCACCTGTGTGACACCCCTAAATGTTCCCAGACGTTGCCAACCGTCCTGCACAGGACAAACTTTAACCCGATTAACAACCCACAGGATGGGGCGGCGGGGTGGGGGGGGCATAATATTTGCAAACAAAGGGACCAACAAGGGATTAGTCTTCAAAATATACAAACAACTCACACAGATCTAGAGCAAAAGCACCAAACAACCCAATGAAAGAAAAGGCTGAAAATCTACATATACTCTTCTCCAAAGAAGACATACAGATGACCAAAAACTACATGAGAAGATGGTCAACATCATTAATCATCACAGAAATATAATCAAAACTACAGTATTACCTCACACCTGTCAGAAGCTATCATCAAAAAATCTACAATGTGGAGAAAAGGGAACCTTCCTCCTAGAGATATATCCGAACTGTAATTCAAAAAGATACATAACCAAGACATGGGAACAACCTAAATATCCACTGACAGACGAGTGGATAAAAGATGTGGTACATATATACAAATATATACAACGGAGTACTACTCAGCCAGCAAAGCAGAATAAAATGATGCCATTTGCAGCAACGTGCATGGACCTAGAGATGCTCATTCTCAGTGAAGTCAATCAGACAGAAAGACAAATATCATATGTAGAATCGTTTATGCATAGAGTCTGATTTGTAAATGATACAAATGAATTATCTACAAACCAGAAACAGATTTACAGATAGCAAAAACAAACTTAACAAAGGGGAAACATGGTGGGGGGGGCAGGGAGGAGCTTGTGAGTAAGATACACACACACCGCTACATATAAGGCAGATATTCAGCAAGGACCTACTGTACACAGCACAGGGAACTCTCCTCCACATGAAAAGAATGAATGTATGTGTAACTGAATCACCTTGTGGTACGCCTGAAACTGATGCAACAGTGAAAATCAACTATAATCATTTTTAAAAAAATTTTAATTAAGAAAAAGAACCGGGACTTCCCTGGTGGTCCAGTGGCTAAGACTCTGAGCTCCCAATGCAAGGGAGCCAGGTTTGATTCCTGGTCAGGGAACTAGACCCCACATGCCCCAACTAAGACCCAATGCAGCCAAATAAATAAATAAATAAAAATAATTTAAAAAAAAAAAGAAAAGAAAAAGAACCCCTGGTCTAGTCAGATTTCCCCATGTGTTGTGGTCTTAGCACCCCATTGGGACCAGTGCTCAGTCGTGTCCAACTCTTGGCGACCCCCAGCGACTGTAGACTATCAGGGTCCTTCATCCATGGAATTTTCCAGGTAAGAGTACTGGAGTGGGTTGCCATTTCCTTCTCCAGGGGATCTTCCTGACCCAGGGATCGAACCAGGGTCTCCTGCATTGCAAGTAGATGCTTTACCGTCTGAGCTGCCAGGAAAGGCCACCCCGTAGGGACAAGTCACCATATTCCGGGACCTGTTTTTCACCTGATCGGCTTCCCTCCTCACCTTGTTCTCGGCTGACCTGGCATGGATCCCTCGCTGGCCCTTCACGTCTCCCTGCTGTTCATTTCTGCTCCTGCCTGTGCGCGTGGTTCTTGGTTTCAGGAGTCTGACCTGTAGTCACCCCCTGAAGGATCCTGACCCCCTCTGAGGCTGTTCCTTCTTGGACTCGACTGTGAGAGGTTACTCACAGACTCAGTCAAGCTTTGCCTCTGGTCCCCTCGGACAAAGTCCAGCCTCCACCACCACCAAAGACAGCTCTGCAGTGGCTCACCAGGTTCTCCCAGAGTCCGAGCTATCCTGGGTTGCAAGAGAGATCACGATAGAATCTCATGCTTCTCTTCAGGTTTGTAGAAAGAGGTGCCCTCTCTCTTTAGGTTTTAGATTTCCACTGGATCCAACAGAGCTGGGGACTCCAGAGTTCACTCTGATGTCTTGGTTTATTTTGAATGCTTAGTCTACTTCATATAAAAGTCTGTGACCTCCCAAGGCAATAGAAATAAAAACAAAAATGAAATAAATAGGGCCTCATCAAATGTACAAAAGCTTTTGCACAGCAAAGGAAACCATAAACAAAATGAAAGGACAGCCCACAGAATGGGAGAAGATATTTGCAAACGTTGCGACCAACAAGGGCTAAGTATCCAAAATATACAAATGGCTCATGTAATTCAACAAAACAAACAACCCAATCAAAAAATGGGCAGAAGACCTAAAGAGATACTTCTCCAAAGAAGAAATATAGATGACCAATCAGTTCAGTTCAGTTCAGTTGCTCAGTTGTGTCTGACTCTGCAACCCATGAATTGTAGCAGGCCAGGCCTCCCTGTCCATCACCAACTCCCTGAGTCTACCCAACCTTATGTCCATGGAGTCGGTGGGTGATGCCATTCAGCCATCTGATCCTCTGTCATCCCCTTTTCTGCCTGCCTCCAATCCTTCCTAGCATCAGGGTCTTTTCCAATGAGTCAACTCTTCACATCAGATGGTGAAAGTACTGGAGTTTCAGTTTCATCATCAGTCCTTCCAATGAACACCCAGGACTGATCTCCTTTAGGATGGACCTATTGGATCTCCTTGCAGTCCAAGGGACTCTCAAGAGTCTTCTCCAACACCACAGTTCAAAAGCATCAATTCTTCGGCGCTCAGCTCTCTTCACTGTCCAACTGTCACATCCATACATGACTACTGGAAAAACCATAGCCTTGACTAGATGGACCTTTGTTGGCAAAGTAATGTCTCTGCTTTTCAATATGCTGTCTAGGTTGGTCATAACTTTCCTTCCAAGGAGTAAGTGTCTTTTAATTTCATGGCTGTAATCACCATCTTCAGTGATTTTGGAGCCAAAAAAATTAAGTTTGACACTGTTTCCCTATCTATTTCACATGAAGTGATGGGACCAGATGCCATGATCTTAGTTTTCTGAATGTTGAGCTTTAAGCCAACTTTTTCACTCTCTTTCACTTTCATCAAGAGGCTCTTTAGTTCTTCTTCACTTTCTGCCATAAGGGTGGTGTCATCTGCATATCTGAGGTTACTGATATTTTTCCCAGCAATCTTGATTCCAGCTTGCGCTTCTTCCAGCCCAGCATGTCTCATGATTTACTCTGCATATAAGCTAAATAAGCAGGGTGGAAATATACAGCCTTGACGTAGTCCTTCTCCTATTTGGAACCAGTCTGTTGTTCCATGTCCAGTTCTAACTGTTGCTTCCTGACCTGCATACAGGTTTCTCAAGAGGCAGGTCAGATGGTCTGGTATTCCCATCTCATTCAGAATTTTCCATAGTTTATTGTGATCCACACAGTCAAAGGCTTTGGCATAGTCAATAAAGCAGAAATAGATGTTTTATTGGAACTCTCTTGCTTTTTTGATGATCCAACAGATGTTGGCAATTTGATCTCTGGTTCCTCTGCCTTTTCTAAAACCAGCTTGAACATCTGGAAGTTCACGGTTCATGTATTGCTGAAGCCTGGCTTGGAGAATTTTGAGCATCACTTTACTAGCGTGTGAGATGAGTGCAATTGTGTGGTAGTTCGAGCATTATTTGGCCTTGCCTTTCTTTGGAATTGGAATGAAAACTGACCTTTTCCAGTCCTGTGGCCACTGCTGAGTTTTCCAAATTTGCTGACATATTGAGTGCAGCACTTTCACAGCATCATCTTTCAGGATTTGAAATAGCTCAACTGGAATTCCATCACCTCCACTAGCTTGGTTCATAGTGATACTTCCTAAGGCCCAATTGACTTCACATTCCAGGATGTCTGGCTCTAGGTGTGTAATCACACTATTGTGATTATCTGGGTTGTGAAGATCTTTTTTGTACAGTTCTTCTGTGTATTCTTGCCACCTCTTCTTAATATCCTCTGCGTCTGTTAGGTCCATACCAGTTCTGTCCTTTATCGAGCCAATCTTTGCATGAAATGTTCCCATGGTATCTCTAATTTTTTTGAAGAGATCTCTAGTCTTTCCCATTCTGTTGTTTTCCTCTATTTCTTTGCATTGATCACTGAGGAAGGCTTTCTTATCTCTCCTTGCTATTCTTTGGAACTCTGCATTCAAATGGGAATATCTTTCTTTTTCTCCTTTGGTTTTCACTTCTCTTCTTTTCACAGTTATTTGTAAGGCCTCTTCAGACAGCCGTTTTACTTTTTTGTATTTATTTTCCATGGGGATGGTCTTAATCCCTGTTTCCTGTACGATGTTATGAACCTCCATCCATAGTGCCATCATCAGGCACTCTGTCTATCAGATCTAGTTAGTTCCTTACATCTATTTCTCACTTCCACTGTATAATCATAAGGGATTTGATTTAGGTCATACCTGAATGGTCTAGTGGTTTTCCCTACTTTCTTCAATTTAAGTCTGAATTTGGCAATAAGGAGTTCATGATCTGAGCCACAGTCAGCTCCTGGTCTTGTTTTTGCTGACTGTATAGAGCTTTTCCATCTTTGGCTGCAAAGAATATAATCAATCTGATTTACAGATGACCAATAGGTACATGTAAAGATGATCAACACTGCTAATTATTAGAGAAACACAAATCAAAACTACAATGAGGTACCACCTCACGCTGGTCAGAATGTCTGTGTACTAAATTGTTTTAGTCATGTCTGACTCTTTGCAACCCTCTGGACTGTAGCCCACCAGGCTCCTCTGTCCATGGGATTCTCCAGGCAAGAATACTGGAGTGGGTTGCCATGCCCTCCTCCAGGGGATCTTCCTCACCCAAGGATCGAACCTGTGTCTCCTGTAGCTCCTGCACTGCAGGCAGATTCTTTACTGCTGAGCCACCAGGGAAGCCCTCTTACCAACCTCACACCAGTCAGAATGGTCATCACTAAAAATGCTGTAGAGTGCTGGAGGAATGTTAAGTTGGTTCAACCACTATGGAAAACAGTATGGAGGTGAAACTAAAAAAAGAGTTACCGCATGATCCAGCAGTCCCACTCCTGGACATATATCCAAACAAAACAATAAATCAAAAAGACACACGCACTCCTCTGTTCAGAGCAGCACTGTTTACAGTAGCCAACACGGCAACAACCTAAATGTTCATGGACAGAAAAATGGATAGAGAGGCTATGGCCATGCATTCTGTGAATTTCAGCTAAAATGTAACTCTTGGTTACATATGTAACACAGTTACATAGCTGCCGAACTGTTACCATTATTGTATCCGGGCCTGATGCCTTTGGGAGTACCAGGTGCCAGGCATAGTGGTTCTCCAGAAATGGGAAACAAGTTTGAGATTAAGATGCAGGACACTCAATTTTATATGAATGTCAGCTAAGCAACAAATGATTTTTTTACAAGCAATCCCACACAATAATAGGATATATGTGCGCTAAAAAGAAGTCAGTCATCATTTATCTGAAATTCAGATTCATAACTGGGTGTCGTTTTGTTTGCTTAATCTGGCCGCTCAAGGCAGGCAGGATCTCTGCTCTCTCAGGGGTTACAGGATCTGAACTTGACCCCACGCCCCCATCCCCCCGCTCCTCTCTGGGGCCCTGGCCTTGTTTTCTCTGAGCTCGTGGCAAGCGGTCACCAGGGGAAGTGAGGGCTCGAAGGGGACCTAGTGGAGATGAAATCTCTTCCTGTCACTTCCGGTCGCCCTGACCATGCTGGCCACAGGCCGGCGAGATCCGGACACCAGATTCCTGTAGGTCTGGCTTCTCACTCCACGCCCCGCTCACAGCCCTGTTGTGGTTTGTCACTCTGCCCAAGGCTGGGTCCATAGCACTGACCTGCTGAAACATGGAAGGTCGAGTCTGGTTTTTTGGTTTGCAGCTCTCTGTCCTACCAGATTCTCCCTGCACGGCCTCTGAAATTCTGCTGAGCTGGAGTCTCAGCACAGGTGCCTGGAGCCCCTAGGTCAGGTGTGGTAAGTGAAGGCTGTCTGGTCACGCCCAAGGAGTCATGTCACCAACCTTCCTGCTCTGCTCGGGACTGTGGGGTTTCCTGAGGCATGAGACTGTGCACGCTAAAAGTGGTGAGGTCCTGGACAAACCAGGATGAGCTGGTCACCCCACTGCTGAGGCTGCTGGTGGCATTCTCAGGGCCGTTGTTTGCAGGGAACAAACCTCCAATATTCAGATTCTAGGCCCCTGAATAATGAGGCTGGGGGGATGAAAGTAAATTCTAGATTCTCAGCAAACAGCCTGTTATTCCATGAATGAACCATCACCTCCACCAAGAAGCCCTCCTGGATCATTCGGTCCAGGATCATGTCTGGACTCTGATCATGTCTTTCATAGTATGGCTCACCACCTGTCATCACATATTTGTGTTTGGGCTATTGGCATGCCGTCTGTCCTCCCCAATAGCCAGTAAACTCATGAGGGCCACCCTTAAGTTTACTGCTGAAATCCCCAGAAACTGGATCAGCCCCAGCATATTGTGGCTGCTCCAAACACATCTACTGTCTGAACTAATGGATAAGTGGGGGCCTTGCCATGCCAGGGGCGAGGGCACTAGGAAATGCAGATGAAGATGCTCAGCTGCTGTGCTAAAGCGCTAGAAGGCGAGACTGGTGATTAAACAATGATGCCAGCACGTGGAAGCTGATGGAGGTGTGAGGTCTGGGAGAGGGCTGGGGTTGAAGCAACACCAGGAAGGCTCAGCCAAGGATTTACCCAAATTAGTACTTTAGACTGATAGTCAAGGATGGCCCTGGTCTCCCTCCCTCTCTTTTTGGCAAAAGACATTGAAGGAGACAGCAGTGCAAGGGTAGTGGGGCAATGGGATGATTCAAGGCCCCACATGGTGCGTATGAGTCAAGGAAGACCATATACAGAGCTGGACATGGCTGGGTTGCCTTTTAAAGCCAAACATGCCTAGACCCAGGAGTATTTTAACAGCGACAGCAAGACTGGGATACAGTCCTCCTGGCTCCACGTGGTTTTCCCCTTCCTCACACCTCCCGTCCCTCCTCCCTGTTGTCCACCTGCTGCCCTTTTCCCCCCTTGGGCTGCCCTGTCGGCGTTCAGGATCTTAGCTCCCCAAGCAGGGTCTGACCCTGTGCCCCCCTGCAGTGGAAGTGCAGAGCCCTAACCACTGGACCGCCAGGGAATTCTCTGCCTGGTGCCATTCCGACTAAGCTCCCCATCCACTCTGACCCACCACGACACCACCTGCCTTCTCGAGCCGACTCATCGTCCCTCTCTTCCACCTGAATAAGCAACCCCTATCCTCCTGTGTGCTGGGAAGCCGTGGGCACACCTACCTAATTCTGCTAATGTGTGAATGACTACTTTTGGTTATCTCAGTTTTACAAAGGGGTTGTCTGCTTTTTAAGAAGAAGTCATTTACCTGTCTGAATCTCCCTGTGCCTTAGTGTCTTACGGTACAGATTTCACCAAATTCACCGTCTAGCCCTCTCTCTTATCTCATGGCCCTGGATTCCAAAAACACACTGACCCCTCACACAGATACTCATAAAAAATGGACACGAAAAACAAAGCTTGAGTCCTCTTTGCTCGCTTGGTTTGGTTAGGTTAGCCAAGGAGTTTTGTTTTGGGCATATATTTGACTATTTCAGTATATTCTTCAGTTTGCTGTTAAGGAGGGGAAAGAGGGAAAAAAGGAGGAGAAACATGAAAATTGGGTAGGAATCTAATCTCCAACAAGAAATGGTTAAGTTTTAAGTGGGTTTCGTGGGACATCAGTTGATGTTGACATGTGGAAAACAGTCAGTGCGGGATAAAACTGCATCCAGGGATTTGACATCTGAACTTGACCCAAGAAAATGCCAAAGAGCAAAGGCTACCCAATGGACGTGAGTTTGAGCAAACTCCGGAGATAGTGGGGGACAGGGAAGCCTGGCATGCTGCAGTCCATGGGGTCAGAGTCGGACACGACTTAGCAACTGAACAACAAGAGGCCACCCAAAGGGAATTCTTTATATTCATCCACCTACCTATGCATCTACGCATCTCTCTATACATCCATCTACCCACCCATCCATCCATCTACACATCCATCCATCCATCCCATCTATCCACCCATCCACCTTTCAATAATTTCGACTCCTGACTCTGTACCAGGTGTTGTTCTAACCTCCCAGATGCCTCTCATTCCAACGGAACTCGCATTCTGTAGACAGGAGCCAGAGTAAACAAACACTCAAAATCAACCAATAAGGAAGAAAACATCAGCATCAGCTACTGATAAGTGTTACCAAGAAAATACACCATGATGATGGGATAGAGAGCTGTGGAGAAGTGGGAGAGAGGGCTGTGGGGGAATGGGTGATTAGGGAGGGCCTCCCTGAGGTGGTGACATTTCGACTGGACCAGGAATAATATTCAGAAAGTGTGCCCCAAGAATAGTGTAAGAAGAAAAAGGCATCTGGAAATAAATGGTATATTGGTGGGGAAAAGAAAAATGAATACAGAAGAGAAGATGAACCTATGATCTTTCCATTCTAGCAGTGAACCCCACATGCACAAAGAAGACACCTCCATTTCCTCTCTGCCGATCCCACTGGCTTGGCTGTGTGTCCTAGGAACCTTGCTTTTCCTCCAGGCTTGCTCAGTGGAACCCTGTGTGATTTGCTAAGTGATACAGTAACTGACTCTTCTTTGCTAAGCTTTGTGAAATTAGGCACTTGGTAAACCAGCATCAGGGGGCAGGGAAGAGGGTTTTTGCCAGAACAGTGCCAAACAGTCTGTGCAAACAGTTCTTCCTAAGGTACCACTTCTCGGTGTCATGGAAGTAATGGTGGCTACCTGCTTGGCATCCTTGCCACCATCAACTGACCCTCACGGTGGCAACAAACCCACCTTCCCAGAGAGCTTTGTGCCTTAAAAATAATAGTTTTATCCAGACACACCTTAACTAACTCCCATCTGTGTTTTATATCAAAAATATGTAATTTTTAGAAATGGAAGGTGGGGGATGGTGTTTCAGCACACCCAGATCCAACATGTATTTGCTAAAATGATTTTAACTTAGGCCACAGCCACCGCCTGTAGAATTCAAGAATGAGCTAACACTCCTTTCATCCTGCTCCTTGCCAAGTTATGCTTATAATGTTGGTTATTTAAAGGACATGGTTTCCCAATAGTTCTTGCTTGACTCACCCAATTTGGAGACAGAGTTTTGCTAATCTCAATGTCTCCTAATATGCAATGATTGCTTTTTATTTGTTTAGTCTGTCCCTTGGTAAACCTCAAAGGAGGTTCAGCCCTGTGCCTGGATTAATTATTGTTTTATTTGGATCATAAAACAATTGTACTTTGTGTTAAATGCACTGGGAAAACTTTTTTTTTAAAAGTTAATTATGGTTAAGACAAGCAGAGTTACATATAAAGGGTTAAGAGAGAGACAAAATGATAAGACGTTACCTGGTCATAAATTTTGCTTTTTGTAATAAAGCAATTTTCTCTTCCTTGCGGTCTAATATGATACAGAATCTGAAATAATAACTTTATTTCAGACAGCCTGAATTCTCCCACTTGTTTTAGCTCTCTAATTTCTGACATGATTCCCCTGGTTTTACAAGTATTTTTAATAGGGTAGATGTTCCAGATTCTTCTACACAGTCAAATCCTTTCATAATCAGAGACTTGTTTTTCCATAGGAATTTAATTCCCTCTGCAGAATTGTAAGACGGGTCGGACTGATCTGGTTTACATTTTCTGACATGTTTTCCCTCCCCTGAAGATTAACTTAACTATCTCTGGGCTCTTTCTCAATCCTTTTCATCTCGTTTTCACTTAAAAATATATATATATTCTGATTTCATTCAGTAGGGTATCTTATACTGTTTTCTGAAGATGGGGATTTGAGCTCTGGGAACATGGTTTGATCCTGCCAAGTGTTATTCACTTGAATTCTATATGATGTTCAGATTGTCTGAAATTAATACAAGTCCAAGATTAAAAAAAAAAATCACCAACATTCAATCTGGGGTGTTGACTGTCTCTATTAAAATAAGTGGTCAATCCATAAACTTTACCTAAAAAATCAGTTGTATCAGACATTTATCATTAGGTATACAATGCCCTGAGTTTGGTAAAGAAATTAGAACTTTTTTAAAAATTTACCCTGAACTCTCTTAATTCACTTCTTAAGAAGACTCACTCTTTTGCATTTCTTGGGACTCAGCTAAAAGAAATCTCCTCTTTGGAGGTACAGTTGGTCTCTTTATTACTCCCTTCTTCCATCATACAACTAATGTAACTTGAAGTTTTTTCATCTTTCCTTTGGTTCTATCTTTGCCACTGTTTCATGATCTGTGAGTCAGGTAAGATAATGTTACAGTGCTTGCTGAACCCAGCCCAGTGCCTGACACAAATCAGATGCTTCATAAATGTTTGGTAAATTAATTTTTAAAAATTGCAGGGTCCGGAGTGGGCACCTTTCCCCCCCCGATTCTCTGATGTGGCTTCCTACCTGAACCCAATCAGCCAGTCTCCAGCTTCGGCCTGTCCTTCTGTTTCCAAATGGTGATGAACTCTGACTGCTCTCCTGCCGCCCTTTTATTTATTTATTTTTTTGTCTATTTTTATTTTTTTTATTGTTTTTGCCATACATTGTCATGATATCACCATGGGTTTACATATGCTTCCCCTCCGGAACCCCCCTCCCTCCTCCCTCCCCCCCGGGAAATCTCGCTGCACCAGTCCCGAGCATCAATCCTGGGCTGGCAATTGATTAGACACATGACAATTAACATGCTTCAATGCCCTTCTCCCATATCATCCCACCCTTACCCTCATCCACAAAGTCCACGAGTCTATTCTATACATCTGCGTTCCTTTTGTTGTCTCGCATGTTGGGTTCTCGTTACCGTCTTTCTAAATTCCGTATTGTTGTTTTTGCTTCTGGCTTACTTCACTCTGGATAGTGCTGGGAAAACTGGACAGCCACTTGCAAAAGAATGAAACTAGATCACTTTCTAACACCATACACAAAGATAAACTCAAAATGGATCAAAGATCTAAGCATAAGACCAGAAACTATAAAACTCCTAGAGGATAACATAGGCAAAACACTCTCTGCCATAACCCAAAGCGGGATACTCCATGACCCACCTCCCAGAATATTGGAAATAAAAACACGAATAAACAAATGGGACCTAATTAAAATTAAAAGCTTCTGCCGCCCTTTTAGAAGGCGGTGTTTCCACCTCTCCGGCCAGACGTGTCCGAAGATGTTCCCTCCCAGGGGAGGGGCTCCTCCAGCCCCCAGGCCCCCCAGGTCCCTCCTCCGCTTTGGTCAGACTTCTATGCTGCGCGGTCGGTACAGATATCTCTCGGGGCTGTGTGATCCTTGCAGGGGAGGCCATCCAAAGAAAAGAGAGCTGCAGGTCCAACCCTCATCGCCATTCGGTGCCTGCACATGCCAGGCCATCAGCAGAGAGCAGCGAGACGCAAAGCCACGGCTCAGGCTGTCTCACGCTGCTGAACGCCAGTGGACAAGTCAGCGCGCCTCTTTGGCCCTCTTTGGCTCTGGCAATTAATAAACTGTCAGGATGAGGGGATGAGACTAAATACACTCCAAATCCTTTCTCTATGCTGCTCCAGCATTTTGCGACTGCTGATGTTATATCCAGGGGCCTCATTTCTTTCCCAGCTGGGAATCGGTCGTTAGTCTGGTGGGTGGAGAAGACCGTACTTCAGAGTGGTGGGGGCAGCTAAAGTGCCTACCTCCGTGATGATGAGCGTCAGGTCTGAGGTTTCTGAGCAATGTATGCCTATTCATAGAGAGCCTATGGTCCCACCCAGCAGCCCTGCTGACCACATCAACCGAACACGACACTAGTTTCAGAAATCCTTTAATTCTGTGCCGATTTCAGTAGTTGGGGTTACCAGCCCGTCTCTTACAGCTTGTTAGAGTGGCCTGGCTTTACTAGGGTGACCAACCATCCGGTCTGCCTGGGATGGAGTGGGATTCCCAGGACTTACGAGGTTCACTGTTCACACCAGCATGGTCCCCGGCAAATTGACAACCGGTGAGCCTAACTCCATCTCTAATAATGTGCGTGATTATAACAGTAACACCACCATCATCGACATCATTGGTGAGTTAAGTGCCTGTAATCCAGGGAGCGCAGGAGACAAGGGTTCGACCTCTGGGTCAGAAAGCTCCTCTGGAGCAGGGCATGGCAACCCACTCCAGCATTTCTGCCTGGAGAATCACATGGACAGAGGAGCCTGGAGGGCTACCGTCCATGGGGTTGCAAAGAGTCAGACACGACTAAAGCAACTGAGTCTGCCCACATGCACACACCATGTCTTGCATTTTCCTAGGACTTTATTTGTATCATCCAACCTTCACAATAACCCCGATGATATCAGAATCATCCCATTTCACAGAGGACAAGACTGAGACACAGCAAGATGGTACAGATTTCCCAAGGTCACAGGCCAGTAACACGAGCATTGTAAACCCTGATCAGCCTGAACTTCCACCCTGCATCAAAATCGGAAATCTGAAAGCCAGCTGGAAGTTTTATGACATTAGGGGATTATTGCTAACTGTTTCTATGGATGATAATGTTACTGAGGTTCTTTTAAAAGTCACTGTCTTTTGGAGAAGCGTTCAGGAACATGTCCTGATGAGGGGAAAAAAAAAATAACACCCATGTCAACAAATTTTATCAGGCTCAAATCCCTGCTGACCTCCATGAGTGCAAATGCCCAGGATCACAAGGGCAGAGAAAGTGCCAAACCCAGGGGCCAGGGGTGGCTCTGACCCTAACACGCTGGTGGTGGGGGGCTGGGGGTGGTCCTCTGCCACCTCCTCCTTCTAAATAAAGGTCCTGGGCGTGATGACTCCCACTCCCCATTCAGGGGGGTAATTTTCAGGCTGAATGACAGTTACCTTGGTCTGGGGGGGTCAGTTTTCTGTACTGCGGTTCTTCAGTTGAATGTAGACCATGCCCACGCTACCTGACCCCATTTGTCTGGGTTTAGATATAATTTTCATCGTAAGTATTTTACTTTTATACTATGAGAAAGCACTTGATATTTTAGCTACTTAGTGTGTGTTTGTTTAGTAGTGGAACCGTTTCTTCAAATGAAATATTCCCCACGGGCCAAACTTTATGAAACCTTTCGAGAGAGTTGCTCTGGTTTACCGGAGAGCCAAGAACCCCCAAAACAGTATCCTTTGGAAGCCTACTGGTCTATGCCATCCTAGCCAGCAGAAGTCTAACAATATTGAAAGGAACATTCAGTAAATGCAATAATTATGTCCCTGTAAAGCATGATCAGGAAACCTTTCCTGGAAAGGGCCAAATAGAGCACGTTCCGGATGTTTGAAAGTCCCTTGGACGGCAAGGAGATCCAACCAGTCAATCCTAAAAGAAATCATTCCTGAGTATGAAACTCCAATACTCTGGCCACCTGATGCAAAGAGCTGACTCTTTTGAAAAGACTGATGCTGAGAAAGATTGAAGGCAGGAGAAGGTGACGACAGAGGATGAGATGGTTGGATGGCATCACCAATGCAATGGACATGAGTTTGAGTAAGCTCTGGGAGTTGGTGAAGGACAGGGGGGGATGGCGTGCTGCACACCACGGGGTCACAAAGAGTCAGACGCGACTGAGTGACTGAACTGACCGACTGGGCGTTTGGACCATAAGGTGTCTGTAGACATGTTCAGTCGTGTCCAACTCTGCAACCCCATGTACCATAGCCCGCCAGGCTCTGCCGTCCATAGGATTTTCCAGGCAAGAATACTGGAGTGGGTTGCCATTTCCTTCTCCAGGGGATCTTCCCAGCCCAGGGATCGAACTTGTGTCTCCCGCATTGGATGGTGGATTTTTTTTTAACCACTAGCGCCACCTAGGAAGCCCCAAGGTGTCTGTCGCAATGCCTCAGTTCCACCTTGGTAGCATGAAAACAGCCAGAAATGAAAGGAATGCATGCGAGCAAGTTCAGGTAAAACTTTATGCATAGACCCAGATGTGAATTTCGTGTACTTCCCATGTCTCCTCGCCACACTCCAACCATTTAAACATGAGAAACTATGCTTAGTGGTCAGCAGGCTCCTTTGGGGAGACGGGTGTGGTTTACTGATCCCACTCTACAGCCTCCGACGTTAACATACAACGTGAAAAGATGTGAATTGCCTGGTTTCGATTCTTGCCCCTGAGCATTACTATCTTCAAGTGTGTGGGAAAGTTACATAAGCTCTGTAAGTCTTGGTTTCCTCAGCTTTGAAATTTGGGGGGGGGGGGTTTAAAAATAAAACCTATGGGGCAGGGATATGGGGGACTCTCTCTGTATTTTCTACTCAGTTATGCAGTGACCCTAAAACTGCTCTAAGAGATCACGGCTGTTTCAAAAGAAAATAACCAAAGCCGACTTTGTGAGTTTCTTGCATGGATTCAATAGGACAGTAAAAACTGTTAGCATGCGGTGGGCACTCTTAGCTGTAATTATCCAGCCCTCATGGAAACCAGGGAGCGCTCCTCTTGATCTTCTTCCTGATTAACTTTCCAAAAACCCTGACTACGGCGAAGCAGCCCTTAGAACTTGGATCCTGGGCTTGTTTGGACAGAATGAGCTGACCTACAATCGGCATGGATAAAACTCACACATTTATGCCACCTCCTCCTGTCTCCTGACTGCCTTTTACTGGCCCAACTTCGGGGCTCTCTCCCTGGGTGAAAGCATGGTTTACCTTTCTTCTGCAACTTTTCCCAAAGATCTGGCCAGGGTTCACTTAAATGCCACTGATCACTCTTACCTTCAATTCCTGCCCTAGTTTCCCCCATCTTGGCGGTGTGATCTATATATAATTCCTTCCCAGTTCCTCTTCCAACCACCTCCTAGGGAAGGTTAGGGGTGGGCCTCCACACCTGGGAGTGTTTTTTTCCTACTCTTTCATCCTCAGCTCCTCTGAGTTGCCTCTCCTCCCGGCTTCTCTGTTCCTGACTTTGTATCATGGGACACCCTCTACTCCTAAGGGGACATTTTTGGCCTGAGGAGGTCTCTCATGCCCTCTCTGGGAGACCTGGGGTCTGGGCGATCATTCCTGCTCTGAGGCTTATTTGATTGGCTTAGATCTCTTTATATTCTCATCCCCAAAGGACTCCTAGGGGTTCTTTTCCTTCCTTCTCTCCTCCGCCTCCATCTAAATGAGTTGCAGAAGAGCTGGCTCCACATTCTGAATCCCCGGCACGTACCTACCCCCAGTCAAGCCCCCTCCCACCCGTCCCATTGTTGTTGGGGCGTCTGCAAAATGCCTCGGCGAGCCTTATAAAAATAACTGTGTGCTTTGTTTTTCTGTTTAAAAAATAAAGCACATCATGTATATTTACATTATAAAAGTAATCTGTATGCCTTACTCCAAGTGCAGGCAAGCTGAACAAAGAGAGAAAAATAATCCACTATTCAACATTTTGGAATAATTTTCTACAGAAGAATTTAGACATATTCCTGTGATTATGGTATGGTGTGCTGATGGAGTCATTTAAGATGGTACTACTGGTATTTTTCTCTGTTATTACTCCCTTAGTGAACATCACTCTATGACTTCGTAATACTCTGACTAGGGATCACAGCACACTTTATGTAATTGTCCCCATTTTCCCAAACATTTGTTTCCAGCTTTTATCATTATAAATAATACTCCGAGCAACATCGATGCATTCTCCGGGATCTTAAGTTACTTATTTCTGGTCCACTGCTACAGGTGGCAGTTGAATGAACATCTTGGCAGCAGTTATGTATTTTTAAAGGAAAAGGTTTGGTCAGGGTTTGAATCATGTGGTCACCACTGAGGTTCTGGTTTTGCTGACTGGTCTAGAATCTAGATCTCTGGATCGCCCTCCCAGAGAGAACAATCCTGGAGGAACTTGCCGTTCAGTTTACCACCTTTACACCAAATCACGCTCTCTCCTCCTTCTAACCTTTCTAACATCTAACCCTTCTAACTTACTTGCCTGCACACTGCACCAGATCCACTGAGGACCAACTTCTGTTTCGGAACTTACATACCAGCTCAACCGTTTATTCTTGCCTGACCTCTCTGCGTGTCTCTGATATATGGCAAAACCTAATTGCTTTGCTTGAAGAAACATTCCGGGGTGGAACCCTCAAATCAGCTCACTCGCCTCTGTGGTACAGCCTTCAGGCTGGTGAGGAGGACTGTAATACTGCCCAGCTGAGGCCTATGGAACGGACTTCGCGGGTGGCCCAGCAGGTCGGAGCCCTCCTTGCAGTGCAGGGGACTTCGGTTCAATCCCTGTTCTGGGAAGATCCCAAAAGCCTTGGGGCCACTAAGACCACGCCACAACTAAGACAAGATGCAGCCAAATAAATTCTTAACAACTCAAACAAGTATTTAATGACGTGTAAAATCAGATGGACTTCAGCTTGTGCACCTCAACTGCTGAGCCTGTGCTCTGGAGCCCACCCGCTACACTACTGAAGCCCACGAGCCACAACTCGAGAGTCAGCTCGCTGCCATGACAGACCCCGCCTGACGCAGCAAAGACCACATGTCCCACAGCTGCGACCCAGCACAGCCCAATAAAGAAGATGCCTAACTATTTGAAGAAATAAAGAAAGCTTCTGAGAGAGCCAGGGGTCATATTCCTCTGGGCCTGTCTGCCGCTGCTCAGTGGTTTCATGTCCTGAAAGCATCTTCCTGAATATAACCAAGAGCCGAATTATCTCCTGGTCTCTTACATCCAACCAGGTAACTGTATATACAGGCTTCCCTGTGGCTCAGACAGTAAAGAATCTGCCCGCAGTGCAGGACACTTGGGTTCAATCCCTGGGTCAAGAAGATCCCCCTGGAGGAGGGAATGGCAGCCCGCTCCAGTATTCTCACCTGGAGAATCCCCTGGGCAGAGGAGCCTGCGGGGCTACAGTCCATGGGGTCACAGACACAGCTGAGGGGCTACACACACACGCGCTATATATATATATAGCCCCGCAAACGCAGCCACATGCACACACGCCTGACTGACTTCAGAGCGTGCGGGCTGACGCCAGCCAGAAGGGCTGGTCGCCGCCCTCTCTGTTAAATGGCTCAGCTGGCTCTTTGACGCCGGCCTGTGGCATGCCCTCTGTGGGGACAGGTCTTCAGGCTGGGATCCTCGGGCGTGGTGGATATCAGAAGTGACTCGCCCGCCCTCTCTTCTCATTTTCGGAGACGGTTACCTCCTGTGTCAAGTGACAGCGGTGAAATTCCCTACCTGCCTCCTTTTCAGAACGAATAAAAATCTGATGCAGCCAGAAAAATCCATCTGGAGCTGATCTCCCTGCTTTTATAAATCGGGCATCATTTGCCTCACAGCGATAGCAAACTTGCTTGACTGCCAGAAGGGGCCTTAGAGCTCATCTTGAGAGCTTGTTGGAGATTGTAGCTGGGGGTCACAGACGGCCACTTCTAAACTCTTGACTGATGGGTTTCCCTTGGTCTGGGGACAACAGCGTCTGCCAACTGTCGGTACAGATGTGGGAGAGATGCACAGGGCAGGGCAGGGCAGGCAGGCCTACGTGGCCATAGAGGCGGACTCAGGGCCCACAGAGACCGCCAAGAGTAAGCTATGCCCGTTTCCTCCTCCTCGAGTGGGAAGCAGGGCAGCCTGGAGGAAGAGAGACATGTATGTCAAGCCCTCTGCAGGGGATTGGGCATGAGAGACAGTCAACATGGAGAACCAGTGACCAAGAGGAAGATGAGGACAGCAGATAGCTCCCGTCCCAATCTGAAAAGCATCCTTTTTCACCCTGTGCTTTACCAGTGAGGACAAGGAACTTCAGGTCACTTGACGGCTTATCCAAGGGCGTATTAGAACTTAAGCTTAGCCCTCTTGACCCACAGCTAGATGGTTACCCAGTCTGCCACTAATTCAGGCCACCATTTTGCCCTCTGGGCAAAGAAGCACCAGGAGCCTACCTGAGCTGAAAGGGAGATGAGTAACAGGCCCCATCCCCAGCATGGGGACGTGGCCAAGGGTCTCTAGACCAGGACAGCCAGGCTTCCAGGCAGCCTGATCACCTGTTCTGAGTTCCAGACACTGCTTCCCACATCTGTTTGCCAGCACCCAATGGGTACAACCCTCAAATGCAGGATTCTCAGCAAACAGCCTAGATGAAATTTAGACAGTACACCTTTAAGCCTTAAAAATCTCCCCACTGGTACTTTCATGAGTCTATAGATAGGATAAACTGTCACAGAACTATACACCAAACATAAAACAGTGCATGTGGAAAGGGATGCTTTCTGAATAAGGCATTTAGTTCAGCTAGTAGCATCTCACCAGAGTCAGTTTCCTGGCTCTGCTGTCGTACTGTGGTTATTTAAGGTATGAGCATTGCACGGGGCTTTATTTACTATTTTTGCAATGTTTCTGTGACTCTGACATTATTTCAGAATAGAAATAAAAATACAAGGCCCACGCTTTGCCTCATTCTTCCAGAAATTATCCTAAGGAAATAAAGATGCATACAGAAGTCTTCCCTGGGGGTCTAGTGGTCAGCAACCCGCCTGCCAATGGGTTTGATCCCTGCTCTGGGAAGATTCCACAGGCTGTGGGGCAACTAAGCCGGAGGGCTGCAAGTCCTGAAGCCGGCGGGCCCTGGAGCCTGGGCTCTGCAACAAGAGGAGCCACCGCAATGAGAGGCCCGCGCCCCGCAACTAGATGATGACCCCCCACTCACCAGGGCTAGAGAAAGCCCAAAGCCCACGTCTGAAGCAGCGCAGACTCGGTACAGCCCAAGTATAAAACAAATACGTCTTTTTAAAAAAAGATGCATACAGAGACAGCCCTAATAGCGATCACAGGAGGTTTTAGAGGAAAATGTTCACCAGCTGTGGGGGTACTAAGCACAAAGCACCCTGCGGTAGGACAGTGGTCCCAGTGGGGACTATGCCGTGCTTGGGTGGACCTAGCAAGGCTGTCTCTGCTGGGCCTCAGGTGAGCTCTTTAACATGGTGTCCCCCAGGCTCTGAGGCTGTAAGATGAATGCGCTGTAGTAAAGTCTCCCTTGTTGTCCGGGTGGGTGGACGTGCGGGACAGAGCCTGGCACGTTTTACGCTGTCAGTAAATATGAGCTATTATCCTGTTGAAGAAGAGTGCTAATGATACGAGAAAATGTTGCCATTAGTGCAAACGGGAGAGTATAAAACTGGGATAGAGATGCTATTCGAGACTCAGAGAAGTATCAAGTGGTGGCTGGAAGGTCTTCCCACCAGGATAGGAGTGTTTGTCTTTGGGTGCGGCTTCTTTGTTTTCCCTCTTTAAGCTCTTCTTTGATGTCCACAAGTAATTCAGTAGCACTAGTATTTTAAATGTTAAAAGGACAAGGAGAGGGGACCCATGGTCGAAAGGAAGGATCATCCTGCCTTGTGGCTCCTCTGTCTGTTTCAGCTGCCTGGAAGCCCCCAGACTCCCATCTCTGAGATGCCTACATTTCCCTAAGGAGAAGGGCAGTTGACCTCTTGGTGGGGGCGCAGTGTGCAGGGTTATTTGCGGTCGTCAATGTCAGCGTGGGCTGTGAGCTCCGGGGTCCCCACCCGCGCCGTCTGCTCATAAAACATGCCCCGAGCCCCAGAGAGCACCTGGAGATGGGCCCTGGCAGGACCATCAGACTCCTGCCCCACTGGGAGCAGCCCAGACAGGAGTCTCCCAGGGACACGGCTCGCAGACGAGGCTGTGCTCCGTGCTCTCTGGGGGGAGCTCTCTGGGGTCCGAGCCCATTTTCTTTGCTTTTTACGCTTTCTCCTTTCTTCCTGTGATGGAGGCAGTCTGCCGTGCCTGGGCTTCTCTTCCCAGGCCTGTTTGTTCTCAGAAAGGTCTCTGCTGGGCACTTGTGGGCACTCAAATTGCCTATTCATTCTTGTCCAGGGTCCTGGCTCCTTCTCTCACCCTGTCAGTGACCCTCAGCAGCCTCTGGGGAAGGAACAAGGAGCCGCCAGACCCTGGGGATGCAGAGGAATTTAGGGGTCAGGCCCCAGCAGGGCTGGCAGGCTGGAACACAGAGGGCTTATGTGATCTCAAGAGGCTGCCCAACCCTGTTGGCAAGGAACACACTATGGAAACCCCTTTCCCATCCCGAAGATCTCCAGGCTCTGCTGGTTCTCATTCGGTGTGAGACTAGAATTCAGGGTACCAGTTGCTGGGGCCACCTGGCAGGGGGAGCACAGACTCAGAGCTGACCCCCTTGGGAGGACTCCAGAGCCCCACCACATCCAGGCAGAAAGGAGAGACATCTCCCAGATGTCATTTCAAAAGATTAAAAAGCCTCCCCATTCTGGATAAAGAAGATGTGGTACATACACACCATGAAATATTACTCAGCCATAAAAAGAATGAAAAATGCCATTTGCAGTTACATGGATGGACCTAGAGACGATCATATTAAAGCTAAGTCAGTCAGAAAGAGAAAGATAAATGCCATATGATATCACTGACATGTGGAGTCTAAAATACGACATAAATCAAACTATGCAGCAGCAGACTCATGCACAGAGAGAACAGACTTGGGGTTGCTGAGGGGGAGGGGGAGGGAAGGGATGGAGGGGGAGGTTGGGGTTAGCGGATGCAAACAGAATGGATGAACAACAAGGTCCTACCATACAGCAGAGGGAACTCTACTCAATATCCTGTGATAAAACATAATGGAAAAGAACATGAAAAAGAATATGTGTAAGTTTAACTGAACCACTCCACTGAATAGCAGAAATTAATACAACATTGCAAATCAACTATACTTTAAAAAAAATTCTGTCCATTCTATGTTCTTACAAGCATCCTTGCAGCCCCCAACCTGAGCATCCACTTCTGGTCTTTCTCCATCTGAAACTCACCCGTGGCTTTCCTGGGTATTAGGAATAAAAGCCAAATCCTTACTAGGTCTTCTGGCTCCAACTTGCTCTTAATCTGCCCTCTCCCTTCCTTGATCAGCTCAAGTCCCCTTGCCCTCCTTTCTGCTCCACGAAGGTGCCAGGCTCCATCCCCAGGTGAGGAGCTTGCACATCCTGTTCCTATATCCTTTCATCACGTTCAAACCCCCAACCTTCCTACCCAACCCCACCAAACAGTATGGGGGTTTTGTGTGATTCAGGTTCTATCAGCTCAGAACTTCACTGAGGCCCCACGGACTCCCCACACTTTCTCCACAGGCCTGACCACAATGTGTGGTTGTACTATGTATTTGCTCATTTAACACGTGCCTAGAAGGCAGGTTCCATAACACTGGAGCTTGCCAGTTGTGTCCACAAGTGACTTCCCAGTGCTTAGAGCCATACAGGGCATGTAGCAGGTGGTCAGTAAATCATTAATAGATGAATAAGATGATGGAAGAAAGAGGCTTTTACTCAATGAAACAGGGACTCTTGGTTGCATGTGAAAACTTGTTTCCCTGGAGAAGATGCTGACTGTACTGGCGTCTCGGGTGGGGCTGAGGGACACTGGTCCCACTGCCCTGGCCTCTGGCTGAAAGCACAGGAGGACCATATCACAGGGATCTGTGAGACATGATCTCACAGTCACGGGGTACTGTCTCTTATGAGCCTCCCACCAAGCCTGGGGCATCCTGGGGCCCAGGTGAGAGGAGCTGAGACTGGAATTAGGGGAGGGACAGTGTGAAGAAGCAGAGGGAACAGCCTGGAGAAAGCACAAAATATTAACCTAGGAGCCGGGTCTATGTAGCCAGATTCTGGAAATGACGCCACTGCAAGTTTGTCCTAGCGAAGGTCACACCACCTGCCCTGCCTTGCTGGGTGAGGCTCTCCTAATTTTCGGCGTGTTTTCATCTTCACCAGGGAGAAGAACTGGGGGAGGGCATGTACTTTCTAAATGACGCGTTGCTATAGAATTATTCATTTCTAACCTTTCAAAAGAGGCAGCATTGTCCAAAAGATGCCGAGATGATAACAGAGAGGGGCTGGGCATCCTGCCCCACCATTTCTCCCCCTCACCCCACACACACAAGGCACCACCCATAAACACCAAGGTCTGGCTAAGAACTCCCAAGAAGGACAGCAGAGGCCCAGGGAGATCTCTGGGCTGTCAGGGATGCTGTGGTCCAGTCCTCCTCAGCCAGGCTTCTGGTTGGAGGTGGGGAAGCATATACGAAGGTGGCACCATCCTAGCCTAAAGGGGTCCAATGGGAGGGCTAGACAGTACTGGCTACTACAGACGTGGCCCAAGGTACCCAGAGGAGGACAGGTTTAATTCCAGTGGGGCTGGGGAAGCAGGCATCAGGGAAGGATGTTAGCATGGACTTGAGAAAACAATGATTTGACCAGAGGCACATGTGAGAAGGGTGGTCCTGGCAGAAAACAACCAAACAAGTGACAGCGGGGAGATATAACCACTTGTGCATTATGGGAAAATGGCTATGGTTCACTGGGGGAACTAGAGACACAGCGCATTATGGGAACTACAGACATGGTGCATTGTGGGTATGATAAGCCCTGTGAGCATTGTGGGAACTACAGACATGGTGCATTGTGGGTATGATAAGCCCTGTGAACATTGTGGGAACTACAAACATGGTGCATTGTGGGAACAATAAACCCTGTGAACGTTGTGGGAACTATAGACATGGTGCATTGTGGGTACCATAAGTCCTGTGAGCATTGTGGGAACTACAGACATGGTGCATTGTGGGTATGATAAGCCCTGTGAACATTGTGGGAACTATAGACATGGTGCATTGTGGGTACCATAAGTCCTGTGAGCATTGTGGGAACCATCTGCAGAGCCTGAGATTAGAGGGAGTTGAGCTGAAAAGACAATCAGAGGTTTATTTAATACAATTGGATTTTTCCTGCTCCCTGACTTTGTTCTTTTCTTTCCCTTTTAATATTTGTCATCAACTAAGAGCCTGCATACATTTGACTCATCTATCTTATTTTGCTATTGTCTGTTATATCACTAGAACAGAAACTCTAGGAGGGCAGGGATTGGGTCATTTTTAAACTGTATCCCCAATACTCCTTGACATACAGTAGTTGCTGGATAAAGAGCCTGTAAGTAAGAGTGCTGATGGTCTTTCCTGGGCTAGCATTGCCCAAGGAGCGTAGTACTCAGGCCTGAAAGTCTTATATGTCATAGGAACAAACACTCTTCATTGTATTACTTATGATTTAAAACTCACAGTGGTATGATACCCAACTGGCCTTCAATCTGTGCCTCATGGATAATATTGCTTGAAGGAAGACCAAGTTGGAAAAAAAAAAAAGTGAGCTCTTTTAAAGTTAATTATTAGTATAACAGAATGCAAGGTCCCGGTGGGAAACAGCACAGCCAAGGCTCACAGATCAAAACTGACATTCTTGAAAGGTGATTTGGGCAATAGTCCAGTGTACCAGGGTAAGGGAGAAGGGTGAAGAGGCTGTTCTAAGGGCCTGAGCCAGAGGAGATGGAGACTGAGTGGAGGACTTGGCGTGCAAGTGAGGGGCAGTGAATGGAGGGGGCTGGCAGGCCCTGAGCAGGTGAGGAAGCTGAGATGGGCAGAGTAAGGTACCCTAGCTCCCACCTCTTTGTCTAGTTAAGGCTTATTTAGCCCAGGACCTTCTGTTCAGTAATATTTAGAGAGGGAATGAATGAAGTGGATGAATGATGAACTGCCAAGTCTCTACATTCCCATAATTCTCAGGGGCTTCTCTGGCCCTAACCAGTGGCTAAGACTCCTTGCTCCTCATGTAGGGGGCCCAGTTTCGGTCCCTGGGCAGGAAACAAGATCCCTGGCGCAGCCAAATAAATAATAAATAAAAATAAATTACAAAAAAAGAAAAGAAGCGGGCTGCAGAGGGCCAGCCACAGAGGAGCCACTTCTCAGGGCCTGGGAGAGTGACAGGCTCACAAAATGTGAAGGTTCTGCAGGTTCACAAAATGTGAAGGGCAGGACCGAGCCTGAGACAATGTCTTTGAACTCCCATTAGTCACCCCAGGCCAGACCATTGCCTAGGTAGGGGAGGGGGTCCGTAAAGATGGGGCCCCTTCTCCTTGAGTTGCTCCATGGACCCGCCAGGAGCCATTCCGCACTGGCTGCAGCAAACATCCTGGACGAGTATTAGGCTCAGCCTTGCTCCCTTCCCGGAAGGGTGAGGACAGTGGAGCAGATGCTTCTTTAGAGAGAAACCAATTCTCCCGACCCCCAGCCAAGCGGTCACACACCAGACAGAACGGCAAGGCAAGGGGACTAATGTTTGTGGAGTTTCTACTCCAGACCATGCAGTTTCACCTCTGTCATCAGAGACCATCATCATGATGACCAGGCAGGGTGGGTGTTTTTCATAGACGAAGCATCTGAGGTTGGTTTGGAGGGCAGAAAACTCTACAGTAACTAAGAATCAGACCTGGAATCTGCACCAGGCTCATCCACATTCTGAAACTCCTGTTCAATTACTCACAGCCTCAAGCTCTGTCCAAAATAGTCCTCTGGGCTCTGTGCCTACAGCAATAGAAAACATACACCAAGGATCTCAGACGTGAGACCGAAATATTCTAGGACGCTCTGGGAGCTAAATGCTCTGGGCCGAGGGAGAAAGCCTCCAGACAAAATCTGGTAGGCCAAGGGCCTTGGGTAGTAGATGCTGTGTTCATTCAACCCAAAGAGGAAGGGGCTCTAGAGGCAGAGGGCAGAACATGTGCCAGGGTGTGGAGATGTGAGAGGCAGAAGTTGGCCTTCGCTGGTAGAACAGAGTGAGCCAATGGGGGCGGGTGGGAGGTTTGCCCAGAGGGAGGGGCGGCGTTGCTGGGCCCTTATGGTCATTCCAGCCCTCTAGAGCAGAATCGGCTCTGAATCAGGCTCTCTGGGGGGCTCTGGGAGAGGATTCAGTGATTACCCTACCCTGAGCTCTTCTGATGGGCATGTGGCTCAGCTTTGCAACTGAGTGGATGATTTTCTCCCAAATAGGAGAGGGCTGCCATATTTTCTCTACAAGCCAGTGGGTGGATGGTATTGGGGTGGGGGTGGGGTGGGAAATAATGACAGCAGTTTCTAAAGAATTTAGACACTAGTGTCTTTCCTTTTGCTTAAGACTGAGTAATCTTTTCATTCTCATGAGTTTCCCCATCTGCTGTTGTGCATAATATATTCCAGGTATGCACAAATATTCCATGAATGAAAAGGATCATTTTTATAATTTTCAAGAGCGTTATCTCCATTGATCAATTAAATAAGGATGCATTCCCTCTGTTTAACTCAAAATTATTAACTCTAAGATGATGGGCAAAATGTCAAGATGTAAAGATAGTATGTTAATCTTCAATATGATTCCTAAGCACATAAGGTCTTCCCACATAAGTGGAGCTACTGGTAAAGAACCCACCTGCCAGTGTAGGTGACCTAAGAGACATGGGTTTGATCCCCGCCTCAGGAAGATCCCTGCTGAAGGGAATGGCAACCCACTCCAGTATTCTTGCATGAAATATTCCATGTCAGAGGAGCCCGGCAGGCTACAATCCATGGGGCTGCAAAATCGGACATTATTGAGCGAGCACTCAGGAAGCACGTAAATCACCCATCAGCCCCTCTCTCAGTCTGATTTCCTTAATGCTTTCACTGAGGTCTCCTTTCCCATTTGGCCATGGCAGACTCATCTCCCAGTCTCATCTCACCTCTTGGTCTCGTCTGGGTATCCACACCTGTCAGCCCAGTGACTCTGAGAGAAGAGTGAGTACCATGCCTAGGATTCAGAGTCTTAGAAGATAGGGTATGAGGGCAACCAGAGCAGAGGGGCGAGCCCCCCAAAAGGCTTTAACAGAAGAGAGAGAAGGTAACAAGAAAAAGCAACATGGTGGCACATGGAATGGCTGGACTGGGGTAGTCTCTCTGGAAAGAGCTGTATGCATGATACTAAGAAGATCTTCTCTTCATCTGTGATGCTGCATTTTTATTACTTATGTAGGAGTTACATGTCCAAACTTCAACAGTGCTCCCACTTTGGGATTGTTAAGGGGAGCTGGGCGGGTGGATCCATTCATAAATGAGGTCATTCAATAAACATTAATTGAACAGCTACTCCGTGACAAGCAGTGTGTTGGGCTTGGCAGGTACAGCACTAAACCAGACCCTGCTGTCTGGCTTGCTAGAGAGAGATTCATGAACCAGTGACGCTTATATGACCCGAGCAAGAAGTTAGAAACGTTCACAGGGTATCCTGGTGGGGACTTATTTCTTCCCTTTGCTCCCGCGAGACTTCATACACTCCCAGCTGAGCACAGGGAGGCTCAATGAATCGTGGTTGAATGGATGAGTTAGTGTAATTATTTACTGATCGGGCTCCACTGCCGGATTCTGAGTTCTACCTAAGCAATACTCCCTTATCTATGCAATAAATTGCATAGTCAGGATAGGCTGCAGACACCCACCCACCTTTTGGACCTGGAAGTTGAAAGCATAGGCTTGGAGGACAACTGAATCTTTTGGTCCCAGCTCCATGATTTGGGTCAAATGAACAACTTCTCCTCGCCTAAGGCTTCAAGTTCTTCACCTGTCAAATGGGAACAGTAACAGGGGCGCTGCCCGTGTGGGACTTTTATGGACGTGAATTCGGATAGCGCACAGTAAACGCTTTGCACAACACTGGAATACGAGACTCATAAGCCATCAGCATCCTCCTGTCCCCTTAGGAACCACGCTTCAGCAGGAAAACTAGGCCAAAAGTTTTGCTACAACAGGCATGGGTCCGCTTAAAAATTACAGAAGAAAGTTAAATGTCATTTCATTTGAGAAAAAAAAAAATTACGGAAGAGCAGGCTTGCTGGTCTAATTGAAAATAACTAGGCGGGGACTTCCCTGCTGGTGCAGTGGTTAAGAATCCCCTTTCCTACGCAGGGGATATGGGTTTGATCCCTGGTCTAGAAACTAAGATCCCACAGGCCTCGGGGCAACTAGCCCTGTGTACCCCAAGTAGGGGGTACAACCACCAGGCCTGTGCACCCCAAGTAGGGAGAAGCCTGCATACTGCAATGAAGACCCGACACAGCTAAATAAATGAATATTAAAATGAAAGAAAGAAGTGGGCAAGATAATTAGCCAAAACTCTCAGCCGAAACAAATCAAGCTGTGGAAGAGCCCTTACAGCAGGGAGCCCCGACCAGTCTCTGCCTCACTGATCCAGAGAAATAAATCCCTGAAGTGCTGGTGGCTCTGGGGAGGAGGTGGGGAGGGGGATTCGAGAAATGGAGACAAGATCCCACTCAGAAGCCTTATGGTCAGATTTTTCTGGGTTAGACTTCTTCCTCTGTCCCTTGTTAGCAGTATAACTCTGGGCAGGTGGCTTCACCCTTTCCAGCCTCTCTTTCTTTACCTGATAAATGGGAATAATGATCAAGCTCTCTTCAGAGTGTGAGAATTTAGGGAGAAAACAGCCCCAAGCTATGAGCTGAGTCTGGCTCAAAGCGTGTATTTCATTGCTGTTTGCTAGTTTCCCTTCTTTCTGCCTTTTCTTACCCAAGTCTTTGTGAAAGACAACTTTTGATTACTTCTAACCCCAAGGTCTGTCACCTAACCCAGAGCACAAAAGTGCTGTTGAGACCACTGCTTGCCCCAGGACAGCTTTGTGTATGCCAGAAGAGGGCCCCGAGTGGCCCCGAGAGTGGGTCTGGACGCCTAGAGGGAGTCACGCTCTCTTCCTGGCTATCAGTCCCCAGTGGCTGCAGCCTCCAAGGGTGGAGGGGGTCAGCCTGGTCTGAAGTGTGCCCACCTGTCCCTCTCCCTGGGAGATGGGGCGGGGGTGCGGCAGAGACCTGAACCACAGCTCCCAGCCCCACTGAGCCAACGCCCCTGTTTTGTCACTGAGTCTTCTTTTCTTTTTTAATCTACAAACTAGTTGTGATTAATGGTACCCTGCGGTTCCTCGTGCAGAAATAAGGTCATGGTGAAGATACGGTCGTTTTGAAACCCCGGTGAAGTTCAGGGTCCAGAGCAGAGTGGTAATCACTCCGCTTTTGGCTCATCTTCCTTCTCTGTGGCCTGCGACTTCAAGGCCAGGGGGGCTGTCCCGGCCTCTCTGACTTCCTCTCATGCAAATCACCCCGGGCAGGCAGGGGTGGAGGGGTGGCTCACCCAGAGGAGGGAAGTGAAGAACTCCGACCTCCCCAGACCTACTTTCTACCTCTGAGGCTAGCCTGGGAGACAGATGTCCCCCCTGAGCCCCATCACTGCAGCCTCTGCAGGGGCCTGCCTCGTTGTTGTTTGGTCGTTCAGTCGTGTCCGACTCTTTGTGACCCCATGGACTGTAGCCCACCAGTTTCCTCTGTCCGTGAGATTTCTCCAGGCAAGAGTACTGGAGTGGGTTGCCATTTCCTCCTCCAGGGGATCTTCCCCACCCAGGGATCAAAATTGGGTCTCCTGGATTCTTTACCACCTGAGTCACCAGGGAAGACTTGAATTACCCACCCTCCAGTTCCCCCGACCCCGTTAATGATGGACTCCTGAGTGGATAGTCATTCAGTGGACTCTGGGTAATTAAATTATTAAAATTATAACCCTGAGTCCTGAGTTGGTTATCTTCTCGCCCATGACAGATCTGTTGACGTGGGGGAGGACTGATTGTGGACGCTGACAGTATATACCTCTCTGTGGCTTAGGGAGGAACCACATTGTAAAACATGAACTGGAACAGGGCACGGTGGGTCTGCAGGCTGTGACCTGGGGTATCGATCCAGCTTTCTTGCCTCTGTAGCCAACAGGACTAAATGTGTCCTTTTGAAGACGTTAGAAATAGGGGCATAAAGGAGCTTGGTGGGAGACCCAGAAAAACCAAGGAGGCCTGGCAGGATGAGGAGTGAGGGTCCCCTCCACCTCCCTGCTGCCTTCCCCACAGGCTCCAAAAGCAAAACAGGGCTCCAGACCAGATATGGAACCCTGCGATGGCCTCCGATTCCTCCATCTAAGTCCGTGTGGAGAAACAAGGATGGCTTGTTTCCCCAGAGAAGCAGCCCATGTGAGTCAGTGTTGGAGGGGAAAGCGGGGCGGGGGGGGGGGGGGGTGTCAGGGGGGAGGGGGGGAGGGAAGCCTCTGTCGGAGTGGGGCAGGCAGGCAGGGCCCCAGCCCAGGAGGCTCCGAGGGAGAGGGAGGCTTGATGTGGCTCCCTGGGTTCCTCTGAACACGCTCGGGGACAGGCACGGAGCGGCGCTGCCTGCGTTTGAAGGTATTACTCTGCAGCGAACACCAGGCGGGGAGGAGCAAAACCCAAACCACTTCAAGTGGATTTCAATTTTTGAAAGACGCCACATGAAACGTGCAGAAACCTAAGCCCCCTTTAGTCCGGGCCCAAGAGTAACAGACTCGGTGTGGGGAGGGGAGGGGGGTGACAGAGCTCGGTTCTGGGCCACCCTCCCCCAGGCCCCATGCGTGCTGCTCCCCTGGGCAAATGCATCAGCAGTGGGGCTGCGGGAGCTTTCATCTATGTGGGCTGATACACTGCGCTGATCATCACCCCACATGGGCCCCAAGTAGGGCAACTTTCATTCAAGACCCAGTGGCCGCACCCATCTCTGAACTCCTTGGGGTTGGAGACAGACCTAGGAAGGGATATGGCCATCAAGCAAGACCTCAAAGCCATGGAGAGCCAATACTCTGGATTAAAGCCATCCTTGGTTCATTCATTTGTCTGCATGCTTTCATCTTCCCTCCACCAGTTTCCTTTAGCATCCCGGCCACCCTAGGTCCCACAGAGAGGGTGCTAATTGTCTTGTCACCACTGCCCTGCTTTCTTTGCTGGCTGCTTTCCACTCTGACCCAGTCCCTTCGTCTGTGCTGAGGATGCTCATCTGCATCCCTGGGTCCTTTGGTCTTGGTTTTCTTTCACCAGCTCCTGACAACTGGCTTTGACTGCCTGACCTCTGCCAAAGCCAGATCAGAGGCCCAAACTTGGATTTTGTCCCTTTGTTGATGCTTTTGAACTGTGGTGTTGGAGAAGACTCTTGAGTGTCCCTTGGACAGGAGATCCAACCAGTCCATCCTAAAGGAAATCAGTCATGACTATTCATTGGAAGGACTGATGCCGAAGCTGAAACTCCAAGACTCTGGCCACCTGATGCGAAGAGCTGACTCATTGGAAAAGACCCTGATGCTGGGAAAGATTGAGGGCAGGAGGAGAAGGGGATGAGAGAGGATGAGATGGTTGGATGGCACCACTGACTCAATGGACATGGGTTTGGGTAAACTCCGGGAGTTGGTGATGGACAGGGAGACCTGGCGTGCTGCAGTCCATGGGGTCGCAAAGAGTCAAACACGACTGAGTGACTGAACTGAACTGAACTCCTTTCTGCTACATCAAGGCAGTCAGCAGGCTATACCAAGGCTCAATGCCAAGGTTTAAGGTCATGGGTTGTGTTTGTATGAGGGGAATTGGATTTTGAGTGAAAATATTCTGAACAATCCAACACAGCAAAGTGGAAGGAATAAGGACTTAGGGGTGCAGCCAGGTTTATATTCAAGTTTAACTGAAACTGAAGTTAAATTTAGCCATGTTTAAACTTCAGCTGAGGAGGTGAGCAGCTCTGTGACTTTGGGTATGTTGCTTAAACTCTCTGAGATGCAAAAAGATGCCTAGGACACCAGGTAGTAAGTTCAAAAATTTGTGACACAGAGAAGGGGCAAAGTAAAGACCTTCCTCTCTAGAAATAAAGAAATAATAGTAATAGTTAATTGAGAATTTACATGACTTGTCACCCTATGAAACATTTTGTTCATTACTCACTGAATTGTCACGACTCTAAAATTTGAGTGATAAAATAGTGCCGACTTCATAAAGATGAATATACTGAGAGACAGGCAGGTGAGTGACTCCCCCAAACTCACAGATTCAACAAGGTGGGATCCAAACGCAGAGACTGAGTCCCGAGAGTCCACCTTGGGCAATTCAAATTTTAAACATTCTGCCCCACTGTCCATCATGGCTTCTGTCTCTCCTTTTCTTTTGGGAAAATCTGATCATGAAACGGACAGAATTTAGAGTATCACAATTCTGCATTTCCATTTTTGGTGAGACGGGGAGGGGAGCCATGACCAAGTGGCTCTTCTGTCCAAAAACTGAAACAAAGGTCACTGGAAACCTTGCCTTGATTGAAAAATAAATATGAAATGGACCACAGACTCCATCTTGGAATCTGTGTGCCGGCGACTTCTGTCTGAAGAGTGTATGTTAAGGGACTTTTTATATAGCGGGTCCTTGACCCTTTAGACTGATCCAAATACACGTTTGAAGTGGGCCTCCTTGGGATTTGGGGCCCTGCCACAGATTCGTCATCCAAGGAAAGGAAGGCTATGAAGGGAGTCCATGTTTACCCACTGTTCTGCGGCTACCATTTTTCCGTCTGTCTGTCTCTTGAAGATTTCCCCTGGGAGAAGTCCACATTGCACAAGCTGGAGGGAGCTTGGCAAAGCATCAGAAAGCACAAATATGTGTGTGCATCATGAAAAGGATCTTTTAAAAATCTGGGTGGAAACCAAACCCATCTGGGTCGGGTGAGATGCCACTGACGTGGAAGAACTCCCATGGGCACCCATCAGAGCCCACCCTTCTGGGATCTGCGTCTGCCCCCCTATCCTGTCCTGTAGACGGGGTCCCCAACCTCTGGGGTCTAACGCCTGATGATGTGAGGTGGAGCTGACGTAATAACAGCAGACATAAAGTGCACAATAAATGGAGTGTGCTTGGGTCATCCCCTAACCGTCCCCCTCCCTGCACCATCCGTGGAGAAGGTTTCTTCCACGAAAGCGGTCCCCGGTGCTACAATGGCTGCAGGCAGCTGCTCTAGAAGATGGTAGGAAGTGGGGTGGTGGTGGGGAGGGTGATGACAACGTTGATGGAAAGGGTGAAGCTTCCATGTTAGTCTCCTAGGGCCCCTGTAACCAATGACCATGGACTCAGTGGCTCAAAACGTGAGAGGTGACGCTCCCACCTTTCTGGAGGCCACTAGTCAGAAGTCAGCATGTTGGAAGGGCCATGTTCCCCTCAAAGGCTCTAGGGGATCATCTGTCCTACCTCTTCTAGCTCCTGATGGTTACTGGAAATCCTTGGCTTTCCTTGGCTTGTAGATGCATCACTTCAATTTTTGCTCCTGTGTTCACATGGTCATCTCCCCTCTGTGTCTCTGTATGTCTAGATCTCTGTCCTCATAAGGTCATCCCATTAAGGGCCCACCCTAATCCAGTGTGAGCTCACTCTGACTTTACAAATTGCATCTTCAAAGATGATTTCCAAACAAGATCATAGCCACCTATCTTTTGTGGAGCATGGTTCTATCTCCAATGGCTTCTAATAATACTAGCTGTTTATTCCTTTATACTAGGCACTTTACCCAGCATGTCACAATTATTAGACAGGCATGGCTCGGTGGGTAAAGAATCCACCTGCAAGGCAGGAGACACAGGAGATGGAGGTTCAATCCCTGGGTTGGGAAGATCCTCTGGAGGAGGAAATGGCAACCCCCTCCAGTATTCTTGCCTGAAAAATCCCAAGGACAGAAGAGCCTGGTGGGCTACAGTCCATGGGGTCGCAAAGAGTCAGACACAACTGAGCGACTGACACTTTGAAACTGCTGCTTTTGTTGGTTATTGGTGGTTGAGTGCCAACCAGTTTCATATGGTTAAACCTAGTATTATCTTATTTACCCCTCTGCCATTAGCATCTACTCTACTAGTACCTACTCTTACTAAGTACTTATTGTTTATTGACACTAATGGGTAACAGGTGCCTCTATTTGTCAGGGAGATGAAATAGCATCTCCCTGGCTTAGGAATTGAAGAGACAACAATCAACATACAACTTGCTTACTGTGTGACTAGGAGGGAGTGACCTAATCCCCCTGGGCCTCAGTTTCTCCATCTAAAAGCAGAGACAACTATTCTGTAATAAGACCTGACGGCGGTTCTTCCCTGGTGGTCAGTGGCCAAGACCCCACACTCCCAATGCAGGGGGCCAGGTCTGATCCCTGGGTGGGGAACTAGATGCCACAGCTAAGGCCCGGTTCAGCTAGATAAATAAATATTAAGAAAAAATAAAAAGAGAAGACCTTATGGGTATAAATACAAGTCCCGAAATCAATAATTCGGAAGCTAGAAGATATTCTTGTGGAATGTCTGGTCTCTAGTAGACGCTGAGAACACCACACCTGAGAATCACATGAAGGCAAGGTGAGGGGTATGGGGTGGGGGCATTTAAGAATGCGGGGCTTCCACAGTGGCTCAGCAGTAAAGAATCCACCTACGACGCAGAAGACACAGGAGACCCAGGTTCGATCCCTGAGTCAAGATGACCCCCTGGAGGCAACCCACTCCAGTATTCTTGCCTGGAGAATCCCCATGGACAGAGGTGCCTGGTGGGCTACAGTCCACGGGGTCACAGCATCGGACACGACTGAAGTGACTTAGCACACACGCAGACCCCACCCAAAACTACTGAATTCGATCCTCTCTGGGCTGGTGCCTGGAAATCTGCATTTTAGCTGCCCTCCCCACCCTGAGATTCCGCCATTTGCAAGTGTTAGAAGGCTGCTGCACTAAGTGAATTCAAGGTTTTTTTCTTTCCTTTCAACAGAATGTCGTCCAGACCCCCATCTATCCCTGGTTCAGAGACAGCAGTGGGAACTGGGGCCAGGTGACAGCTCCTCCTGCCAGAGGCAGGCAGGGGTTAGTGGGGACCTTTCAAAGAGAAAGGGAATCTTTAGTTCTGGATCAACTGTCTGCTGTTGCACATTTGTGCCTCTTCCATTAACTGAATGAAAATAAATGGCATGCTTAAAAACTGCACATCTCAAAATCAAAGCTGTGTTCCTTCCTTCCAGAAGTCACATCCCTGTGCCTGGTGGGTACAGAGAAGGGAAAAAAGACCACATCTCTTTCCAGGATTTTTTTTCTTTTTTGTCCCTCCCGAAAATCCCCCAGCCTGCTTAACAATGCAAGCCATCCCCTCACCCAAGCTCTGTGTTTCTCTCCTGTGTTCGGAAGGAAGAGGCCCCATGACTTTAAAATGAAGCCCTGGGGAGGAAGATGCTAGCTTGCAGCACCCCTTTCCTGTGCCTGAAAGCACAGGAGTTGTCTATGGGCTTGTTGAATGGCAGTTTCAGGGTTTCCTGGGTGAGAGGGACTCGCGGTTTCAGAAAGGCAGCCTCGCTCATGGCATGTGTGGTCTGCAAGCTTAGGGAGCCCATGGAGCCCTCTGCTGACCTGGAGTCGGCCCCTGCCCCGCCCCGGATCTCTGGGCGAAGGCCCAGCCTGCTGGGATCGTCTATTAAAACGTAAGTCGATGAGGTGCCCTGCGTCTGGGGAAGGGATGTTGGGGAAGGGACAGCAAAAGAGCTGTGTGTGCAGGCAGAGCAAGAAGCACTCAGAATTTCGGGTCCTGGACCGCCTCCCAAATAGATGTGTGCTTCTCATTTTCCCAGGAATGGGTTCTGAACACATTTGATCATTCAGTGGTCCGCTCCTACTCCCAGAGAGGCTGCACTGTCACTAACATGTCATAGACATGAATGAGTGACTTAGCCAGGTCAGATGACCCCTCCCCATCTGTGCTCGTAGAAATGCATAGACTACCGATTGGAGTGGGGGTGGGGCGGGGCCCCAAGGACGCCCGTGGACGCCCGTGACCCCTCCGTTTGTTTCTGGCTGTGTCACCATGGCCTCCCGCGCTTCACTGCCCTCTTACGGGAAGCGGGAACCACAGCAACAGCAACCTGGGGTGAGAAGGAAGTGGGGCTGACATTTACAAGGGTTCCCCTCTGTGCAGGGGCTTCCCAGTGTAAAGAACCCACCTGCCAATGCAAGAGATGTGGGTTCAATCCCTGGGTTTGGAAACCCCCTGGAGGAGGAAAGGGCTACCCATGCCAGGATTCCTGCCTAGAAACTCTGATGGACAGAGGAGCCTGGTGGGCCACATACAGTGTGTGAGGCTGCAAAGAGTCGGACGCGACTGAGCGACTGGACACAGACACAGCTCTATGAAGGAATACAGGAAGGCTGGTTGTTCCCAGTCCATCCTGTCCCATACTCCTCCCACGACCACATCCTCCATGGATTTTTTCCCTGAGCAGCTGTGGGGTTTGGGACAAGGGACCCAGGGAGAAAAGGTGAGGTCAGATGGGGCCGGCATGGTCCCTGAGTCACAGGTGCAGGAAAGAGGACCATCTGAGGATGGACCCCCACTGGGGGTCAGATGGGACTCAATGGACCACGGGCCCCTGGAGAGCACGGACCGCATTCTGTTTCTCGCCTGAAAGCACAGCGCCTGACGCACGGGCCCTCATGCCTCAGCCTGGAAGCCACTCTGAAGACTGAGTTTCATTTCTGTTACGTGGTTTCCTCGCCTCCTCTCCCGTTTCTTTCTCCTCCTCCTCGTCTTCACAAACAAGCTAGCCATTCAGATAGGTGCCGCTCCAGGCCTTGGCAAAGCACCGATCATCTGGGGGGAATTCCAGCTTGTTCTTCATAAAAAGCCCATCTGAATCACCCCGATTTGGAAAGTGTTATCACTGAGGGCTTCAGTCCGGGGGCAATGGACGCACCCTTGAAGCGCTGATCTGGGGCCTGGTTTCTGTGGCCCCATCACAGGCTCCAGGGCAGAGCGGCTCGGCTGCTGATGGCGTGAGGCCTTCGTTCGATACGGAAACAGGAAGACCACTGGCCCAATAAGTTGCCCTACTAACCAGAAGTGATTTTTAAGCTCTCCTCAAGAAGGGAAAAAATGACATTTCAGAAAATCCAGAAAAGATTAAGCTGCTTGCCTATGATGCTTAACTGGGTCTGTAGTAGAAGTGTCTCCATGATTTGTACTTTGGGGACAAAGATCACTCTGTGGGAACCCTGGGGGAATAAAGGTCAGGGGCAGGCTTACCCCAACATCTGCAGGGGCTGGTCCAGGAATACCGCTGAGAGTCTAAGTTTCTACAAGTTACAAAGCAAACTAACTGTGGTGCTAGTGGTAAAGAACCCACCTGCCAAAGCAGGAGATGTAAGAGACGCAGGTTCTATCTCTGGGTTGGGAAGATCCCCTGGAGGAGGGCGTGGCAACCCACTCCAGTATTCTGGCCTGGAGAATCCCATGGACAGAGGAGCCTGGCAGGCTACAATCCATGGGGTCACCAAGAGTCAGACATGACTGAAGTGACTTAGCACACACTCATGGCACGCTGTTAGAAATGTCCTCTCTTGACAAGTATCTGTTCATACAACCTGGAGGGCCTGGTTCACATTCAAAAGTTTTACATCCCCTAGAATTCTGCACCTGAACTTGGAAGCAGAGGGAACACTGGCTTGGGGCTGATCACCCTCCTTTTTCCATCTAAGACTCCTCCCACCAGCAGGGGCCTCTTGGGTTATATATATCATGTTGGTTTCCTAGGGCAGCTGGAACTAAGTACCACAAACTCAGGGGCTTCAAACAACAGGAATTTGCTCTCTGAAGCTTTTGAGGCTAGAAGCTGGAAAGTATGGTGTCCACGCAGGCCCACCCCCTCTACAGGCTCCAGGGGAGAATCCTTCCTGGCCTCAACCAGCAGGCCCAGTGGTGCCCTGGCTATCCACTCCAGTCCAGGAGGACCTCATTTTTGACTTCACTAATTATATCTTCTTCTAATCCCAAAGACAATGGCAAAGAATACTCAAACTACCACACAATTACAAACATCTTACATGCTAGCAAATAAATGCTCAAAATTCTCCAAGCCAGGCTTCAACAGTAAATGAACCGAGAACTTCAAGATGTTCAAGATGGTTTTAGAAAAAGCAGAGAAACCAGAGGTGAAATTGCCAACATCTTTTGGATCATAGAAAAAGCAAGAGAATTTGAGAAAAACATCTACTTCCGCTTCATTGACTATGCTGAAGCCTTTGACTGTGTGGATCATAATAAACTGTGGAAAATTCTTAAAGAGATGGGAATACCAACCACCTTACCTGCGTCCTGAGAAACCTGTATGCAGGTCAGGAAGCAACAGTTAGAACTGGACATGGAACAATGGACTGGTTCCAAATTGGGAAAGGAGTACATCAAGGCCATATATCGTCACCCTGCTTACTTAACTTATATGCAGAGTATATCATGCAAAACACCAGGCTGGATGAAGTACAAACTGGAATCAAGATTGCTGGGATAAATATCAATAACCTCAGATATACAGATGACACCACCGCCTCTTGATGAAAGTGAAAGAAGAGAGTGAAAAAGTTGGCTTAAAACTCAACATTCAAAACATGAAGATCATGACATCCGGTCTCGTTACTTCATGGCAAATAGATGGGGAAACAATGGAAAAAGTGACAGACTTTGTTTTCTTGGGCTCCAAAATCACTACAGATGGTAATTGCAGCCATGAAATTAAAAGACACTTGCTTCTTGGAAGAAAAGCTATTACCAACTTAGACAGCATATTAAAAAGCAGAGACTACTTTGCCAACAAACGTCCATCTGGTCGAGGCTACGGTTTTTCCATAATGGATGTAAGAGCTGGACCATAAAGAAAGCTGAGCACCGAAGAATTGATGCTTTTGAACTGTGGTGTTGAAGAAGACTCTTGAGAGTCCCTTGGACTGCAAGGAGATCCAAACAGACCATCCTAAAGGAGATCAGTCCTGAGTGTTCATTGGCGGGAGGAGAAGGACATGACAGACGATGGCATCACTGACTCAATGGACATGCGTTTGAGTAAGCTCCAGGAGTTGGTGATTGATAGGGAAGTCTGGTGTGCTACAGTTCGTGGGGTCACAAAGAGTCGGACGTGACTGAACTGAACTATATCTACGTAGACTATTTCTTTTTTTCCCCCTCAAACTTTAAACTTTTTATTTTCTATTGGGATGTAGCCGATAAACAATACTGTGACAGTTTCAGGTGAACAGCAAAGGGACTCAACCCTACATATACACATATCCATTCTCCCCTAAACCCCCCTCCCATCCAGGCTTCCACACAACACTGAGCAGAGTTCCCTGTCCCATACAGTAGGTCCTTGTTGGTTATCCATCTTGAATATAGCAGTGTGTGCGTGACCTTCCCAAATCCCCTGACTATCCCTTTCCTCCAGCAACCATGAATGTATTTTCTAATTCTGTGAGTCTGTTTCTGTTATGTAAATAAGTTAGTCTGTATCACTTCTTAGTATATTCCATGCATAAGGGATGTCATATGATCCTCCCCTTCTCTGTCTGACTTCTGCATGACCATCTCTAGGTCCATCCAAGTTGCTGCAAACAGCATTATTTCATTCATTGAATGGCTGAGTAATATTCCTTTGTATAGATCAATGTAGACTATTTCCAAATGAGGAGTCACATTCTGGGGTTCTAGGTGAACATGATTTGGGGGAACGCTGATCAATCTAGTATGCCTGTCTAGACTCCAGTCTACAGAGTCAGTCCTATCTATACTGTCCTCTGCTGACGGCCAGGATCGCCCAGGTTCAGCCAGTTCCTGGGAGAAGTGACCTGGGGAAGAGGCTGTACAGGACCTAGAGGCAGCAGGAAGAACCCCAGGTTCCTGGCTACCCAGAGAACAGTCCAGAAAGGGTCTCTGGGTGGGCCTGTCTCAGTGGCCCCCGGGAGTCCTTCCCATAAAGGAAGGGATGTGGCCGAGACGCACCCCTCTGTACAAGGCGTGAGGGCCATGAGGGCCTGGGAAGCAGAGATAGCCAGGAGAGAAGGGTTAGCGCCTTCAGGAAAGGCTGAGATGATTTACAGGTGATAATGGCTCACAAGAATACGAATTTTCACAATAAATCTTCCCAATGCACAGAAACAGAAATAATGAACAGGAAGTCCTTCTCTTACAAATGAGCTCTGAACCGAGTTGATAAAAATAGTAGGAGGGTTCCGGAAGCAACTCTTGGAACGCCTTTAATTCATGCAGTGCAGCCGGGAAGAGTCTGGCTAAGAAAGAAGTAGTGAATGAAACTGAACACAACAGACTGAAATCAAAAAGCAAGGGGGGGTTCTTAACCCGCCTGAGTCAACTGTCACTTGAGAGAATACCTAAGTTTTATGGGGGAAGATCAGAAGCCGGAGGATTTAGAAAGAGCGGGTGCAGTGTGCTCTGACAACGTGCTCAGGTCCCAGGGAACCCTCACTGTTCCCAGCCCTCAGCACCGCCCCCCTGCCCTGAGACCTGCCCTTGGCCATCAGAAGCCCTGGTGTCTGAAAAAGCCTGAAGGTGACCTGGTCCTTGGGGGCAGCCGGCAGTCAAGGGCTGACTTCCCTGGGGGACAGCTCAGACTCAGACCTCAGCTGAATGCATGTCTCTGCCTACCTCCTCCCCACCCTACCCAGTCTCTCCCTCTCTTCCCAGGAATCACCTTCTCATACCTGCCTCCTAGGGCACTGGGCATCTCAGAAAGAGTCAAATGCATGAAAGAAAAGGAAAGAAGGGAGTGCGGGTAGGGAGTGAAGGCTGTTAGGTAACCGCTGCTGCTGATCCCAAAGTAAGAGGAATGAGGAGAAATGAAGGGAGAAGAAGGGACCCCCGAGGAGCTAGGAAATACAATCCCTGGTTTAACACAAGAGGTCAGAGGGACGTCTCTGGTGGCCCAGTGGCTACAGCTGCTCCCAGTGCAGGGGCCCGAGTCCCGTCCCTGGAACCCGAATGCCGCAACTAAGACCCCTCTGTGCAGCAGCTAAGACCAAGTGCACCTAAAGAAATATGTTAAACAATTTTAAAAAGAGGTCAGACATGGAAGCAACCTCGATGTCCATCGGCAGACGAAGGGATAAGAACGCTGTGATCCATGTACACAATGGAATATTACTCAGCCATTAAAAAGAATGCATTTGAATCAGTTCTAATGAGGTGGACGAAACTGGAGCCTATTATACAGACTGAAGTAAGTCAGAAAGAAAAACACCAATACAGTATATTAATGCATATATATGGAATTTAGAAAGATGGTAATGATGACCCTGTATGTGATATAGCTAAAGAGATGCAGATGTAAAGAACAGTCTTTTGGTCTCTGTGGGAGAAGGTGAGGGTATGATGATTTGAGAGAATAGCATGGAAACATGTATATTATCATACGTGAAGCCGATCACTGGTCCCGGTTTGATGCATGAGACAGGGTGCTCAGGGCTTGTGCACTGGGATGACCCTGGGGGATGGGATGGGGAGGGAGGCGGGAGGAGGGTTCAGGATGGGGGACACATATACACCCACGGCTGATTCATGTTGATGTTTGGCAAAAACCACAACAATGTTGTCAAGTAATTAGCTTCCAATTAAAATAAATAAATAAATTTATTTAAAAAAACAAATATAAAGGAGAAGAAGATAGTCTCATGAACAAAACATTGGGGAATTCGTTCTCAGCAGATATCTGGTCTGTAAGAAAAGCTAAAAGTAGTATTTACACAGAATAAGATGATACTAAAGAGAAACTATGAGGTAAGAAAGAGCGTCATAAAAAATAAATAAATGAAGGCAAAATAAAAAAAAAAAGAGGTCAGAGGTTATGACAAATAAAAGAGAGAGCCCAAGGGCCCTGAGTCCATTCAGGGTAACCTTGGCTTTCTGTAGTTAGTTGTGCTCTTGGAAAGAGCTCTGTAAAGCTGTTGTTTGTGTTCAAATCCCATCTTAAGCACGGAGAGCACATTCACAGAGAAATGCTGTCGGGAAATCCACTGCCGCCCTTTACACCCTAGGCACAGGCTCCCCCCTACCATATTCACCGCAGAGCCCTGCAGCTCTGTCTGCGGACTGGAAGGGCCACTCGGAGGATCCTAGTCTGCGGTGTTGCACCAGGACACTTGAATTGGAATAAACCAACAGAGGCCCCAGTGTTTGGGGCCTCCTGGTAAAAAGAGTTAAAAAAAAAAAAAAAGATGGCAAGGCCACCTCTTGGAATACTGGGAATAAAGATACTCCAGGAATAAAGGATGACAGATCCTGCTCCTGAACTCTAGAAATGGCATCTGAGAAGGCGGAAACACTGCCCATTGGGAAGCAGGAGGTCCGTGCCTAAAGCTAGGAGGCCCGTGGTTTCCAGGTGGGGTGGAGACACAGAGCTGTATTATGAACAGCTGTGGCCCAGGCCTTGAGGACGTCGCTCGGTGTCCCCTCGGGATTACAAAGTTGATAGGTGCCTGGGGGAGTCCTTCTCTTTTAACTTTGAGATCGCAGACAGCAGAACTGGGATGACCACAGATGGGGCATCGATTACTTGGGCATGAATGCCATGCTATGCTTAGTCACTCAGTCATGGCCAACACTCTGCAACCTCCTGAACTGGAGCCCGCCAGGCTCCTCTGTCCATGGGATTCTCCAGGCAAGAATGCTGGAGTAAGTAGCCATGCCCTCCTCCAGGGGATCTTCCCAACCCAGGGATCAAACCTAGGTCTCCCACATTGCAGGCAGATTCTTTACTGTCTGAGCCCCCAGGGAAACCCTTTCCCTTGGCTGTGCTGTTTTCACTTCCCCATCACCTTTGCCCTCAGTACAAATATTATGAGGAAGGCAAAGGGGGGGACACATACATATGCCCAGAGTAAATCGACCGCTAGTGCAGAGTTTCTTAATTTGGTCTCTGTGAACGTGAAAAAGAAAAAAAAAATCACATCTTTATTTGCAATAACATCTGGCTGAAATTTAGCACTCATTCAATTTCACAGGTGGTCACAAAATCCTAGAGCTTCCACAGCACCTGTGACTTCTACACCAACAGAAACCACAGATATTTTCACAAAGCCTTAGAGTTGTACAAAAATCTCAAACTGTTACTTACACTCATCAGGACTCAAAAATAAATTACCAGGGCTGGTGTTCCATCTGCTACTAAGTAAGCTAATAAAAAGCAGGTCAAGAAACTTATCACCAGTTTCATTCAATATTGGGCATGAATGCCCCCTCTCAAAGAGAAAAATATTAATGGAAATGCCAAAGAGTGGGCTTCCTTTGAGCTCAGAGAAACCTTGCAACTTGGGGTCCTAAGAACCAAATATTTGTAACTGGCTCCAAAGTCATGCATTCCCCAAAATCTACAGTAACAGGATGAAATCATTCCCTTGAGTCCCTCATCTTAGTGAGGAGTTTATGTGCAAGTTGGGGCTTCCTTGGTGACTCAGACAGTAAAGAATCTGCCTGCAGTACGGGAGACCTGGGTTTGCTCCCTGGATCAGGAAGATCCCCTGGAGGAGGAAATGACAACCCACTCCAGTATTCTTGCCTGGAGTATCCCATGGACAGAGGAGCCTGGCGGGCTGCAGTCCATGGGGTCGCAGAGTCGGACACGACTAGGCGACTAAGCACACAGTGCAAATTCTCAAATTATTCACTATCAGTTTGTTATATAATTTTTCCATTAAAACTTTTAGTGGACTCGACTTTCGTTAGTTCCATAAAGAGCAATAACATGCAGTGGTTTTCTTTGGGAGTTTCTTGTACCCATGAAAACAGTGGGTTATCTTCTTCTGAGAATGATTAAGGATGGAAAACCACAAAGCTGATCTCAGGGTGGGTGTTGGTCTATCAGCTATGCTCAACCATTATTTCAAAGATTCTATCTTCCTCATTAGTTTCAGCAGAGACACTGTGTGAGTACATTCACATTCCCGGAGCAGTGAAAATGACAGATGAGAAAGTCACAAAACTTTGGATACTTAGTAACTTAAATTGGCCCAAGACAAGGGTCTATTGTACTAGATCCTAAGCTCCTTGAGGGCAGGGAGTAGGGAATGTTTCCTATTCATCTCTGTATCTCTGGTAATCATCAGAGTGATGATAGCCGTGGTGAATGGGTACATGGATGGATGGATAGGTAGGTAGATGGGCGGATGGATAAATACGGTTTTGAGAGATAATGCATAGTAATTCAAAGCAAGTCATGATATGTGACACACAAGAAATTTCCTCACAGTACACAGCAAGTTATTTCAAAGATGATGCAGCTTTGGCAAAAGTTTACAGTATATTCCTTCCAAGAGCTCTTTGAGATTAGTAAAAGTCCTCATTCTGGTGTAAGCACCCTTCTCTATGTTGTAAGAAGGCCCCCAAAGCTTAAGTGATAGCCCCCAAACCTGATAAACATCTCCCTTAGTTCATTGTTTTTTTTCCAATTACTAAGGAGAAAGGGAAACACAAACTTTTTTCTAAAAGTGCTTTAAAATAATTTTTTTGAGAAAACACCTTGCTTGTCTTTGAAGCTATATCACTACGGCTTAGGTAGTCTCTGAAAATTGGCCAAATATGGTCACGTATCGTGACCAAATGCTAAGCAGTCATTACTGACTCGGGGTTAGACCTGACAAAGGAACTAATATTCTAAAAATGAAAGTGTGTGTGTACCCAGCAGAGGCCACACAAAACCTCCAGACTCTCTGCCTTGGGCACTCATCCTGCTTTGGAAACCTTGGGTGACCACAGCTGAATTTTCATCAAGCTGTTTGACCCTCTTTGAAAATAGAAGTGCTCGTTTCCTGGACACGGAAGTAGCTGGAGGCACCATTTTGCCCATATTCCATTTAAATGAGACGATATTTTGCAAAGAAAAAAAAATAAGAAAGAAAGGCACAAAGGTAGTGGTATTGGAGGGAGGGTCCTTTTAGGACCCCTTTACAGTGCTCCCAATCATAGGTTACTGTTTTCCCTTTTCTTTTCCTTTCTTTTTTCCTTTATGGCCGCTCTGTCTGGCTTGCAGAATCTTAGTTCCTGACCAGGGATCTAACCTATGTCCCCTGTGGGGGAAGTGTGGAGTCCTAACCACTAGACCACCAGGGAAGTCCCACAGGTTCTTTTAAATGAAGGTAGTCTCCTGATATTTATGGCAAACAAAGGCTGGAAACTGCCAGCATTAGTGGTAATTTAGCAAAATATCACTGTCTCTTCAGCAGTCTTTGAGCCTGTGAGAGAAGGTAAGGAAACCATTGCTGACAGCCACCACCCTCCTTGGGACTGCGGCAAAGCTCCCTTCATTCTGTGAGATCTTTCCTTAATTGGCATCCTTGCAGCAAGCAACTCCGGAGAAGGACATGGCAACCCACTCTGGTATCCTTGCCTGGGAAATCCCACGGACAGAGGGGCCTGATGGGTTATGGTCCATAGGGTTCCAAAGAGTTAGACGTGACTTAGCGATTAAGTTGGAGAAGGAAATGGCAACCCACTCCAGTGTTCTTGCCTGGAGAATCCCAGGGACAGAGGAGCCTGGTGGGCTGCCGTCTATGGGGTCGCACAGAGTCGGACACGACTGAAGCGACTTAGGAGCAGCAGCAGCCAGCAAATGCCAAAGGATGGCCTCCTTCCCAGTAAATAAGGATCCAAAGGAAAATGCCAAGTTCACTCCACGAAGTTACCCCCGAGAAGCCCTACTGGGTAATGACAAAATACCTGAGTGGCAACCACGTGCTGGGCCACAGGGAGAGCACCAGGAGAGACTTGTCAGAAACCCTTCCATCTGGCTCACCCCGGTCCTCCACAACCAAAGCACACGGAGGGACAAGAGCAGGAGCTTTTCTTGTTCTGCTCATGTATGCCAGTCATGCACCCACACTCCGACAACAATCCTCAGGGTCACCATAATAGAAACATCAATAATAATAATCGTAACAAATCAGGGGCGGGTTTTTAAAAGAAGAGGTGGGGGGCTGTTTTAAACCACGCAACGCTGCTGTCACAGCACAATGGACTTCTCCGCTCTTAACTTCCGTTTTTCGGGCACGAGCATGTAGCTGCAGGGGCGAGCTCAGCGACACAAGGACTCCAGAAGCTTCTCCGGGCACCCTCTCTTCTCTGCCCATCTCTCACCTCTCACCTGGTCTTGTCAGAACACAGAACATCAGGTCCAGCCAGCAGCCCAAGCCCGCATTTCCGCTGGGGCCCAGGGCTCTCTTTACAGACTGCACATTTACATGGTAAAAATAGAAAGGCACACATCACATGTATATGCAAATCTGCCAACCAGACTCGGCGCTGAAAATAGTTATTTATTGTGCGGCTTGCATATTGGCCCAGAAAACCCTCTCTACCTATTTCATGCTCATTTAAATTCTTTAAGAGTTCCTGACCCATTTAAATTCCTTGAGGGATGCCTGGCTTCTCATGGGCATTGGTCTGCTCCTCTCCCCCAAGGGTTTGTAAAGGAATACTGCCTGGCACTGCAGGTGGAATTTTTAGAGGAATATACTGGCCCCCACTTTATGGCCCATTTGGGACACTGCTCAGCCATGTGTGCTTTCAGACCAGGCTTCCTTCTTAGTGGCAGGAAGGAGGGTCCTAAAGCTAAATGCCTGGAAAGGATGGAGGGCAGTTTTTCTGAAAATATGGTCCTTGGACACTCACATCAGAGCCAAGGAGGGAGGAGGGCTGGTGGAAAATGCAAGCTCCCAGTCCCCCCCACCCCCGATACACTGAATTTTGATTTCTGGGAGTGTGACTCTAGACATACCACTTCCTCAAGAAGCTCCCTAGGGTGATCTTGCTGGCCTCCAAGGGGTGGGGACTCAGTAGTGAGAGGCCACCCGGAAATCTGCAAGAAGGGGGCTTAGGGAGCTGGAGGGTTCAAGTCAAAGCAAAGGCAGAGGGCAGTGAGGGTGGGCAGAGAGGGTACTGACGTCCTGCAGGGAGGCAGCATGGGAGCAGAGGTGAGCTTCCCAAAGCTACCCACATCCACCCATCTCTGCCCTGGGGCTCTTTCCAGGGCAAGCTCTGATGCTCATAGACTCAGTCCCTGTCCCTAGAGGCCATGGAGCAAATTACATCCAGTGCAAACCTGGCTGAGCAGAGGGGCGCGTCTTCTGTCCCCAGACTTCAGGATGCTGACTTGGGAGACCCTGGCATGAGACCATGTTCTCAGGCCCAACAGTGTGCATCGTGATCCCGCCTGCAAGGTCATCCAGAGGCTCAAATGACGTCAATAATGAAAAGCGCCTGGGGCCATACCAGCCTTAGTAAGCCCTTAAAACTCATTGCTGTTGTTAATGTATTCATGCCCCCATGGATTTTTTAAGCGTGCCAAGGATTCCCCGGAAAGTCCGTCCAAGTGAACAAGTCTGGTCTGGAAGTAGAGGGGAGCTGTGTGGTCTTCTCTGAGAGCCCTTTTAATCATCCGCCACTAGCGAAGGAAGCCCGGCTTGCTTAACTTTGAAAGGACACCTCCCTAACAATTGAAATATCTCTCCAGGCAGGCACACCAGTGCCCCTGACTCATGGCTGCCCACAGACCCATTCCCACACATCTTTAACACGTGAAACAACTCAGCCCTACATAGCCATCCTGCACAGACATTCTGATCACATGGTTATTACATCTACATGCAACTAACTGCATAAGCTACCTCACAACCTTTTATGCATTTATACAAATATCTTTGTATGGATATAACTGCACAAATACACTCAACACAACCCCTCCTCACCCCCCAAAACACACACACACACACACACACAGGGACCATTCCTAACAGTATGGCACAGATTTGACTCTATAGCAAATAAACAAAATGAAACAAAACTTTGGAAACCCATTAAAAAATAAAGACAGAAGCAAACACCCCCCTCTGCGTTATGTCAGAGAACCAGGGGTGTAAACACAGAGCCAGAGTTGGCTCTGCTGAGGGAGCAACCACGATGGTGGAGCCCTGAGCTCTGGAACTGGGAGGACGAGTCCCCACAGCGGCTGGCTTTGAAGGCCAAATGTGCGGCTTGACTCCAGGAGCCCCACAGGACTGGGGGAAATGGAGGCTTCACTCTTGAAGGACCACACAAGACCTCATGAGCACCAGGACCCGGGGCTAAGGTAGTGACTTGATAGAAGCCTGGGCCAGACCCACCTGTGACTCTCGGAGAGTCTCCCGGAGAGGCAGGGGACAGCTGCATCTCACCCTGGGGACGTGGACACTGGTGGGGTACATATTTGGAAGCATTCAGCTGCATGGATGCCGATGCTGGAGGCTGCCATCTTGAAATCTACCCTCTAGCTCATTCACAACAAAACCTGGCCCCATCCAACAGCCTGTAGAATCCAATGCTGGGACAGCTCAGGGCAAACAATTACCTGGATGGGAACATAGCTCCACCCATGAGCAGACAGGCTGCTTAAAGAGTAAAGAGCCCACCACAGCTTCAGACACTCCCCCTAGACAAGACCCTACCTACCTGAGGGCCACTGTGTGGCAACCAGATGGGGGAAATATGAAAACAGTAGCACACTCTATTTCTTGGGCTCCAAAATCACTGCAGATGGTGACTGCAGCCATGGAATTAAAAGACACTTGCTTCTTGGAAGAAAAGCTATGACAAACCTAGACAGCATATTAAAAAGCAGAGACATTACTTTGCCAACAAAGGTCTGTATAGTAAAAGGTATGGTTTTTCCAGTGGTCATTTACAGATAGAAGAGTTGGATCATAAAGAAAACTGAGTGCCGAAGAATTGATGCTTTCAAACTCTGGTGCTAGAGAAGACTCTTGAGAGTCTCTAGGACTGCAAGAAGATCAAGCCAGTCAACCCTAAGAGAAATCAGTCCTGAATATTCATTGGAAGGACTGATGCTGAAACTGAAGCTCCAATACTTTGGCCACCTGATGTGAAGAACTGACTCGCTGGAGAAGATCCTGATGCTGGGAAAGATGGAAGGCAGGAGGAGAAGGGGACGACAGAGGATGAGATGATTGGATGGCATCACCGACTCAATGGACATGAGTTTGAACAAACTGTGGGAGATAGGGAAGGGCAGGGAAACTTGGCATGCTTCAGTCCATGGGGTCGCAAAGAGTTGGACAGGATTGAACGACAGTCACCACCTGAGGGCCAAGACCCAGTGGGAAGGCACCAGCCCTTCCCTCCATGAAGGCTGCACACGCCTCCAGACCAGCCTCACCCACCAGGGTGCTGACGCCAGACTCAAGAAAACTGTAGGAACTAGCTCTAGGATCCCTGGGCCCTGCAGCCAGACTCCAGGGGCCAGCTTCACCTGCCAGGGGGGAAGCAACAGCCCTGATAGAGTCTTCCAGACTCTGACGCCAGATACCAGAAGGCTAGCATGGGCCCGGGGCCTTCTCACACTGGTCAGGATGGCCATCAGCAAAAAGTGTACAAATAAATGCCTGAGAGGGTCTGGAGAAAAACCCTCCTGCACTGTAGGTGGGAATGTAAACTGGCACAGTCACCATGGCAAACAGAATGGAGGCTCGTCAAAAACTGAAAAAATAGAACTGCATATGAACCAGCAATCGATCCCACTCCTGGGCATATCCAGAGAAAACTCTTAGCTTGAAAGGATCCACGCACCACTATTTTACAATAGCCAGGACATGGAAACAACCTAAACGTCCATCAGTAGGGCAACGGATAAAGATGTGGTACATGCGTATGATAGAGTACTATCAACCGTAAAAAGAACAAAATAATGCCATTTACAGCAATCGGGGTGAACCTAGAGATCACCATACTACGTGAAGTAAGTCAAAGACAAGTATGATATTACTCAACATGTGGACTCTAAGAAACGATGACACAAATGAACTTATTTACAAAACAGAAACAAACTCAAAGACACAGAAAACAAATTGAGAGTTAACAAAAGGGAAAGTATGATGAGAGATTAAATTAAGACTTTGAGATTAACAGATACACGCTACTATATATAAAACAGATAAACAACAAGGACCTACTGTATAGCACAGGGAACTATATCCAATATCTTATAATAATCTATAATGGAAAAGAATCTGAAAAATAATCAATATGCATATATTTATCTATACAACTGAATCACTTTGCTGTACACCTGAAACTAACACCACGTTGTAAATCAGCTCTGTGTTAGTCACTCAGTCGTGTCTGACTCTTTTCGATGCTATGGACTATAGCCTGCCAGATGCCTCCGTCCATGGAATTCTCCAGGCAAGAGTACTAGAGTGGGTAGCCATCCCCTTCTCCAGAGGACCTTCCCAACCCAGGGATCGAACCTGGGTGTCCTGCATTGCAGGCAGATTCTTTACCATCTGAGCCCAGCAGGGAAGCCCCAAATCAACTACACTTCAATTAAAAAAATAATGCTTTACAGTGTTGATCACTGAAGGAGAGTGATGACTATACGGGAATTGACTACTTTCTTCCAAGTCTGTGTACATTTTGAAATTTTCATGATAAATAATGAAAAAGTAATGTACATGGAACCAGTTGAGGGGCGGGGGACACAAAAACAGCTTTGTACCCTCTGTGTATTCTGTCTTCACTGTTTCCCCCACTTTGGCAACCACAGAGATCTGCAAGATGACTGAGGGTGGTTAATTAAGCATTGCAGCCCATATTCCACTGCAGCTTCAATTGGATACGGGGTTCTCTTTCACTTCCTGTTATGCAGGATTGCAGCGGGCTGTTAAGACACCTGCCAGCCTCCCAGCCCAGCTGCTGCTCTGCGCTCGGGCAGGCAGGAAGCACTCAGCCCTTGGCCTTGGGAGGGTCTCACTCTGCAAACTGGCCCCTTCCTGGTGAAGCATGGGGCGGGGGCGGTGGGGGGGAGGAGGACGGACACAGCTGATGAGTCCACGCTGGAGGCTCAAGGACCGGCAGCTGGTGGTGAAGACCTCGGTCTATTGTGAGGCTTGCGGGGAGAGGCCAGCTGTTTCCCCCCGACCTGCCAGGACCTGTGTATAATAACAGCTGGGGCATCTACCCAGGCGAGACTCTCAGGGAACTCATTAGCTAGCCTGGTTCTCTTAACCTCAGGAATAGGACTGTGTGTGGAAGCCTTTGCTCACTGGTTCATTCATTCTCTCATCCACTCCTCCATTCATTCCACAGCCACATTCCGGGAACCTCCTGTGAGTGAGTCTCTCTGTGCTAAGACGGTGACCAAACCAGAAGACAAGACACAAATCTCAGGAACTCTAACACTCCTCATTACAGCGCTGAGGTATCGAGAAGCCATTATGTGCCAAATAATTTATCAAGGAACTCCGGTCCTTTATTCAAGGAAATCATTCCCAGTTTAATGGGAAGACTTCACACCAGGGGTAATTATTCAGTTCCTAGAGGAAAGCAGATAAAGGGAGGTGTAAGGGCACAGAAAAGGGGAGGGGGGATCAAGGACAGCTTCTTCAAGGAGGTATGGGCTGTGGCCGATCACAGATGGCCATAAGAATCCGCCTTGCAGTGCAGGGCGTGTGGGTTCAATCCCTGCTCGGGAACTAAGATGCCACGTGTCGTGGAGCAGCCAAGCCCACGAGCCACAATTAGACAGTCCGTGCACCGTAATGAAAGATCCCACGAGCCACAACTAAGACCCGACGCAGGCAGACAAAGACGGCGTCACAGTTCTGATGTGTCTGCCTTTAAGAAGTGGGCTTGGGTCCCCTCCCCCTGGGTCTGGGCTGATCGGCTCTGACCAGGAGTCGGAGTAGGGTTGGTACTCTCCAGGGTCTGGACATTCAAGAAGCAAGTTCCGCCTCCTTTCTCTTAGAGACCTGAAATCCACATGAGGTCCCGAGGGCCGCCCTGCTGCAGGGAAGCCCAAGCCAGCCACCTGCGGGGGCCACGTGGGGGAGAGAGCGGGCTGCCCTCCAGCCCCGCGGGAGTCATCACGGCCTGGCCCCAGATGCCGCCGAACGAAGCTTCCCCTCCCGCTGTCCTGCCTGGCAGCTGCAGCCCCCGTGCGGCCCTCAGACAGGGCTCTGCACTGTGAGCCCGCGGCTTTCCTAACAGTTTCACCAAGCTGCCTAAAGGGAGGTGTCTGGTACCCATTCCAGAGATGTGGAGACTGAGGCTTGGAGAAATCAAGTCACTCTTTCAAGGGAATTGCGACCTCGGCTGGACTTGAAGCGCTCAGAGTCCAGTGTGCTCTCTTAGACAGCCTGCCCTATCCTTAACCAATAAACTGCCGGACACTTGTTTCTAAGCCCTCTTAAAATCCCAAGCCTGAGACCCACATGGGAAGGGAAGCTGCTTTCCATCAGATAAAAGTGTGGTCTCCCAGGCAGCTTACAATAGACGGCAGGATGCGCAGACCAGGCCCGCCCCTTATCTGGTAAGAGATAACCAGCCACCTCTACATATTAATTCCCCTTAGAGCTTTAGGGCTCGGTTGGACATTATCTTTCCTCGGGACTACTTATATGGGTCACTGAATTAGGGCCAGAGATGAAGGAAACTTTTCTTTCTGAATATGCTTTGGGTTAAAGAAGGTAACACCAATCTGAGAGGCAAGGTGGTCTCTACAGAGAGAGTTTAGCTGCGGAGAACTGAGTTTCAATCCAGGTTCAGCAGACTCAAGAGCTTGTGTACTTAACCTCTGTGCCATGCGTGTGCCTGACTTTAGTCTAGAATAAAACAAAGCCATTTTGGGTGCAAGACTCAGGCTGGAGGGTTGGCTACATGGAGATGGTCTTGTTGGCCTCATGCACAAAAGCAGGTCCACTCTCAGGCGCTGTGTGATCTTTCTGTTCCACAGAGCAGCTTCCAAATGCACCTGCTTCCTTCCTTTGGAATCTAGAATACTGTCCAAGTCCTGGAGCTAAGCTGGTATTTCTCAGATTTTTGGCCTTTGATCATGGCATGGCATTAGAAGCACCAGGGGTGGTCCTCCACGAGAGAGCAGCCTCTATTATAAATACAGATTCCCAGTTCCTGGCCTGAAGTTGGTCTGAACCATGCTCTGCGGGCGGGGCCTTGGAATCTGAATATCCCACATCTCCGCTGAAATCCTCTGCACAGAGACAATCCAGGACCACTGGGAAGAAATACGAATTGCCCGTCATAAACATTCGAGTCCCGGAGAGGCTCGGCAGAGACTGCTTTTTCTGCATCATCCGTGGGCCCTGTCGCACTGGCAGGAGGCCTGCAGCCTTGGGGACGGGGCAGGCGTCCGCCTGTTTGTTCAGAGATCCCTTCCCTGCCCTGCCCGCCTTTGCTCTGCATGGCAGGGGACTGACCACAGGGGCGACATTCTCAACCCCTCAACTGCCAAACCGCTTCCTGACGGATCCGGACAAAGGCAGGCACTGGCAGGGAATCAGAGGGACTGAGCGCAGGGAGAAGCCAAGGATTCCCGCCCTTCAGTGCCACCTCAACCCCTGGGTCCGGTCCCCGCGGTACGGTCAGCCCTCTGCGCTCCGGCTTCTCTCTCCGCGTGGCTCCTGCCTCTGGTCCCAGAACAACACACTTCCTATGTGCTAGCAGCTTCCTGCCCCTGCTGATCTCTGGGCAGCCTTACCTTTCCTTTTATCCCTTTATAGCTTCCTAGCCGTTTGGGACTAGATGCTCATATTCAATTTCCTCCTCTGAACCTACCAGGGGTGAGTTCTGTTTTGCTGACTGGCCCTTGATCCATGCAGGGAGTAACACAGCAGAAGTCACAGCCCACAAAGGACTAGCTACAGCCACCAGTGACCGTGTGACCTCAGTGGACCTGGCATGATGCTCAAGGCTGTGTGTGTGTGTGTGTTCCTTTTCCATTCTAAAGTGTTTATGGGGCACCTGTTAGATGCCAGGCACTAGGCTGGTTGTTTGGGATACAATGGGAGCAAGAAGTGACTTCTGTCCCCATATATACATATATATATATATATATATATATATATATATATATATATATATATATATATGAATCACTTTGCTGAAGAGCAGAAATTAATACAATATTGTGAATAAACTCTACTCCAATTTAAAAAACATCAGCTGAAGGATGGAACCAGGAAGGAACAAGACCAGTTTCTCACTTTGCTCTCAGTGTTCATGGTTTTGCAGACAGAGTGTTGGGCCTCCCCTTGAAGAGTCTACAGCCCACTACACAAGTTAAAAGGATAAAGTTAGCAATAGGAATGCTGGAAGCCCATGCAGAAATGAAATTCTCTCTGAATACACCTCTTTTTTGGGGGGTGGGGGTGGGAGTAGAAGAGGTGTTTTTAGGAATCAGAGAGACAATCAACAGGCTAGATATTAGAAGCTGCTCAAACCTTGGAGAGTGTCAGCCCGCACTCTGTGCTGTATGCCAACCAAAGCCTTCTGAAGTCCTTCACACCCTGGGATCAGGAGAGCACAAACAAGGCATATTCTTGTCCCGGGGAGGTCCCAGAAAGTTGGGTTTCACACTGGTTGGTGGTGGAGACCGTTTACGAGTCCACTCAGTCCGTGTCAGGCACTGCCTTTTATGCTCAAAAACCCCTTTTCTCGCTTTAAAGTCTCTCAACACACCACTGAGGTAGGGGCTATTAGCATCCCTGCCTCACAGACGAGAAGCTGAAGCCTGTTCCTTGCCCAGGGTCCTTAGGACAACGAGCCAGCGAGGTCTTTGCTCTGTGGCTTCCCTACAGCCTGTGAATCACGTCCCTGACTCCACATGCCGGACTTTCTCTCCAACAGTGATAGCTGGGGAACCCACTCATCTACCTCTCTGCTTATCCAGCCCCTCCACTGACCTTGGTAAGCTCTCTGAGTGCAATGATGGCTGTGAAACAGGAAAAAGGTCTAGAGCTGATTCCAGCCTCATCTAGCTTGATTTTTCTTAGCCCCATCTGTAAAATGGGACAACAGCAAAACCTTCCTCTCCGCATTACTACGGGGTTAAATAAGTTATTACATATCAAGTTGGGCTTCCCTTGTGGCTCAGCTGGTAAAGAATCCACCTGTAAGGTGGGAGACCTGGGTTCGATCCCTGGGTTGGGAAGATCCCCTGGAGAAGGGAAAGGCTGACCACTCCAGTATTCTGGCCTGGAGAATTCCATGGACTGTATGGTCCATGGGATCACAAAGAGTGAGACATGACTGAGTGACTTTCACTTTCACTTTTTAACTACATATCAAGGAAGCACATAACAAATAGAGTTAAGTGTATGAATATGATCAGGAAGATAAACATCTGAGAAGGCAGGAAAAGCTGAAGAGTCTTATGCAGGTTTAGGGGAACAGTTTATGAATAAATGTATAGATGTGAGAGTTGGACCATAATGAAGGCTGAGTGCTGAAGAATTGATGCTTCAGAACTATGGGGCTGGAGAAGACTCTCGAGAGTCCCCTGGACAGCCAGGAGATCCAACCAGTCCACCCTAAAGGAGATCAGTCCTGAATATTCATTGGAAGGACTGATGCTGAAGCTACAATACTTTGGCCACCTGATGCGAAGAGCTGACTCATTGGAAACGACCCTGATGCTTTTCGAAGATTGAGGGCAGGAGGAGAAGAGGGTGACAGAGGATGAGATGAATGGATGGCATCACCGACTCAATGGACATGGGTTTGAGCAAGCTCCAGGAGATGGTGAAGGACAGGGAGGCCTGGTGTGCTGCAGTCCATGGGGTCACAAAGAATCTGACATGACTGAGTGACTGAACAGCAAGAACAACAATGTCATCTCTGTAAACAGATTTCAACAGCTTCCCAGTCACAGCATATTTACTGTGTATTTCAAGACTCATGATTTTTTTTTTTTTTAATGCCCATCCTCTGCTCTTTAGATCTTTTGACTGCATTAAGACCTTGATCTGTTGCCTCTCTTGCCCTGGGATCAAGGGAAGCAGAAACCCCAGGACCCAGGAATGGTCCTGCCTGTCAAGCGCCAAGATTAACAAGAAATGTGGGTCCATTTTCTCTCCAGCCCTATGTATTGTTTTCCCCTGAAGTTCAAGGCTACCGAGACGGCCCAGTTGGCCCTCCTCTGTTTTCATGAGTTTGCAATTTGTCTGCCCTGCTGCACTCTCCTCTGGCTGACAACTTCTCTTGTTGGGAAAAGCAGAAGCCCTGTGCCAAACACCTTCACCCAAGCCTCCCTGTCGCTGGTCACGGCCGTGCACGGTAGATGCTGTCCTGCCCACTGCCCAGCCCTGTCCTCTGTTTCTGACAGAGGGTTCTGCTTTCATCGGCCACTTCCTGTTCCCAACCAGTCACTTCTCCGGGATGATATTTGTGGGGTCATGCGGTCTCGATCAAGTTCAACTTCATGTCATGAGGTCCTGCCTCTGTAGTTGAGCTCAGTGCTGTGGGTGGCCAAGAGGGTCCAAATAAGACAACATGGAAAACACATACATTGGAAGCTTTTTCCTAGGTGATGCTGTTCAACAGCCAGAAAGCAGCATAAAGCTTCCTACCTAGAGAAAAAGAGCGATCATGTGGCAAGTGGAAAGAACCGATGGCATGGGCGTTTGCCAAAGACCTACTGTGCGCTGGGCATGATGGAGGGGGTGGGACACAGAGATGAACAGGGCACTTCTCAAGCCTTGGAGGGTATCGCACATTCCCTAAGAAAGAAGACAATCAACTGGGAAGAGGAAACTCAAGTCAATGGCCCTAGAGAGCTGTGCAAACAAAGAGTTCAGAGTTTCAGCTTCCTGTCTGTACATGGAGAAAGTAACGGGACCTGCTGTATGGAGTCTGCGAAAGTCAAATGCAATCGAACAAACAAGTCCTCGCAAGAGTGCTGGGCTGACAGTGAGCGCCCCATAAACACCATTACCATCATTCGTATTTTCATCACAGTGAAGTGTTTCCAGGGCTTCGCAGGGGCATGAGTTGGGTTCGATAGAAATATGGAGTGATGGGCCTCTGGCGTGCCTTGGGGCCAGCACACATTCCCCATCCTCTGGTTTCCTTCCACACACAGTTTTCTGCCGAGCAGTAGACCTCCATCTGGGCTACACCCAGGGTCCCCTGGGGAGTCCCCTCTGGTTAAACCCAAACAAACCTGGATAGGTTTTCAAACCTTTGTAAGTGAGTCATGCACAGCTGAGGTCAGACTCTGCTATACAATCTGGGGTCCAGTGCGTGATAAAACCGCAGGACTCTGTCCACATTGATTAAGAATATCCACGTCCAGGACAGCACAGTACACACCAAGGGCCGGGGGCCCCTGCAAGGGCCTCTTGGACGAAGCGAGCTGGGGAGGAGCCTGGGAACCATCCTAGCCTCTCTGCCCATGGAGCCTTTTGTTCCGGGGGAAGGGAGAGGGGCTTGTCTGGTTGGTGAATTTGGGGAAACAACCTACCATGCTGGGCCCTGGGGTTACCTGGTCTCATCTGGGGATGCAGGCTCTGCAGACTGCCCCCTACCCCGGGACCACTGGAGGAGGAGGAGAACCAAGTATGTCCTTTGGAAGTGGGCTCCAGCTGGGGAGGGTCAGAGGAGGGTAATTCCTGGCTGAGGCGCCAGGGCTTCCAACGATCAGCCCCCCCACCGTGGCAGGCAGGAGAGTGGGGCATGTGCATAAAGACCCAGGAAAGGGTGATCTGGCCCGGGAAAGAGCGCCCGTGCCAGGACCTACTGCAGGTGGGGCAGGGATGTGTCATCCATGTCACCAAGCACCTGGCAGGCCCCTGCTGGCTTTGGAGGGCTTCCAGGGGACCCTCAGAGGGTTCCAGGCAGGGAAACACATACTGCAGAAGCGGACCATCACCCAGCAGGGTCCTGCTCCTGTCTGGGCACCACCGAGAGAGGCCCCCAGGGCCAGGGTCTGAAGGCAGAGGCAGGTGCGGCGCAGGGGACCACGGTGTGGGAGCGGAGCCCTTGAGCACCCTGCCCGCCAGCTCCAGAGCGGCAGTCTCTCTGCCCGGGGTGCAGACAGGTACCCCGGATGGGGACCTGCAGGTCTGCAGCCCCAGTGCGGTGTCTGCCGTTCTCTAGGCTTCCCTGAACACCCCTGGGGGAAAACTAACTTGAGAATTAAGAGCAAATATTTGACGTTTTCTCCCTCCCCTCCAGGTCATTTTACACAGTCCTGTTTAGACTGGATGCTGGTTAATGGGCGACCTTTGCCCCCTGGCTAAAAGCTGTGACCAGGAAACCCACCTCCCTGTTAATGAGGGTTTTGTTCGGGACCCAGGGAGCACCCGAGCACACAGCTTCTGCTCTGCAAACGCATTGTCCCCCTGGCTTAGAGAAAGAAAACGGAAAAGAAAAACAAACAAAGAGAACGACAAAACCTTCCACTGGTGAATTAAAATAGCAAACTCCAGACCCTAAGCAGGTTTCAGCCTCTATTAAGACAACAAAAGGTCCTACGTGCCAGGCCCGGGCACAAAGAGTGAGGGAAGTTGATGGGGAGGGTGGTTCAAGGAAGAGAGCAAAATCAGGCAATTAACTTTTTTTTTTTTAAGTTATCTCCGGTGCCTCTGATGCCCCCAACAAGCCGTGATGCCCAAGCATTTCAGACTTCAAAGGAAGGTCCCCGTCAGACCAGGTGTCCCAGACAGACACGCAGCCCGCTGCTGCCTTGATCCTGATCCTTCTCAGGCAGTGAATGCCTCCTTCTTGGCTCTAAGTGGATGCCTGCACCTTCGTGCACAGTCCAAGTTACTTCTTCCTCATCGTCTCTCTCCTTTGTTGATGCTGAGTCTGACTTCTGAAAGGCTCTATCCTCCTGTTTTATGCTAAACCACTCTGGCCCAGAGCCATCTCTTCCGGCCCCCCTCCCCCCAAATTCTAGTCCCTTAGAACCAGGGCTGTCTGTCCCACCTTCCCCTAGACTTGATTCGCCCGTCTATTAGGACATCTGAGTGACCAGCAGTCGCTGAGGGTGTCCCCCACCCTCCCCTAGCACGCAGGACCTGGCGTGGCATGACAGACATGCTCCAAAAACGTGTGGTCATGGGCGACCTGAATATTAATACATACATGCAGGTTACTATCTATATCATACTAAGCGCACGAACTCACGGTGAGTCTTCAGCCAGATTGGACTGAAAGGCTAAAGACAGCCGACATGTATTGGCTGGTGACCATCTGTACATACATGAGTTAACCCTTTAAAAGCCACATCCTCGGACTTCCTGGTGGTCTAAGGGTTTAAGAATCCGCCTGCCAGTCCGGGGACACGGGTCTGACCCCCGGTCAGGGAAGACCCCGCATGCCTTGGGCAGCTAAGCCCCAGGAGCCACAGGTACTGAGTCCGTGTGCCCCAGAGCCCAGGAGCCACCGCAAGGAGAGGCCTGCACTCACAGCACTGTGTCCCCCACTTGCCACAAATGGAGAGGCCCTCAGCAGCCACGGAGACCCAACAAGGCCAAAAATAAATAGACATTTTAAAAATTAAAGACATTTAAAAAAATAAAAAGACTCATCCTCATCTTAAGTTCAGAGAAGGCACTGGTACCCCACTCCAGTGCTCTTGCCTGGAAAACCCCATGGACGGAGGAGCCTGGTGGGCTGCAGTCCACAGGGTCATGAAGAGTCGGACATGACTGAGCAACTTCCCTTTCCCTTTTCACTTTCTTTCATGCACTGGAGAAGGAAATGGCAACCCATTCCAGTGTTCTTGCCTGGAGAATCCCAGGGATGGTGGAGCCTGGTGGGTTGCCGGCTATGAGGTCGCACAGAGTCAGACATGACTGAAGCGACTTAGCAGCAGCAGCAGCAGCATCTTAAGATTATCCTAGGCTTTCAATGAATTCCTAAAAATATAAAATTCCTTGTTTTTTTTTTTTCCTTAGAAGGCAGACAGAAGCAATGCCTAAGGTCAGAACTCTCTTGAGTTTTATGTCAATAGAAAACTTGACTTCAACTGCAGGGTCTGCCGCAAGCTTTGATGAAAATCCAAATGCTTGTATTTGGGTTTGTGGGAGCCAGAGGTGCTCAGTCACAATGCAGGTCCCCAAGCCAAAAAAAAGAAAAAAATAGCTGAGGCTGGACTAAGGAGAAGTGAGCTGGGTCCTCAGGAGGACCTGGTGTGACAGGATCCCATTTCCCCATCTCTCCGGGGGAACTGCCATCCTGGGGAGGATGGAGACGTGAAGCGTGCCGGGGTTTGCATGCCCACTGGTCCATGGACCAGCCAGACGCCAGGGAAGTGACTTCTTCCCCCCTCAGACGTCATCTCTCCCCCTGCAGGAGGGGCACAGCAGCGTCCATGGGCACTGGCTTTCAGGATGACAGGTGACCCTCGATGGCTCGACTGCCTGTTACGAGGCAGAAGGAGAAAGCCTCTTCCCATTTGAGAGCGTGAACATGAGGAGGCTGCTGGGGGACAAGGGAGTGTCCCCTGCCGGCCGCCGGGGAGGGCCCGAGGACTGAGGCCCCATCACAGCATTCCAGACCTTCACACGTCACTGTGGGTAGATTTCACCTTTACATGGCTACAGGTATTTACACATTTGACATATGCGCACTCTACTGCAGATCATGTATGAGTGTGTATACACATGCTCACAGGTGACACATTCTATTATGTATTTTATGATCTGCATGTGTATGCACACATATGAACCACATTTAGTAAAATGCTCCTAGTTTTATGCACACACCTACCAGCCATTACTGAACACTTAGGATGTTCTGGGTGAGGAGCGCTGCTACGGCTTTTAGACACTTGATCACATTTCAGCTCCACAATGATGCTGTCAGGTGGAAGCTTTGCTACTCTCCCTATGCTGCGGGTGGAGACAATGGCTCAGAGAAATGGGGTTACACCCTACCCCCCCACAGCCTTTTGGAGCCGCGGTTTGTCCGCTGCCAAAGTTCTGGACTTGAGCCATCAAGGTTCCCTGCCTCTCACAGAACAGATGAGGCTCAGAGCAGATAGGAGGGGGCCGGACTTCTGGGGTGGGTGGGTCCATCTCCCACTCACATCCGTCACATGCTCGCCGGGCATGCCCTCTGGTCCCTGAGTGCCACAGGGATGATGCTAAGCAGCGGCTACGGTCCAGCCTCTGATACCCACAAGAGGCTGTAGTGGGACCACTAGAGGGGCCTCAGCAGTGGGCAGTCGGAGACCCAAAGATACTGGATCACATGCTGGCTGACTTGAAATCAAGCCATTAACTTTATAATTTCAAGTGAGAAATGGCCCCTTGGACTGCCTCCCTCTTGGAGAAAGCTTTCTATTAACCCACCGGCTACTGGCTACTGAGAAAAGCGGCCAGTGTGAAAACGACTCCTCTTTTCTCTCACTGCGTAGTAAGACCTTGTGCCAGAATCAGATCCATTGATATGGTCATGGCCTTCATCAAATCGAGTGTTCTCAGATCAAGCTGCCTGCTCCCAGCAGCGCTACGGTCCCGCGTCTTCCCCACCACCTCCCTTGCTAAAATTCCCCAAGCTTGTGATTTCTTGCAGAAAGTTTGGTAATGAATGTGGCTTCTCTGTGTTCCGCTGTAAACAGCAGAAATCCCCCTGCAGGCACTCTCCTAGACCTTTTATCCATACTCAGGAAAAAGAAGTGATTGATTTTGAAGTTCGGTGTTGGCATCTGCTGTTATTCAAAACCAGGACCTCGGCGGCAGCCATCCGCCGTGCTTTTCAGCGCTGCCACCCGTGTGCGGCAAATGAAGACAAGCTGTTGTCAGATGAGAAATGCAAAACAGTCAATCTGTTTGTCTGTTTAATGTAACTGGGAACATAAGCTGCTCAAAGTGGCACCATTCGGCACTGTCAGATGGGAGACACTCTCCAACAAACAAAAACCTAATGACCCATTTTACTCGGCGCTCTGGAGTTGCTCCTAATGGTACTTTCCATATGCACTTGAACATGCTTTTATCTGAAACTGCAAATGGTACGATTTTCCATCCAACACAAGCGTGTAATCTGTGTATGTCGGGGGTGGGGTGGGGGGAACGAGGGGGTGGGCGGCACCCCTCCACCGACCCGCCACCCAACCGGCACCATGGAGGAAGGCTGACGCGCTAAGACATCTTAGAGCAGGAAGCATATTGCAGCAGCATCTGACTCTCATCTTCCCTTTACACCTGTCATTGTACTGTATTAAAGGGAAAAAATCAAGTCATTAACCATGATAGATACGTTTTTAATAAGTAAGTGTTGTGCCTCACCAGGCACATAAATAGCGGGGCTGCAGATAGCTTCAGAGCCTGGCATGGGGGGAGTCGCAGGCCCTGCCTGAGTTTCCCGAGGGTGCACCATTTGGGGAGCACTGAGGCTCTCAAGATGACCCAGGCTGCAACCCCTTCACAGTGCTCCCTGCTGGGGCTGGACTCTCACTCACCTTTCCTTTGGGGAGCTGTCTCACTTTTTGTTTCTTGGGACTTTTAATGCCTGGAGAAATGGGTCTGCCCCAAAGGCTGCTATCCAAACTCAATGCCCACTCATGTCTTTAAAAATATGTCTCTCCAAGTGAATCCATCTATGAAACAGCAACAGGATCATGGACGCAGAGGTCCGACTGGTGGTTGCCAAGGAAGTGGGGGTTAGTGGAGGGATGGGAGGTTGGGGTTAGCAGATGTAGGCTTTTATATAAAGGAATGGATACACAACAAGGTCCTACTGGGTTGCACAGGGAACTGTATCCACTATCCTGCGATAAACCATAATGATAAGAAAACAAACAAATTGAAAAAAAAAAAGAATGGATGTTTATGTATAACTGACTCACTTTGCTGTACAGCAGGAATTAACACAACATTCTAAATCAACTACACTTCAGTTTTAAAAAATGAGAAAGAAGTAGTGCTTCCCTGGTGGTCTGCTGGTTAAGAATCTGCCTGCCGGCACAGAAGATAGGGGGTCAATCTCTGGTCCACGAAGACCCCACGTGCCGTGGAGTAAATACCTACTCCTCGGCAAGTGCATGCCACACAGCTGCTGAGGCCATGCACCGCAACCACTGCGCTACACAGCAAGAGAAGCCACTGCGAGGAGAAGCTCGTCCACCGCAACGAAGAACAGACCCATTCGCCGCAACCAGAGACAGCCCAAGGGCAGCAATGAAGACCCAGCACAGCCAAAAATAAATAAACACGTAAATCTTCTAAAAAACATGAAGTGAAGTGAGAGACGCTCAATCGTGTCCGACTCTTTGCAACCCCATGGACTACACAGTCCATGGAATTCCCCAGGCCAGAATACTGGAGAGGGTAGCCTGTCCCTTCTCCGGGGGATCTTCCTAACGGGATCGAACCTAGGTCTCCCACACTGCAGGCAGATTCTTTACCAGCTGAGCCACAAGGGAAGCCAAAAAATGGGACCAACATCGAACAGATGTCTCTCACTGCCATGGCAGGTAATGACGCCTAGTGATTTGTATGGACTGCCGGGAGCGCTGCGTTGAGGATTCTGAGGCACATCCATAGAAAGAAATATCAGGATTGGGTATGAGACCCTGATGTCATTTGCATGTGGCCACAAGCAGCATTTATTAATGACAAAAAAAAAAACTTAGGACAATCAAAATCCAATTCTTCATGTTTGGGATTCAACAAAGACTCTCTTTTTAATTTTTTTTTTTTTAACAGAACGTCAAATCTACTTGAGTCATGACAAAATGTGGAAGGGAAAAAGAAAAAAAGAAGAAGCTGAGCGGGCTGATGCCTGCCGCTCAAAACACTCCTTGCAAAAGACGACGTCTGGCCTGAAACGGCGCTTGGATACATTCGGTGGAAATAAGGCGAAAGCATATGGTTTACATTTTCTCTCTAAAGAAATATGGGTGGGAACCTCGTGGGGCCCAAGATGCGATAACAAATACAGACACTTGACAAGGCTTGGCAGGCGAAGACAGAATATTTCTGTGTTTACCTGACAATCTGACTGGAGTCCAGCCCACTGGGGAGCAATCCATTCGGTTGTGACCCGTCGCACCCTGGCAGAGCGTCCTTGCAGAGACATTAATGTCAGCCTGGGAAGCATCGAGCCCTCCCCCTTCCACGTGAGCCCTCCCTCCAGCGAGCAATGCTGACATTGTCACCGGCTAAGTCTCAGACTCAGGGCGAGGCAGTATCGCGTTACTGTGTAATATTACAGTGTGATAACACGTGGGCAGGAAGTGGGGACTCTTCTTGTTTTTCATCTTCCCATTCCAAATTCTTTTTCTTAAATTGAACTCTGACTTTTCTTTTGGCATGTAATCATTTGAGTGGCTTGTTGGGTTTGAATGTTTGATCCTTAATTTTTGTTGGCCCGTTTTTTTTTCTTTTTTTTGGCCATTTCACTCTCAGGACTAGCCTTTTCAATTCTGAAAGTTGGGGACAAGTTGAAAAGAGGAGTCAGTGAGAGAAGGAAAAACAGAGGTGTGTTGTGTATTAAGATTCTGAGATAAGCAGAGGTTTGAAACACTGAGCCTATAGGGAGGAGAGACGTCACCCTCCCAATCATATATATATATTTTGTTTCAAGACAAAAGTGCATTTGTAAACTAGAGACTAAATGATTATTTTGTGTCTATCACACCTTCAGTCAGGAAAAAGAAGTTAATAAATGGGTTTTGTTTTCCATCTCTTTCCATGACAGACCAAAGGTCACATGAATGAAATGCCCAGGCATCTGCCTGGGTGATACTTGGCGTCTGGATAATAAAGAGGAGTTTCTAGAACCACCAGCTCATTAATGAGCGCTCATTCAGAATGGATGGCACAACGTTCAGTAATTTAAGCGACGCAGACAATGCAGGTTCTCAGCTCCGCACAAAGAGCGGCCTTTGGATCGTGTGGAATGAGTAATCACAGCTAATATCCATTCTGGCTTGTGGAGAACATCCTAAGAAACAAGGTTGTGGCCGAAGGCCAGGAGCTGGGCCCGGAGAGCCTCGGAGTCAGCGGGGCAGGTGAACTGTCCCCATTTCCCAGGCTGTTCATGAATAAGACCCTGACAGCTCCAGCCACACCGGGAGGCAGAGATGTGAGGGCTCGGTCACCGAGAATCCGGCAAAGGAGAATCCAGCAAAGGGTGGTCAAGAGGGCAGAGGCGAGGTCTGTGGCTTCTGGCCCGTCCAACTTGCAGACTAAGAGTGAAGCTCTGGATGGTTCTCCCGCTCCTCCCTGCCCCGCCCCCCGCCCTGTGGAAAAGGGTTTCTATGACCCAGGGCTGCTGCCTCCCAGGGGTCAGCCCTGGCTTTCTCTGAGGTCCACACTGAGGGTCGGCGAGGCTTCAGGAGGGGAGCTTCTCAGGTGGACAGGGGTCACTGGCAGGGGCCGCACAGCAGCCGGAGGATTCAGGCCCTCGGGACTCCCTGGATGAGCCGTGCCTTCAAATGAGAGCTGTTACAGGCATGGCTCTTGGTTACCAGCAAGTGAAGCCGACTCTGGGAGATTTCAGCAGAGAGAGGAATTCATCGAAAGGGAAATGGGGCCTCGAGGGGAGCTGACCGCGAATGGGGCACGGAATGCAGGGAAGGGAAGTGGAAGGAAGGCTCACTTTAAAGGACCAACTCTTCATGGCCACTGCCCGGCCCTGCCTAGGGATGCAGGGGCCAAACGTGCTTCCCTGCCCTCAGGGACCCTGGATACCGGGCTCCAGCTCAGACACCCTGGGCGCTGGGGACTGCTCTCGCCACTTCTTGGTTGCCCTGATGACCAGGTCCAAGTCTGGGATTGCTGTGTGTGACTGATCAAGCCTGGTCACAGGCCTGCTGGCTTCGGTGTTGGCACAGGGTCTCCTGTGAAGGAGTAAATTCCCCTGAAATAAGACCAGCTCTCCCAGGCAGGACTGCACTCAAGTGTCAAACATCTGCCCTGCCTGCTCTTGCTCCTCATCGCCGTGTGACCTCTGGAAGCCACCTTCCCAACATGAATCTGCCTCCTGGGGCCCAGTGCAGACAACAGGAGTGCCTCCCTCACAGGCTGTAATGATGACAAAACCAGGCACTTCTTTAATGCACTGCACACACGTTTCCGAGCGCCTGCAACGGGCAAGGTTTACTGTAGCTTCATAATGGTGTCTATAACAGGGCAAGCCCCACCTCAGTGGATAGCCTTTGGCCTCCTAGCAGAGATGAGGAGAGGTAGGCAGTTCCCAAGGAACTGGGACGCAGATATAGTAAGATCTGCTGATGAACTGGATGTGTGGGATAAAAAAAGAGGAAGGAAACAAGAGACATCTCCAGTTTCTGGGAGATTCCATCGGTAAAGCCACTGGCTCTGTTCTTGGCATACGATAAGTGTTCAGACAGTATTGGCTGCCAACATGATTGCCGGCACAGTTACCATCATTGGCATTGTAATGTTTATCACCTGCTGGCCAGTCCGTACAGGTAACTTTGATATTCAGCATGACATAGAGACTACAGGTGGGCCCACCCTATATGAGTTCAAAACCTGACTCTGTGCTTGCCAGCTGTGTGACCTTAGGCAGACTACATAACTTCGGTCACTGATTTTAGTCTTGGCAATAATTTTTTTTTGGGGGGGGCATAATTTCAAAAACACAAACAAAAGAAAAACAACAAATGTGATACATTAAACTCAAAAACTTCAGCATAGCAATAGAAACTCTTCACAGAATAAAAAGACAACCTATAGAGTGGAAGAAAATTTTTGTAAACCACATATTGAATAAAGGGTTAATATTCAAAATATATAAAGCGCTCAGTCAACTCAATAACAACAAAACAAACAGTCTGATTTTAAAATAAGCAGAACTAAACAGACATTTCTCCAAAGAGGACATCAAAATGGCCAACAGACACATTGTTGGCAAAATGGCCAACAGACACATGAAAAGATGCTCAGCATCACTAATCGCCAGGGAAGGGAACATCGCAACCTCAATGAGTCATCACCACACACCTGTTAGAACGGCTAACCAAAGACTAGAAATACTGATGAGGTGGAGAGAAGAGGACCGCTGTGCACTGGTGCAAATGTACGCTGGTCCAAGCATAGAAAACAGTATGGAGGCTCCTCAGAAAATGAAAACTAAGACTCCTATGCCTAATGCACAATACAATGAACATGGCCGATAATATTGTGCTATAACAACGTGACGTGATAGGCGTTGTTCTGTTCACGATTATAGTACCAAAGGTAAGTGCATCAAAGTAACACTCTGTATGCCTTAAACCTATACGTTGTTACGCATCAGCTTTATTTAATTAAAAAGAATGAAGTGAGTCAAGGTATATGCTCAGTCATGTGGGACTCTCTGTGAGCCCGTGGACTGCAGCCCGCCAGGCTCCTCCATCCATGGGATTCTCCAGGCAGGAGTACTGGAGTGGGTAGCCACTGCCTTCTCCAGGGGATCGCTGTGAGCCAGAGAGCAAACCTGGAGTCTCCTACACTGCAGGCAGATTCTTTACTGTCCAAGTCACCAGGGAAGCCCAAGTAATTCCCCCCACATCCCCTCAAAAAAAGAATTAGCCTTTCTATAGCCTCAGTTTCTGCCTCTGTAAAATAGAGATGAGAAAAGTAGCTGCGTCACAGGGCTGTTAGAAGGATTAAACGTGCTGTTTTACGAAAAAGCCTTTCGGATGGCGCCGGAACAACAGAGCACCTTGAACCTGCTGTGTCCTCGTCTGCTCCGAGTCAGTCACATCCCACTCCCGCCACCCAAACCGCCTGTCTGAAAAACGGATCCTCAAACATCAGATCCTCTTTTTCCACTTGCGAATGGAAGAGGGAAAGTAGATGTCCCCAGCCCACACTGAGATGACATCCTCCCCTGAATCATAAATCAGAGCTGTGTGGTGAGTCTGGGATTGTGGGTGACTCTGTGGTTCAGGCTGGGGTCACTCTGACCCCCCCAAGGCCTGCCCATCACCCGCTCCTTCCACAAACACTTGGCCCTCCAAGCAGGAAGGGCATGACCTTCCTGATGGCCTCACTTTGGAGCCGGGTGCAGTGAGGGCTCCGCGACGGGGATGACTGTCCTGAAGTTAGATGGGAGACTCAGCCCAGGTCCCCCAGTGTGAGGACACGGGCTGGACTTCTGCTTTCGGGCTGGGCTGGAAATAACACATCAGCACCTTTCCACGTGATGGTGGGATGCTCGCAGTTCCTGCGCCTGCTCAAAACGAGAAGTGAAGAAACACAACCACACTCGCACCATCACAGCCGGAGTCAGCCAGCAACAGTGCTAAAACACGCCAGTGCCCACAGCTGCCCCTTCACCTTATGAAGAATGGTATTAATAACACTGTCTAGCCAATGTTGAATCATTTTCCAGAATTAAGTTTTCAAGTAGACCTCAAACATAGCACATGAAATTGGCCCCTGTGCTCGAGTGACTGTGGGGTCTGACCTTCGTGTGCCTGATCTTCACATCCCTGGCATTTGCGTGAGACATGGCACAAGTTGAATGTACATGGGGGTGACAGTTCACATGAACACGTGACTCAGCACCGTGGCTGACAGATCATGTACTCTGGTGCACCGAATAATTTATACATAGAGAAGTATACCAGGAAGGCATGTATCTGCTGAGCTGCCTCAGTTTCCCCAAGTAAGTGGAACGGGGCGATGACGGGCAGAGACCCTATGGTCCCCTTCCGAGCAGACCTGTTACCTCCGCCATCCTGTCCCCCAGCCTCCCTGTTCCATGGCCGGGCAGCCTTTGCTCATGGTGGCCGAGGGCCGCGAGACCACATACAAAGGTAACAACGGAATCTGCCTCCTGCAGGTCCCTGAGAGGGCTACTAGGTCAACACTTCTTGCTTTCTTTATCCACTTTGATGAGTGGAAAATGCATCAACAGACAGGGGCACCAACCACGTGTTCAAGCTTGCTGGAAAATGATTTCAGCATCCCTAACGGCCAGCCTTCGCCGAGCCCTTCAGGGCTGGGCTGCATGGAGAGCACCAGTGTTAGTTCTGAAGCTTTCACATCCCAGAAAATGCCTCCTTCGGGACAAACTGAGGTTGGTATCATTGTTTTACCCATTATGTTCATATGAAGAGACAGACTCAGTGGGTTAAGGTCTGGTCTCAAGGTCACATGGCTCGGGGGAAAACGGAGCCTGGGGCCAGACCCAGGCTGCCGGCATCCCCTGCTTATGCTCTACGCGTCCCTCACCACAGGATCACAGCCCGCAGAGAGGCCAGGCTTCACAGAGGACCTTCTTCCCCAGGACACTGACAAGCTCCATGAGGTGGTGCCTCGACACCCCACCCTTCGACCCTTTCCTATGGTGATACTGGACTGGATTCTGCAGTGGCAGACCTACCTCCCTGTCCTCTAAACCTGGATGTCTGCCAGGAAACTGACTGCCAGTGCCTCAGTTTCCCTTGTTCTAAGAACGGTGGTGATGAAATCTGACAGAGCGAGGGGAAAGGTCAAAGCATGTCAAGTCCGGGGTGTCCATGAAGACGGAGGGCCCTCCTGACCCAATCGACAGGGCTGTCTAGACAATCAATACTGATCGCTGTCGCTGAATTGACCCTACACAGGTCCGCATTGATCATTTAAGACATCTGGCATTGTCGCACCAGCTGCGCCATGGTTCGGGAAATTTGGTCCCTAAAGCCCTAGCTAAACAAGGACCCAGCCTTTTTAAAAATAGAAAGTGTCACTTAAAAAACCCCTTGGACTTCATGAAGCCCCTGGATGGCTGGAGTTGGGTCTCTGGGAGGCAGAGCTGAAGTCAAGTCTTATTCCATCAAATAAGGGCCTGTGTGGCTGGAGACACACCCTTGAGCCCCAGATTACTTTTTAGCAAAATGGGGTGAAAGCGTATTTGTCTCATGGAGTCACAGAGACTCAGGAATGGGATGAGGTGGTAAAATGCTTATTACCGAGCCTGGAAGCTATCGAGTGTTTGGTAAAACTTGGTTTATTGGTATGATGCATTCTGCATAGGAGTTCTGCAAACCATCTTTTCCATCAGCATCTTGAAATACTGAAGTCTGCTAGAAATTGCCTGGGCCTGTACTGTTGTCTAGGGCTTCCCAGGTGGGTCAGCAGTAAAGAACCTGCCTGCCAATGCAGGAGACACGAGACATGGGTCGGGAAGATCCCCTGGAGGCGGAAGTGACACCCCACTCCAGTATCCTTGCCTGGGAAAGCCCATGGACAGAGGAGCCTGGTGGGCTAAGGTTCATGGGGGTCGCAAAGTGCCAGACCTAACTGAGCACACACACGCATACCGATGTCTGTCTTTCACAAACACACCCCTTCACCCTCAGAAGGATGCTCTGAGTTTTAAGAGACAGTGGACATCAGTTTGCTGATAGCCAAAGAGCTGGGAAGTAGCCAGTATGAAGCCAGATTCTTCTGACTCTGGAATGTGTGTTCTTCCTGTGGTCTAAGCTGGGGGAGATGAGAAAAGACAAGAGTCCCACTTTCTGGGAGCTTGGGGTCCTCTTGGTGATGAGCCACTGATGCAAATAATATCGTGTGGACAATAGCAGGAAGTTAAGTGCTGACTGGCCGACAGGAAGGAGATGAGGCTGTCACCAGCCCTGGGCACAGAGAGGGGTGGGAGATGAGTGGGCAGAACAGGCTTTACGAGCACAAAGTTGGTATTTGATCTGAGCCCTGGTTGCCCAGGTGAATTCCAGTAAACCGTGACCCAGGGGGACCCTGAGACCACAGGCAGAGCATGGGTAATGCTGTGGAGGTCGTGAGATGCTGGGCTCGTCCAGCCAGGGCCTCTGTGGGCTGTGCCTGGGTCCTGGCCAGCTGCTCACCAGCACCCTGGTACATAATCGCCATTACTGGCTATCTGTAGAAGATTCACAGAAGGTGACCATTGTGTCGGGCTTGCAGTTCTCTCTCCAGCTCTCCCTGTTTCTGTTTCAATATCCTTCTCGCTCTCCCCAAAGTTCAACCTTCCTCAGCCCCACTTCTTTCTGTTTCCTTGTGAGCAACCTTAGTGATGAACCTGTGTGTCCAGATGCAAGTGGGCTTTTGTATGTCAATGGTTTTGCCCTAGATTTTGGCCAATCACCTCCCATTACAGAGCGTGAATGTTTTATCTGGGCTTACATTTCATTTTATAAAGGAGGCTTGTAATGCTTTTTTAAAGCTAAAATGCTTCCACTTTAATACAGACCCTACAGCAAGGCCACAAGATCCAATCTGAGTCCCCCTTTGCAGAAGGAATGGATGCTGGGTTTGTTTAAAAATATGCTCCCTGCTCTCAACTTTGACCATGAATGACAGGGCTGCTGTTGGAGTACTTCCTTCCTGGCCAGGCACGTGGTACAGATCATCTGCTCCCTTCCGACAAAAACCTTCGGGGCAAATTGAGAAATATTTATTTCAGCCCTATCTCCATGCTGGGGGAAATTCATACCATGAGACTCCTGGCTCCTGCAAAATGGAAACAAGTCTGTGTGGCGGCTTTAACACCAACCGACTTAGGAAATTGACTAATAATGCAAATATCCAGAGGTTAATAGCCTGATGACATTACTGCAACTTACACGGTGGCTTGAAGGGCATTATCCATCACCCGGCCATCAGTGGTCAGTTAGCAGAATGTATGGAAAAATATCAAAAGAGGAATGAACACCCAGAATGGGGAATTAAGAAAATCTGGAACTTCCTCCCTCTGCCCCCTTTTTTCTTTCTTTCACAGAACTGGGCAACGTGCAGTCTCCATCTGATGTGCACAAGGTCCAGACACCTATTTTGCACACGAGGCCAATCCCTGCCCCCTACATTCTCATTCTGCATTTGTGGGGAGGAGGAAGGTCAATGTGAGTGAGCAGCAATCAAGGGAGAAGTCAGAGACAGGCCAAAGAGTCCACGCGATGCCTTTGGCTGTAGCTGTTTTGGACAGCAAGAAGCTAGCTAGAAATCAGCTAGAAAGGGCCCCGAATAAATGTGGTTAAGAACTAAGTCAGCTGCGCACGCCGGCTCTCTGCACCTAGGCTAACTGCCCTCACTAATCTATTGTCCTCATATTTGGAGTTTAGAGCCGGTGAATGCAGTTCCGAAGAGCAGTCCATTTCACCACGGAGGCAAAAGCACGTCCTCGTCTCTGGTCAGGATCTGAGATCCCTTCCATTGTCATCCGCTCACCTGGGTGGGTTTCTCTCCCTTCACTGCCTGTTTGCTGGGCTTCTCCAGAGAAGGGCAGAGCGGTATTATCTCCGGGAAACTGTAGATTCCTAGCTCCTGCCACTAAAAGGAAAATTACCGCCCTGAGCAGACCCTGGTCAGGTTCCAAAGGTGTCTTGTCGCATTGCTTAAATACTGAATTGCAATATGATTGAAGCTGGTACCAAGTGGCCCTGGCAGAGTCCGCTGGGCTGGCAGGTGCTGAGCATCAGAGCCGCGAGGCTTCGGCTCACTGCTCTGGCTCCACTGCTCCCGGGAGCGCCAGCCAAGACCCAGGCGGCTGCTGCTTTTTATTTTATTTTCCTGCAAAAGGCACAGAAGCCAAATGCCCAGTGCTTCGGCACAGATCGCTCCCCAAGTGGTGTCTCGTGGGCTCCTTAACCCGGCTCTCTCCCTCGATTCCTGCCCTGTGCCAGGCTGCCTGCCCCGAGTGGTCCTCTTTCCTGGCTCTGAGCTGCCTTATGCACAAGAGGGAGGAAGGGTGTCCCCGGCCAAAGAGCATCCCACTCCCACTTCATTTTTCCTTGCTTGTATTTTTTTTTTTTCCTCCAGACTAGCTTGAGTTTGCACCGTTTGGCCCCAAGAATGGCACACAGCCATTGGCCTTTATTTTTTTCACATCTTTCTTGAAATGGAAAGCCTGTATCAAGCAGCCTTCTCTGCGATGCTTTAGGAGTAACTTCTGGGAGTTCTTCTGGAACTGTAAGGAATGTCCAGGGTTTAGTGTGTGGTTTTACCAAATCTGGGCTTGGAGGTGTTCTGTTTAACTTTTTGAAAGTGAAAAGTGTTAGTTGCTCAGTCATGTCCGACTCTTTGTGACTCCCTGGACTGTAGCCCACCAGGTTCCTCTGTCTGTGGGATTCTCCAGGCAAGAACACTAGAGTAGGTTGCCATTCCCTTCTCCAGGGGATCTTCCTGACACAGGGATCGAAGCTGGGTCCCCCGCACTGCAGGCAGATTGTTTACCATCTGAGCCACCGGGGAAGCCCTTGTTTACTTTCTGGCCCTTGTGGGTGGCGCCGGGTACTGTGTGTGAGAAGGGCACTGGCTGGAAGGAGGCGCGGTCTGCCAGGGTGAACCTCCGTCAGCAGTTGGTTCTCAGTCCAGAGACAACTGCCGCTCTGCTCAAGAGACTCAGACTTCACAGCCGAGACGATCTCTGTGCCCTGAGCCGTGCAGCCCACTTCTCTGGCTTGGCCGGGCACCCTGGGCATGTCCAGGGCCACTGAACTGCAACATCCAGAACATGGCCCGTGTCCCCGTGGGTGTGAAGGAGACAGAAGCACACCCCTTCTGCCCAGACAGAGCCCTGGATCTTGGTGGTGTCCGGAGCTGTCACTTAGCGCTCAGCGTCCCCAAGAGGGAGGCAGGACGGCTGGGGGGGAAAAGAAAGGCTCCCAGTGAAGCTGCTGATAAAAGCCCAGCTTCCCTCCACACCTTGAGGATCTGAGAAAACTCCTCTGGAACTTGGTTTTTCGCCTCCCATTCCTTTTTGCTTCCTCTCTCCCTCTCTCTCCTCCTCTCCCTCCTCGCTTCTCCATGCCTGCTGTTATTGCAAAAGGAGCACAGCTTCTCCTACAAAGGAAAATAAGGACGTAAAGCAAAACCTGACGTTCACCACCATCCACTCTAACCATCCTGAAGGGTAACCCCTATTAATAGCTTCGCACACACCCTTCCAGACTTTTCTCATGTGCAGCCACAAAGCCACACATTTGCAAGACAGAGCGAATCGCACCCACATTCAAGAGCCATTTGCGAGCCTGAAATAAAATGGCTGTGAAACATAAATCAACAACGGGAGCTGGCTGAGGGCAGACGTCCAATACACGCACTTCTCTCATCGGCTTCTCTGCCAAGACCCACCCCAACTCCAAAATGTCCCTCTGCTATTTTGCTGGAACTTCCGCAAGACACAGCAGAGAGCGAGAAACCCCTTCCTTCCAGATCCTACGGTCCCGGGCCTGTTCTGGACACACAGGACAGTCTCAAGAGCAAACATCTAAGTTATCAAGGTCAGAAGAACACTGCAATTATTCTGTAGCCCAATGAGCCGCTACCTTCCTATCTAATCACAGGGCCTGTCTTCATGCCTGTCTCCCCAGGAAGAAAGCAGACCTTCCCTTATCTCCAGCTGCATCTGTGACAGGGGATTTGATGAATCAGATCCTCTGGGCTACACTAAGACAGGCCCCTTTGTGAGCTTATATATTCTGCAACTGGGCCAGGGTCTGTTTTATGTTTGTGTTTGGCACTCAAAAGAGAGTCCTGAGATTACGTGTCTTATGGCACCATCCACCCTGTGTGGGATGGGATGGGGTTGGCGCGGCGGGGATGGGGAGGCAGAAGGAACAGCACGTATTTCAAGACATGGGCATTATTTACAATACATGGGACAGAAATAACCTAAACACCACCAACGGATAAAGAAGATGTGAGATATACACAAATCTACCTGTATGCAATGGAATACTACTCAGCCATAAAAAGGACGAAATCTTATCATTACCGACAATGTGGACGGATTGTGAGGATATGCTAAGTTAAATAAGTCATACAGAGAAAGATAAATACTGCATGATTTCACTTATATGTGAAATACAAACAAACAAGATAAAGGAACAAGCCAAACCAAACAAGAAAGAAGATACAGAGAAGAGAGTCACTGTTACTTTGTTCCTTTCATTGAAGGATGGGGCCAGGGAGCAGAGGGTCCAGTGCATCAAGGAGATCAACTCTGCGGTGATAGAAGCTAAAGTTTTGGTGGTGAGCTTGCCTGCAGGGTATTCAGAAATAGAAATGCAATGTAATATGCATGAAGCTTCTGTAATGTTACAAATCAATGCTATGTGAATAAAAACAAACAAAACCCAGGGGCTTAGAGTCTGAGAGAGGTGGACCAGCCGTACAGAGTTAAATGACCCTGGAACAAAGATGGAGTATCTGGGCCTCAGTTTCTTCATCTGTAACAGGGAGTGATAATACCCATTTCACCACCTGTTATGAAGACTGAACACAGAAATACTTCGGAAGTGGTTAACCTCCTGCCTGGTACATGGGCATGTGGTAAGAGCTCAATAAAGAAGTGATCCTACTTGCAAGGCAGCAAAGGAGACGCAGACATAAAGAACAGACTTGAAGACACAGTAGGGGAAGGAGGTGGTGGGATAATTTGAGAGAGCAACATTGAAACATACACATTACCATATGTAAAACAGATAGCCAGCACGAGTTTGCTGTATGACACAGGGAACCCAAAGCCAGGGCTCGGTGACAACCTAGAGGGGTGGGATGGGGAGGGAGGTGGGGGGCTGGACTCACAAGGGAAGGGACATATGTGTAACAATGGCCGACCTATGTTGATGTATGGCAAAAACGACAATACTGTAAAGCAGCTAGCCTCTAATTAAAATAAATCAATAAATACAATTTAAAAAATGCTTAAAAAGTAACAACAGAGAGGATGGCCACATTTCATTCAACTACCATGACAAATTTTCCCTGAACAGCGGGAAGGGGAAGGAAAGAGTCTAGCAGAATGGAAAGCAGAAGCGCTACTGTTTTTGTTTTTTTTTTCCTGAGCTTGTCTGATGAGAAAGGCAGAGTGGAAGGGAGTAGGGGTCAAGACAGAAAACCAGGGCCCTCAGGACATAACAGCCTCGTAGCTGGAGGCCCCAGGCATCACCACCTGCTGAAAAAAACCTGAAAAACGAACCTGTAAAAACTGATGCCAAATTTTAGGGGCCGTTCAGGGGCTTGGATCGGAACTTTGCTCGCCCTGCTTTCCCCAACCTAAGCTGTCTTCATCTGCCTCTCCTTTCCTCAGAACCCCAGGAACCAGACGCCCATCTCCGTCTCCCCTGTTTGGGGCCACGTGTCGGGCCATCTTGATTTTCTGTTTCTCTTGTCCCTTTGCTTTGGGCATCTCCTAGTGCTTTAGGTGAGGCCTCTCAGTGTTAGTCCTGCTTCTGCAGAATCTGAAGCCCCTGCCTGGGAGGCTCCCCAGATCTCATTCCGCTCCCCGGGGTGGGGAGTGGGGGCGGCCGGGTTTCCGGCAATGGACACCGACGGCCCAAGCCTGGAGTCAGGCAGACACTTACTTGGTGTGTAAGCCTCAGATCACCCTCGCCTAGTCTGGGAAAGTCCTGGAGCCTCTCTGAGCCTGCTTGTTTGTAGGGGCATTTAGCATAATGGCACTGACATGCTCAGGGCTTCTGTGATGGTTCAAAGACCTGTGGGCAATGGCCAGGGAGAGCCTTGCAGATGGCACACAGGAGCCTTTGGTAAACGGTGGGGAGTCTCCCTGCACGTCTTTGCTTAGGAGATGTGGCAGCTGCACGTAGCAACATTTCTCAGGCTCGTAAACTTGCTGTGCCCATTTCACACAGGGGAGCCCCTTCCTCGTGTTTGCCTCCGAAAAGCTGTTGTTAAATCCACAGTCCCATCTCACGATGCCCCTGAGTTAAGGAGACGTTGAACAGTCTGGTCAAGCCCTGGCAAGGTGTCCCACATTCCTGAGGAGCAGCACGCTGGGGGAGTCTCCTTACGCCGACTTACAATTTGTTTGGGCCACTTTCATGGGCACCCAGGGCTCTTTCCGAGGTGGAGTGAAATGGCTCAAGACCCAGGCTGTAGATGAAGTGGGAGCACGGGGATGTGATGGGCCACACCCTAGCCAGGTCCCTCACCCAACATCAGGCCCCACCCTCCTCCAGGGAGATGGTGACAGAAGAGGGGAGGCCGGAGGATGGGCTCCTCTAAGAGGCAACCCCCCAAAGTTTTACAACCGGGGGTGGGGGAGGGGGCGGCTTCTGTTTGCTAAATTAAGAAGAAGCTGATTCAGGCTTCCCGCTGCAAGTTCCGGAGGGAAACATGGGTTTCCCTAGTTGCCCTGTGCAGGAACTGACTTTTGGAATGAACGGCAAGGGAAGAAGTGAAAGCTTTTGCTTCTTCCCTTATTCCTCTGCAGGATGGAGACTCGGATCCCTGATACAGGTAGGAGTTGCTCTCAGCTATATACCATGCTGGCCCCTCTGTGTCTGTTATTAATTTCACTTATTAATTCATTCAAGTGTTTACTGAGTAGCTACTATGTGCTGGGCATGGTTCTCAGATCGGGGATGTAGGAATGCCCTAAATGAAGCCCCTGCCCTCACAGAGCTTACATCCCAGTGGGAGGAACCAGGCAATAACATAAATAACCATGTACGATGCCAGAGGTGAGAAGTGTATGAAGAAAAATGAAGCCAGCTGGAGAAATATGCAACTGGATTGGTGGGTGAGGGAGAGCTGAAATGACTACTCTTTTAATTCTGAAACTATTCAGACTCCGCTACTACCAAGAGAAGCCAACATCTAGAGATTATAAACATTGTCATCATTAAAGTTAATTATCAAAGGCTTCTACTCTTACAGTGGAAGCATCTTGGAGCTGTGAATAGGTGCCACACAATAATTAAATACACCACTATTGAATCTACCCATTTTATAGAGGAGGAAACCAAGTCCAGGCTTGGCTAAGTTCATGATACTGAGCAGTGAATCTGGCTTTCACAACCTGCTCTGTCTGGCTATAGAGAGTTGTGTTTTAATCGTGCTGTTATAACAACCCTAGGTGGGTGGTATTTTGACTCATAAACATGAAGAAATTGAGGGTCAGAGAGGTGAAGCTAGCAAGGACAGAATTAAAGTCCAGAGCTGTTGGACTCCAGAGCCCAAGTTCATTCCTCTCTCCCACAGCTGCTCTCGTTCATTAGGGGAACCTTAGAGACCAAGAAGGGACTGTGACGGAAACTTCCCAGTCAGGCCCCAAACACATGCCCAGTGGGCCCAGTCCCCGGCCCTCTGCTTCCTCCTGGTCCTTGCTGTTCTGTGGGGCCCAGGGAGGCCCTGGGCCCAGCACCTGCTGCTCTGACCATCCTGGGTGCGTGGCTGGTCCTTGCAAGGTGGACCAGCTCAGGACTGAGGATCAGTTGTCTTGTCACCAACATGTGAAACCCTCTATGCAAAACACGGGCTTTATTTTGGTGAAAACAGCATCCAACTGCATCTCAGGTGGTGGGCGAGTGTCAGAACGTGACTCACCCCCATGCGAGCTTTTTCCACTCCCGATCTGATGTTGGAGATGGCTTTGAGGTTGCTGGGGACCTGACTGAGCAGATGAGCGAAACAGTGAAGATTGTACCGACAAGCTCACCGCGTTCCATTTCCCGATGCGTCTCTCCCCAGAGCCAGGTTCACCATAAATGGAGAAGGTGGCTGCCCACACAGTGTGGTCTGCAGGACACTGGTTAGAACTCTGCAAACACACACACACACACACACACACACACACACAGTGCCCCCAAGTGCACCACGATCCAATTTTCATTTCTCACAGCCTCAGTTTCCTTTTCTGGTAAATGAGATAAACGAACTGTCTCTGAGTCACGGAAGCATCTTCTCTCAGGTTGCCCTGACCCAAAGATCCCTGGAAATAGTTATCAGTCACACCATACCTGAGTGTCAGGCCACTTTTCACCTCTCACAGCTTGCCAGGAACTTCCATCAGAGGAAACAGAAATGCTGCACGAGGAAGGGGAGAAAATGTGGGCTTGGGGGATCTCTAAGAATATTCAGGGGGCGTTATAGAGCTCCCCCACTGGAGATGGGGGAAAAGATGGGAGAACTCAAAACAAAGAGGCATCATTCACCTTCTTCACTCTGAGCTGGCTGCTAATAATACTGAGACAAGAGGCTGAGAGGGAGGGAGTGGGGTTGGAGACCCAGCACTGACTGATCACCAACGTGGAGGCTGCTTGAAACAAGCTACCTCCTAAATCCTCATTCTCATCCCCTAGGGAAGCCTTATCACCCCTCTTTAGTGAAAGTGGAAAACAGGCCTCTGAGAAATAAAAATGCATGTATCACAGGGGTTACCAGCCCGTCATGAGGTGCTAGATTCCTGCCTTCTCTCCTGGTCCTCTCTTCCTTTCTTCTCTCCTTTCTTCCAACCAGTTTTACATCCTGTCTCCCTCTCTTCCACAAGTTCTTTTTCTCTTCTTTCTTTTTTTGACACTTTTATTTTGTACTGGAGTATAGTTGGTGAACAGCGTTGTGCCATTTTCAGGCGTACAGCAAAGTGATCCAGTTATACATGTCCACGTGTCTGTTCTTTTCTCATCTAGGTTATTACTGAATATTGAGCAGAGTTCCCTGTGTCCTTGTTGGTTATCCATCTTATATAGAGTAGTACACACGTGTGGATCCCAAACTCCCAATCTGTTCCTCTCCCCCACCTTTCCCCTCCTGATCAGCCATATATTTCTTCTCTAAATCTGTGAGTCTGTTTCTGTTTTGTGAACAAGTTCATTTGTATCTGTTTTTCTAACTTCCAGGTACTGTGAGGAAACCCTTCCGATTCCTGACCTCCCAGAGGTCCAGCCCAGGGCGGGAGGCATATAACTATTTCCATCTTTCTCATCTACCATCGACCCACATCCTCCCACCTGGGCTGCTGACTGTGCTCTGGGTTCCCACTGACTTGGCGCTCACGAGACACGGGACACTGTCTGAACCTTTCTTTGTAGGGCAGATGCAAACTGACTGTACTTTCTAGCTCACCTGCTCCGTTTAGCAGGAACTTACAATCTGTGAAGGCTTCCCTGGTGGCTCAGCTGGTAAAGAATCCACCTTTAATGTGAGAGGCCTGGGTTCGATCTCTGGGGTTGGAAAGGTCCCCTGGAGGAGGACGTGGCAACCCACTCCAGTATTCTTGCGTGGAGAATCCCCATGGACAGAGGAGCCTGGTGGGTTACAGTCCACGGGATTGCAAAGAGTCAGACACGACTGAGCGACTAAGCACACACACATAAACTGTGGAGCAGAATTCAGGCACTCCCGTCATTGTGTAACAGGCATGTTCTGTGACATGACAGTGTCATGGAGCCCTTCTTTCAGGGCCGAAGCTGAGCATGCCCGATAACTCATTCATTCATTCTCCAAAAATGCCCGGAGCAGTTATAACATGCCAGAAATCAGCCTGCCTAGGCACTGAGGCTCGGGAATGAGCAGGACAGTATGGTCCCTGCCCCTGGGGACCTCAGATTATGGAGGAAGAGGATGTCCATTACGTGAGGACTCACCTGAGCACACTTGTTCCCAGCTGCGCCCATGATAGGGGTGCTCTGGTTGGGAGCAGCACCGTGTGGAATGCCACACAGTACGGAATCAACTGGAGGAGGGCGCCCACCATGCTAATTGGGAAGGGCTTCCTGGAGGAGGGGAACGTGATCCCTCTGACCTAGCGCACAAGCCATTTCTAGACTGTCCACCATTGCCATCCTTTTCATTCCCCAAGGATGCAAAGATGTGAAGACAGCAGTCCCAAGCCCGCCCTACTACTGGACAGGTGGATTCATCAGCCCAGACCTGCACCTCCCAGAAACCCCATTGCAGGCTAAGGGTGTGATTTAATCACAGGATGATCTACTGCTGACAGCCCCTGGCGCAGCACCACTGATTCTGGGAAGAACACATTAGACATTATATTTTTGTTGGCTACATCCATTTTATGACTCCTTCTAACATCATCTGTGTGACACATTGTATCGCTTAACAGTTTCTGTACCTGTTCCCTAAGTATCAGAGATGATGCTATAAAGTACTCTTAAGGCTAAACAAGCACAGGGCAAAAGGCCTTCTAGAATACCGAAAACACAGCCTCTGTTCCAAGATGCCCTATCTTATAGAGTCCAAGGCTGCTGTCGTGTGGAAGAGAAAAGCTTTAGAGTCATCCTTCCAGCAAACCAACTTGTCTGAACTTCCACAGCTAGGCTGGCAATTAACAGGCGTGGTCACTAATCAGAACCCTCAAACATCAGTGCGACTCACAGGAAAAAAATGTTTAAGGGGCAAAAGTAAAATCAAATTGCACTTCCTGTGCAGCGGTTTGATTCAGCAAGGAAAAGCAGAATTCACTAATGTGAGGAGACCCAGGTTGTCACTCCCTCAGATCTGTCCTTTTAGCAGCCTGTTTTCCCTTAAGTGTCCTTCTTGTTTAGTTGCTAAGTTGGGTCCAACGCTTTGCATCCCCGTAGGTTGTAGCCAACCAGGCTTCTCTGTCCATGGGACTTCCCAGGCAAGAATACTAGAGTGGGTTGCTATCTCCTCCTCCAGTAGATCTTCCTGACCCAGAGATCAAACCTGCATCTCCTGCATTGCAGGCAGATTCTTTACCACTTAGCCACCTGGGAAGTCCTACATACTTTCAAAGTCCAGGCAGAGAACAAGGAGTGGACACCTACTTTAAGGGGGCTCCCCCTCTAATTCTTCCACCTCCAGGTTGAAGCCTAGCCAATTACTGAGCCATCAAGAAAGAAACAATGGCTAATTAAGGTGAACTTTACGGGGGGGAGAACTTAATTAATTTGCTCTTTCTCTGAAACTCATTCTAATTGAAGTAAACTTTAGAAGTTCTATGGATCAATGCCTCAGACGATTCATAAGACCGTACACAGTGCTTCTTTATAAAATGGAAAGTTGAAAGACCAGATGTTAGCTTGGGCATTAAATTAACACTGACCTTCAGCCCCTCTCCCTGACCAACTGCTTGAGAAAATGCTCAGATATACAAATAATTAGAAAGTTATGGCTCTACCAGACATGGAAGAGGTGGAAGGTGTCTGAGACCACAAGAGTGCACCTAAAAGTAGGTGGGATTCGTGTCATATTTTGCTATGTGTAAAATGGTAATTCACATACCCATGAGTTGATGCATTCGCATAGTCATTCCTCCAGTAAATGCTTACTGAGTGACAAGGACGTGCTGGGGCCTTCCAGGGCACAATGGGAATGGAGAAAAAGCATAAGGGCACCTCTCTGCCCTCCTGGAGTTTAAATTCCAGTGAGAGATGGAAATAATGGGAAGAAACGCAGAAGGCACTTGGCACAGCTGGAGGGAGGGATGCTGAGGGGCTGAGGGTATTGTGGACCATGTTTCAGCAGGATGGTTGGAAAGGGGTTCTCTGCAGAGACAGCACTGCAGCTGAGGCTTGAATATTGAGAAGATACTTAAAAGATGCTGCTGCCAGAAGCTTCTGCAATAGAGCCAAGGGGGACACCCGTGGCTTGGTGTAAGGGCAGGAGGCTAACCAAGCTTGGATTGTAGGGTGAATGGAAGGAAACCAAGTGTCAAGGTTCAGAGGAAGACAGCAAAGATGCGGGGGAGGCAGGAGCCAGTCCAGGAGACCCTCATAGACTGTGGCTTTTATTCAGGCTTAATGGAAGCCAATGAAAGGGCTTTGATATGGTCTGATGTATACGTCTTAAAGGATCATCCATGGACAGATTATAGGGAACTAAGAATAAAGATGAGAGCTGCTCTTTTCCTGCGAAAACATCAACTAAAGGAGACACTGGTCTCTTGATAAAGCATGAATGTCACAATAGGGATGGGAGTTCTTTGTTTATATGCAGAGGGTGTTATTATTGAGGACCTCTAAGGAGGTCCTGGCTTGAGTGGCTGCTTTGAAGGTCCCCAGGGGACCAGGGGACTAATGAATGAGTGAGTGGCTCCATAGATTAGGTCAAGGATGACAATTAATTTTTCTGGATTGTGCTTGTGATCCAATGAGAACAATAGTTCTGCTGCAGAGAAAGGCAGGAGAGAGGTGCCGGGAACTCTCTGCAGAAGATAAAAAGAAAGCGAACAGAAATGCAAGAAGGGTCTCCCATGAGCCAGGCATTGTGCTGGGTGCCAGGAACAACAGGATGAGCAGGAAGAGGCCTTCCTGTTTTCTGGAGGAGACGGGCAAAGGGTCACACAAACAGATGGCAGATTGCCGGGCGCTCAGGTCAAAAGATTGATCCGGTCAAGTTCAAGGTCACGGCTGGGGGTGTGCACACCCTGTGGCGAGAGGCAGGTGGAGGGAGGGAGGAACTCGGTCTCACAGCCACAAAGGAGTTCAAGTTCTGACTTAAGTAGGGGTCCTGGGGGACCTGCCAAGGGGCCACTTGTGCCAGGACCTCCTTAGAAACACTCCACAACACCTTTAGGCGTATAAACAAAGAACCCTGTCCCTGACATGACATTCATCTCGTATCATGAGACCCAGTGTCTCCTTTGACTGATACTTTAGCGCAAAAGGAGTTCTTATTTCCTTACAGTCTGTCCGTTGATGATCTTTTAAAAACAAATATATTGTGTGTGTGTATATATATATATTCTTTTCATGTTCCTGTCCATTATAGGTTGTTACAAGACATTGAGTATAGTTCCCTATGCCATATAGCAGTCCTTGTCAGTTACCTATTTTATATATAGTAGTGAGTACATTTGAATCTCAAACCCCCGATTTATCCCCTTGGTAACCATAAATTTTGTTTTCTAGGTCTGGAATTATGTTTTTGTTTTTTTAAATAGCTCTCTGTGACTTTTTTTTTTAACACAAAACTATATCACTTACGCAATTAAAAACTAATTTAAAAATGAATACAAGGAAAGGAAAGGAATAAACTTGAGGTTGCAAAACCCATGGAGACAATATGGGTACAGATGAGAGGAGGGAGAAAAAGCCTCCCGACCTTGGAAATGCCCATGCTCCAGGGGCTCGGCATGCCTAAGGGCACCTGGCCTTGCCATTTGGCCAGCTGGCCCCGCTGTGGGGCAAGAAGGACCCTCAGGGACCTTCCCCGTGGCCCACTGCTTCCTGGATATTCACTCCCCCGGCCCCTACCCCCCACCCCCGACCCCCGATGCAGGGCATTTGACTGTAGCACGAGCTCAGATGCTGATGGCGGGGTTTCCCAGAAGGTGAAGGAAGTAAGAGGATGGGGTGGAGGGTGGGTACGGCCAGCCCAGGAGAAGGAGCCGCTGGTTAAGTAGAAGTGACACGGCCTTGGGAGAACGTGACCGTGAACTTGAAGCTCTTCCGTTTCTCCCCCTTCTTTCCCACAGCGGGGTCAGAGAGCAGTGGGCAGACGTATTTATGGAATGATTACTACAGGCCGGCAGGATGCTCAGAATACTCCAAAATTTATATCTCCCCAGTTAGCCCAGAAGCTCTGCTACGGGAGGAACAGTGATTTCTTCGCCTCGTCGTTCTCTGTGCTCACGGCGGAGTTCAGCCTCTGTAAGGACTTGCCCAAACCGTGAACGCCTGGATTAGCCACGTACACGAGTGTGGACAGGTTACTCTGTCCGCTCTGGTCTCCTCGTCTCTAGCATGTGGGTCACAGCAGCGCCCGCTCACGGGGCTCCTGCAGGGATTCAATAAGAGGATGCATTTGACGGGTGTCTCGTCATTGCCAGAGCTTGGGAGACAGCAGCTGTTACCGTTATTATGATGACGATGATGACCTTACCAGCAAGCATTATCACTCATGCTACACATTAAGACACGGAGGCTCAGGGAAGCAAAGGAACTGGACCAGAAATACAGTGGAGAAGAGATGTGAAGCTCTGAGCAGGACCCCCAGCCACATCCAGAGGAATAGGGGCATGGGGTGCGCAAGGGCAGAGTTGGAGGGCTCAGACGTAAGGTGATGAGGGAAGAGGCAGGTAGGCTCTGCTGGTTTCCTGTGGCTGCTGTGACAAATGACCACTTTAAACAACAGAAATTTAGGGACTTCCCTGGTGGTCCAGGGGTTAAGACTGTGCTTCCAAGGCTTCAGGAGACATGGGTTCCATCCCTGATCAGAGAACTAAGCTCCCACACGCCATGCAATCAAAACAAAACCAAAAACTCCAAACTGTAAACCACAGAAATTAATTCTCCCATAGCCCTGGGGGCCAGAAGTCCAAAACCCAGGTGTCAGCAGGGCCCGGCTCCCTCTCGGGGCTCCAGGGCACAATCTTCGTTCACTTCTCCCAGTTTCTGTTGGTTGCTGGCGATCCTTGGTGTTCGCTGGTTTGTAGAGACATCATGCCAAACCTGCCTCCATCTTTATACCAGCTTCTCTTCTCTGTCTTCTTCCCTTACCTAGACTTCCGTGGACACCGGTCATCTGATTCAGGGCTCACCTTAATGCAGGTTAATCTCAACTCAAGATTCTTAATTTCAAAGTCTGCAAGGAGCCTTTTCCCAAATAAAGTTGCATTTATTGCTTCCAGGGAACACATCTCTTTTTTTTTGGGGGGGGTGCTATTTGACTCACTACTGAGGTCGTAGTGTAAATCAAAGAGTAAATCGAATAAGAAACCTGATTTGGGGGAAGACAGAAGCCTGGAATTACCTCTAAGTAACAACCCCCAGTGTGACTGGTATGCCTGCATGCTTCAGGCATGGCTGGCTCCTTCCTCAAATCGCAGCCTTCAGATGCAGAGTTGACTCAGCTACGATCACAATCCTGCCTTTACAGGGGAGGCATAAGCAGCACAGAGAGGGGTTGGAATGAGCCCAGGCCCCACCACTAGTAGGTGGGAACCGGGGTTTGAATAGAGACAGGTTGTCTCCAGAGCCCTGGTATGGTGCACACCTTACACAGACCTTTTGAGGCCTGGGAAGAATCCGAATCAGCCCTGAATACTCACTGGAAGGACTGACGCTGAAGCTGAAACTCCAGTACTTTGGGCACCTGATGCGAACAGCCGACCCATTGGAAAAGACCCTGATGCTGGGAAAGATTGAGGGCAGGAGGAGAAGAGGGTGACAGAAAATGAGATGGCTGGATGGTATCACTGACTCGATGGACAGGAGTTTGAGCAAGCTCCAGGAGACAGTGAAGGGCAGAGGAGCCTGGTGTACTGCAGTTCATGGGGCTGCAATGAGTTAGACATGACTGAGTGACTGAACAACAAGACTCAGAACAAAGCAAGATATAAGCACCCTGCGGGAGACTGGCATGTAAAGTTCAAAGAGGACAGAGAGAAGACAGAAGAGTCAACCTTTCATTTGCTTTTGTCTCATCCATCAAAGGGAATGAGCTTAGACCAGAAAGAGCAAAACCAACACAGTTGGGAAGCCCAATATATGTGAAATGATTTAAAGAAAAAAAAAAAAAAAAGAGTTGGTATCTAACCAGGATCCTCACACGCTGGTCCTACTGAACACAGATGCTCCAAGATGCTGGACTAGGAGTCACAAAGGAGCCACGGGGTGAAAGCTATGAGAACTTGACTCTGACATCCATCTGACCCCTCATTTTCCCTCCTGTGCAACTTCTGGCCACCACTTTCTCAGCTCCACCTCCATGTTTAATCCCCATGATACAGCCCCATCCATAAAGCCTGAAGACCAGAGTCTATTTTTTTAACAGGCTGAAGATTTCCTTGGCGACATTATGTATATTTCCCCTGTTTCCAGAATTTATGCTCTCCTGTGAAAATAATAACTTTCTCAATTTCACAGGGCTGTCACGACAGTTAAATGCATTAATACCTGTAGATTTACTTATCGGGGTGCCTGGCATACTAGGTATTCAACACGTTTGATTTAAGACGTTTTGCCCAATCTGCTATCCAGAAAAGTTGATGAACAAGGTATTTTTCTTTCCCAATTTAAAATGTTTCCATCCCAAACTGCAGCTTTTAAGAATTTGCACTGTAAATGACATCCAATTTAGCACAACATCTATATTTAATGAATTTCTGTTGGATGTAGTGACAGTTATATGTTTCAACAGAAATGATCATGACATTAGATTTTCAACACCCAAAATGAGTTTTAGAGACACTGAACCAGGCAGGGCAAGGATTGACAAGCTTTTCCAGTAAAGGGTCATCTAAAGAGTAAATAGGTCAGGCTTTGAGGATCATATGGTCTCTGGCACTATAGTTCAACTCTCCATTGAAAGCAGTCCCAGGGAATATGCAAATAACGGAGAGGGACTGTTTCAATTAAAACTTTATTTACAAAAACAGGTGGAGCCAGGATTTGGCCAGATTTTACTGACCTCTAAACTAAAGTATGCCAAAATTCTGCAGATGTAAACAGTGATTTCTGAGGCATCCAGGGAAACAAGGTCATGTCCCAGAGCCTCTGGAGAGGAAATAAGAAGATTCGGAGAAGAGAGAAATGCAGATGAAGGATCAGTTCAGTTCAGTTGCTCAGTCATGTCCAAGTCTTTGCAACCAAATGGACTACAGCACACCAGGCCTCCCTATCCATCAGCAACTCCCGGACCTTGCTCAAACTCATGTCCATCAAGTCGGTGATGCCATCCAAACATCTCATCCTCTGTCGTCCTCTTCTCCTCCTGCCTTCAATCTTTCCAGCATTAGAGTCTTTTCCGATGAGTCAACTCTTCGCATCAGGTGGCCAAAGTATTAGGGTTTCAGCTTCAGCATCAGTCCTTCCAATGAATAGTCAGGACTGATTTCCTTTAGGATGGACTGGTTGAATCTCCTTGCAGTCCAAGGGACTCTCAAGAGCCTTCTCCAGCACCACCGTTCAAAAGCATCAATTCTTCTGTACCCAGCTTTCTTTATAGTCCAACTTTCACATCCCTACATGACTACTGGAAAAACCATAGCTTTGACTAGATGGACCTTTGTTGGCAAAATAATGTCTCTGCTTTTTAATATGCTGTCTAGGTTGGTCATAGCTTTTCTTCCAAGGAGTAAGCGTCTTTTAATTTCATGGCTGCAGTCACCATCTGCAGTGATTTTGGAGCCCTAGAAAATAAAGTCAGTCACTGTTTCCACTCTTTCTCCATCTATTTGCCATGAAGTGGTAGGATCGGATGCCATGATCTTAGTTTTTTGAATTTGAGTTTTAAGCCAGTTTTTTCACTCTCCTCTTTCACTTTCAGCAAGAGGCTCTTTAGTTCCTCTTCATTTTCTGCCATAAGGGTGGTGTCGTTTGCATATCTGAGGTTATTGATATTTCTCCCTGCAATCTTGATTCCAGCTTGTGCTTCTTTCAGCCCAGCATTTCTCATGATGTACTCTGCATATAAGTTAAGTAAGCAGGCTGACAATATACAGCCTTGATGTACGCTTTTCCCAATTTGGAACCAGTCTGTTGTTCCATGTCCAGTGCTAACTGTTCCTTCCCGACCTGCATACAGGTTTCTCAAGAGACAAGTCAGGTGGTCTGGTATGCCCATCTCTTTCAGAATTTCCCACAGTTTGTTGTGATCCACACAGTCAAAGGCTTTGGCATAGTCAAGAAAGCAGAAATAGATGTTTTTCTGGAACTCTCTTGCTTTTCCCATAATCCAAAGGATGTTGGCCATTTCCTCTCTGGTTCCTCTGCCTTTTCTAACACCAGCTTGATTTTGGTCCTGAGGTCAGAATAACGTGGCCACAGCAGTCCCTACTGAGCACGGCCGCTGTGGGGTCTGAGCCCAGGCCTTCTGGCTCTGCCATTTCTGTGCTCACTTGCTCTGAGGTGCGGTGGAGACCACTGAGGCTGTCCACTCGAGGATGATGAGATTTCTACACTTTAAAAGGCTTTTTAGACCCTGTTCTCTGCAGTGGATTGTAGTGGGAACTCCGGGGCCAGCAGGTGGCCATTTGGGTGGTACCCTGAGGTGGGAAAGTTACAAAACCAGCCCCATGCTCGTCTCTTAAAATACACTTAATTGTTTTTTATGACATTTATGATTAAGACTGTGTCTAATATTCTTCAAGCACTTTCTACCCACTTCTGGATCGATTTCTCAGGGACAGGCTCTCTCTTGGAGGCAGACGGGCTGAGGACGGCTGTATCCTGTACAGATAGAGCCGTGAGTTGTTGTTTGACATGAGATAATGTGGGGAGGCGCGACAAGGCACAGAGCAAGCTTTAGGAAAAACTTGTTGCAGGTAAGGCGACTTTACCCAGGGCGGCCCCAGAGTTTGCCGAGCTGAGGTGCGGAGTACTCTCTCTCTCCACTCAAATGATATCCATTTGCCTTCACTGTCATCCAGGGGCTCAGCAAGCCTTGCATCATTGCAGGGTCCATGGCATGAGTCTTGACTGGTTTCGCTCTCATGTTTTACAACAAGCCCACGAGGAGAATACTCTTAGAATCCCATCCGACAGAGGAGGCAATGAAAGCTCAGTCACAAGAATGCAAACACTCACGAGAACACTGAGCATCGCTAAGTCACCTTCACGGGGCCCTCCCCTCTCCCTTGCGGTTTTCACATCATGAAGTCTTGTTATGTAACCAGACTGAGGGGCCAAGCTTCACTCGGCTGTTTCCCTAAGATCGGAGAATCTGAGCAAAGCCAAGACATTCCCGGGGTCTCAGTTTCTTTCTTGGTACAGTGGGAATAAGAGTGTCTAAGCCTGCATTGTAAGGATTAAGTGAAACGGTAGATGTTGCCAGGTGCCCGTGTTCTTTCAGCCCTGCAGCCAGCCTTTCAGCGAGCATCCATTCAATGCACGCCCCTGGAGGTGGATCAGCACCTGGCCTACGATACACGCCTAATACATATTGCCTCCCTAAGCATCTCTCCTTTGTTCCCTCACTGATTTTCAGAGGCCACTGCCTGGCCAAGAGCATCTTCCCGATGCATGGCCTCCAGGGGTTGTTTAGTCAGAGGCTCCGTTAAAAAAAAAAAAAAAATCAGATTTTTTTTTTTTTTCCTGGAACAGCTTCCAGACCAGGAAATGCAATCGGGACAGTTAGGGCAATTCTGCTTTTCAGGACCACTTGCTCGTGCTGAAGAGGAGAACAGAGGAATGGAGAATTTCAGGTCCTGTGGGTTCTTGCAGTGTAGTGGAAATCAGGAATGTAGAGTCTTGTATGAGAACATGGTCTTTTTTTTTTTGATCTCTTGCCAATTTCTTAATGAAATAGGAGGCAAGAGGGAGCGAATTCTCTGCTGAATCTAAAATCCCTCGAGCTGAGCCAGAGCTTGTGTGAAGACAAAGCATGGCGCAGGGGACGGGGAGGGGGGGATTGTCACTGTGACTTGAAGGCTTTCCTTGGGCCAATATAACTCCATTAGGTTTTGGAAGTGAACCCAGGTAGCATGGGGGGTTGTGAAAGTCATACTCGCCAACCAGTGTGTAATTAAAATGGAACCCTTAGAGGAATCCCTCCTCTCAACTGCGCCAGGCACCCTCCATCTGATTGAAAGCCAGGAGGCCGCTGCCTCCAGCTCTGCTAGCTTTCTGCCAAACTGTTTAACTATCAGTTCTGCGTTGCCTGTGTCCTAAGTGCTAAGGACACACAGCCGGTCCTCGGAATCCACGAGCTTCACATCTGTGGCTCTGATCAACTGCAGAAAGAAAATATTCTGGGAAAAAATTCCAGAACATTCCAAAACACAAAACTTGAATCTGCTGTAAGCTGAGTTTCCCTGGTGGCTCAGATGGCAAAGAAGAATCTGCCTGAAATGAAGGAAATATGGGTTCCATCCCTGGGTCGGGAAGATCTCTGGGAGAATGGAATGGCTACCCATTCCAGCGTTCTCACCTGGAGGATTCCATGGACAGAGGAGCATGGTGGGCAACAGTTCATGGGGTCGCAAAGAGTTGCACAGGACTGAGCGACTAAGCAGCAGCAGCAGGCAACTATTTACATAGCATTTACATTGTATATACATAGAGTTTACATGGTAAGTATTACAGTAATGTAGAGATGATTTAAAATGTATCAGACCATAATGATATGAGTGGGTTCCAGGCAAATGCTGAGCCACTGGATACAAGAAGGAGCATCTGTGGATGCAGGCACCCCTGGCGTCTTGGAACCAATCCCTGGCAGGCACTGAGAGACGGTGGTATCTGGTGCAGAATGAAGCACATCCTTGGTGGCATCTGTCTCTAACTCTCCCAATAACCACAGTGCTGAACACCAAGAGGTGGTTTTGCAAGCTCTGTTTCTCTCCCTTTCACCCCAACCTGCCCCTTTCTGCTTTTTTTTTTTAAACTCATGTTTCACTTCTACATTCTGCTTCTTGTTCTTCCGAGAGACCCCAACCAGGCAAAAAACATCAGGGCACATTAGGTTAAAGGAAACCTTATTTCCCCCTCTCTGCTGGAAAAGCCAGTGGTATCAGAGTTGACTGATGTTCCAAACCCAGTTCCTCATAAGATGGGGGCTGCAAGTGAGTCCAAGAAACGCATGGAAATAGTCTGACTCTGGCCTGACCAAGCTTATCTTTAGAGAAGCGAGAGTTTGTATCAGTCCCATGCTTCCAAAAGAAAAAAAATACATATATAGGAAGAAAATGCCACACAAATAAAATCTCACACCTTGGGTATCTGGTGAACAGTGTCATTCTTTCTGGGTCTACAGTGGACTTCATAAAGAAAAATGCGAGAACTACATTACTGCAGTCTGAAATTTGCTTTCCAAAATCTCCATTTAGCATCTTAAAAGTGCCAAACCTATAGAGTAACCAACAAAATAGAAGAGTATATGACCCCCAAATATGATAGAAATGGTTCCTATCCGTGATGGAGCCTCTCCTCAAATGAATAACCCCTTCAACACTGCATCCCTCTGTTGCAATATGAACACAGATATTTGTTCAATCTTTTTTAAAATTTTATGTGTTTACATGCTCAGTCTCAGTCATGTTCAACTCTCTGCAACCCCATGGACTGTGGCCTGCCAGGCTCTTCTTCCCATGGAATTCTCCAGACAAGAATACTGGAGCGTAGCTGATTCATGTTGAGGTTTGACAGAAAACAACAAAATTCTGTAAAGCAATTATCCTTCAATTAAAAAATAAATTGATTAAAAAAAAAAAAGAATACTGGAGTGGGTTGCCGTTCCCTTATCCAGGGAATCTTCCCAAACCAGGGATTGAACCCAAGTCTCCTGCATTGCAGGCAGAGTCTTTACTGTCTGAGCCACCTTTATGAAAATAAAAGTAGTTTCCTTTGTTGTGCAAAAGCTTTTAATTTTAATTAGGTCCCATTTGTTTATTCGAGTTTTTATTTCCAATATTCTGGGAGGTGGGTCATGGAGTATCCCGCTTTGGATTATAGCAGAGAGTGTTTTGCCTGTGTTATCCTCTAGGAGTTTTATAGTTTCTGGTCTTATGCTTAGATCTTTGATCCATTTTGAGTTTATCTTTGTGTATGGTGTTAGAAAGTGATCTAGTTTCATTCTTTTACAAGTGGCTGTCCAGTTTTCCCAGCACCACTTGTTAAAGAGGTTGTCTTTTCTCCATTGTATATTCTTGGCTCCTTTGTCAAAGATAAGGTGTCCATAGATGCGTGGATTTATCTCTGGGCTTTCTATTCTGTTCCATTGATCTATGTTTCTGTCTTTGTGCCAGTACCATACTGTCTTAATGACTGTGGATTTGTAGTATAGCCTAAAGTCAGGTAGGTTGATTCCTCCAGTTCCATTCTTCTTTCTCAAGATTTCTTTGGCTATACGAGGTTTTTTGTATTTCCATACAAATTGAGAAATTATTTGTTCCTTTGCACAACAAAGGAAACTATAAGCAAGGTGAAAAGACAGCCTTCAGAATGGGAGAAAATAATAGCCAATGAAGCAACAGACAAACAATTAATCTCAAAAATTTACAAACAACTCCTGCAGCTCCATTCTAGAAAAATAAACAACCCAATTAAAAAGTGGGCCAAAGAACTTAACAGACATTTCTCCAAAGAAGATATAAAAATGGCTAACAAACACATGAAAAGATGCTCAACATCACTCATTATCAGAGAAATGCAAATCAAAACTACAATGAGGTACCACTTTACACCAGTCAGAATGGCTGCCATCCAAAAGTCTACAAGCAATAAATGCTGGAGAGGATGTGGAGAAAAGGGAACCCTCTTACACTGTTGGTGGGAATGCAAACTAGTACAGCCACTATGGAAAACAGTGTGGAGGTTCCTTAAAAAGCTGCAAATAGACCTGCCATATGACCCGGCAATCCCACTGCTGGGCATATACACCGAGGAAACCAGAATTGAAAGAGCCACGTGCACCCCAATGTTCATCGTTGCATTGTTTACAATAGCTAAGACATGGAAACAACCTAGATGCCCATCAACTGATGAATGGATAAGAAAGCTGTGGTACATATACACAATGGAATATTACTCAGCATTAAAAAAAAATTCATTTGAAGCAATTCTACTCAGATGGACGAAACTGGAGCCCATTATCCAGAGTGAAGTAAGCCAGAAGCAAAAACAACAATACAGTATATTAACACATATATATGGAATTTAGAAAGACAGTAATGAGAACCCAACATGGGAGACAACAAAAGGAACGCAGATGTATAGAATAGACTTGTGGACTTTGTGGATGAGGGTAAGGGTGGGATGATATGGGAGAAGGGCATTGAAGCATGTTAATTGTCATGTGTCTAATCAATCGCCAGCCCAGGATTGATGCTCGGGACTGGTGCAGCGAGATTTCCTGGGGGGGAGGGAGGAGGGAGGGGGGACCCGGAGGGGAAGCATATGTAAACCCATGGTGATATCATGACAATGTATGGCAAAAACAATAATAAAAAAAAAAAAAAGGAAAAAAAAGTAACTTCAGGAAAGTGTACTATCTTATTGACCTATAAAATGTAAGTGAAAACACTTCAAAACAAACTTGAAACTGTCCTTTCCCCACTGGATCATCTTTCCTGATTCCTTCTGATGTGGAAACATTGGTTAACATGGTTATTATCCATATAATATAAAGAACAAGAGCACAAGTACAATGGACAGTAAGTCACCATGGAAAAAGCATAAAGACTGTAGATTAGGATATGGTCAAGAAATCAATCAACGAAAGGTTCATCTTCCTAATAAAGCTATCTCAATTAAAATACACTTGCATCATTTTCACTGATCAAATTAAGCAAATCTGTTTTGTCATTGATTGACTCGAGACAGGTAAAAGTATGGGTTACAAAGGCTTTCACTCTGCTGTTGTACTCCAGGAGGGCAAAGGTCATCTATAAATGCAGCATGGCAATCCAATTTTATGGTTCAACCCCTTTTGTGACTGGATCATTCCAAACATAATTGGACGCTAGCACGCATTTAATTTCTCAGAATAAAGTCCTCTAAGAGGTGGATTTGCTAAGGAAACTCAAGTCCCAGGGTCTTAAAATTACACAGACCTCCTTCCAAGATGCCAGGAAAGATCCTAACAACTTTGTGTTTATAATGTGATAAGGGAATCCAAAATAATTGTTTTTTCTTTTGTAAGAAATGGGTCTCATAAACTAGGCGTGCCTTTGAGCAGAGCTGGCGGAAAGGTGAGAGCTGTCAGGGGAACAGCGCTGGTTGTGGGCAAGCCTCGTGCTTTGGGTCAACTGGGCTCAGAGGAAGCCAAGAGACGGGGACTCGGGTCACCCACAGTGTGGGAAGAAGTGCCCCTGGGACATGATCAGAGACTGGAGCCTGGAGCCTGGGCAAGCAGCGGGGAGGATGCCCTGTGAGTGATGCAGGGGGGAGACGCTCAGACAAAACAGTTCCCGTTCATGCAGCAGCAGCAAGACGAAGGGGCTGGGCCAGCTAATCGGAGCCGGGACCCAGACTCCTTCTCCAGCTCCTCCACGCAGAGGCTGTCCTCCTTGGTGCAGAGAGAAGGCGGGTCTCGAAGGAACATGTTCATGGTCACGGAGTGAGTAAGCAGCTGGTTAAAGTTAATCCCCGCCAGGCCTGCCTGACTCCGCAAAGTTCCCTTCCCCTATGCAAAGCCACCTTTCTTATCTTGCAAAACATCATAAACCCTTGGCTGTGAAGGTCGTGTGAGCCCCGGACAAGGGCATGTAACCATGCAAAGTTGTAAAACAAGAACTAAAACTAATCCTCTGGGCTCACATGGGAAATTGCTTCAGAGATTTCAAGAAATAAAGTTGGGTCGTTCAAGGAATGGAGCACCTCAGTTTCCCATTTGCTTGATACTCGGCAAATTGACCCATGATGAGATCAAGTCCCTTAACAAATAAAGAGCTAATGCAAGCCTAATCCCACGCAGAAGATGAAAAATGTATCTGAATTTTTTTCCCCTGGCCTGAAACACCAGAGCTTGGCTGTCGCTCCAGTAGGCCAATGTATGTGTTGAGGAGACTTTCTCTGCTTGGGAAGGGGTGGTGTTGGATAAAGTGGCTTCATTAAAATGTAAATGTTAGCTGATTCCACGCAGGGCTCAACTGATTGTAGCTCTAGATGACCTGAAGGAAGGATCTGAATAGTCTCCCCTACCATTCAGGTTTTAGCTCTCCATTTACTAGTTAGGAAATGTACTTACCTTTCCTGATGCTGTGGACTCAGTTTCCTCATCTATAAAATGGGACAATACGCATGCATGCCCTGTAGGGGTGTTGTGACGACTGAGCCCATGGCAGACCCTCCATGCACACCACCTACTTCCCTTGTACTCTTGAGATCTTCATGGATTTTTAGGGTTTTTTTCAGTATGGACTATTTTTAAAGTCTTTATTGAATTTGTTACTGCATTTGTTTTTACTCACTTATTTATTTTTTGGCTGCAAGGCATGTGGATCTTACCTTCCTGACCAAGGATCAAACTCATACCCCCTGCACCGGGAAGGCAAAGTCTTCACCCCTGGAACATCATGCTGCTTATGACTTTCGTTTCTACTGCTACTCCCTGCTGCAAAGTAAGAATTCTAGACACGCCCTTTATTCCGTGTATCAGGGTATTTTCTGTTATGGTGAGAAATGAGTGAGATCTCTCCTGCACCAAGAAAACGTAGGCCTGTGGCTTCTCTGCCTTCCACACTCGGCTGCATGAACATCAAGTCATCAGGTGGCTTCGTCCCTGATGAGTAGCAACCCAAGGTAATTTTTCATGGCCCGTGCACTGTTTTTCTCATTTTGGATGAGCATCTTGCCATTGCCTTTGCTTCTGGAGGAAGCTCCATCATTCTTCTTAGAATCTCCAAAGGTCTCCAGCTGGTACTATGGCTGGGTGTTCATTTCCTTCGAGCTTTCTGGGCCCAGGGACCATGGGTACCGAGAAGGCTGTCTCTGCTGTGTGCCATCGATCTTAAAGTGAATTCTGCTTTTCAACACTGCATGGGAACAGAGCAGAGCTCTGTATTATTCTTGGTTGTGCCTTCAACATCCAGAACTAGATACAAGCAGAAGGTCCTCAAAGACTTGAAGGAACGAGCAGAGATTGGGATATGAGAGCTTCTTGAGACTGGAAACAGTGTCTGGTCACCACTCCGGGGCACTGCAGAGCGAATGTTTCTGAGACACCCACCACCCGCTATGAGTCAGCATCACCTTGGACCACCGTGACGGCCTCCTGGCTGCACCCCTGGTTCTCTCATGGCATCCTGTCTCTCTGCTCTACACAGAAGCCGAGATCTCCTTTAAGCGTCTAAGTTTCATCACGGCTTGCCACCTCTCCTGGAACAGAATCCATGACCCGAGCCCCCGGTGTCTGCCTGGCTTCCTTACTTCCGGCACCTCCTCACTCGTCAACTAATTTCCTCTGTTCTGGCCTCACCAGCACTCCCTAACCCGTGTGCCTGGAACCCTCCTCCCCAGGGACCCCCCTGGCTCCCCACTTCCCTCGTACAGCTCTTCATTCCAAACACGTCCCCATCAGAGGCCTTCCCTGACACCCATCAATCACGATCCCATCCTCCCACTTTCTAGCCTTTACCCCACTTTATTTCTCTTAAGACAGTGTCACATTTTGACTTATGATAGATGTATATGTTAATTTGTTTATTGCCTGTCTTTTAAACATGAGCGCAGAAACTTCATTTTTCTCATTGTGATATTTCCAACACCAGAAGGCGTGCTTAGCACATGGTAGGTACTGGATAAATATTTATCAAATGAATGATTAGATAACAATAAAAATAATAACCAAAATACCCTTGCTCCAATTCCGCTACTTATCAAATGTGTGTGGTTTACTTGGCACAGAACTGACTCTGTTATGTATTCATTTGTCCATACCTACCACCTCATTAAATACTTACAACAACTCTCAGATAAGACAGTGAAGAATGGCCACAGTCATAATTACAACAAGTAATATTTATCAAGCAACTGCTTCATGCTAGACAGCAACTCCGGGAAGCCTGTACTATTTTAAGTCCCACTTTACAGATGAGTAAACTGAGGTTACTGATGAAAAAAGCAGCCCACATAATCAGGAAATCAGTGAAGTCAGGCTTCAGGGCAACTCAGCAGATGTCCAAAGCCGACACTGTATGCGGGTCAGGAAGCAACAGCTAGAACTGGACATGGACAACAGACTGGCTCCAAATAGGTAAAGGAGTACGTCAAGGCTGTATATTGTTACTCAGCTTATTTAACTTATATGCAGAGGACATCACGTGAAACGCTGGGCTGGAGGAAGCACAAGCTGGAATCAAGATTGCTGGGAGAAATATCAGTAACCTCAGGTATGCAGATGACACCACCCTTATGGCAGAAAGTGAAGAGGAACTAAAAAGCCTCTTGATGAAAGTGAAAGAGGAGAGTGGAAAAAATTGGCTTAAAGCTCAACATTCAGAAAACTAAGATCATGGCATCTGGTCCCATCATTTCATGGCAAATAGATGGGGAAAGAGTGGAAACAGTGACTGACTTTATTTTTGGGGGCCCCAAAATCACTGCAGATGGTGATTGCAGCCATGAAACTAAAAGATGCTTACTTCTTGGAAGGAAAGTTATGACCAATCTAGACAGCATATTAAAAGCAGAGACATTACTTTGCCAGCAAAGGTCCATCTAGTCAAAGCTATGGTTTTTCCAGTAGTCATGTATGGATGTGGGAGTTGGACTATAAAGAAAGCTGAGTGCCAAAGAATTGATGCTTTTGAACTGTGGTGTTGGAGAAGACTCTTGAGAGTTCCTTGGACTTCAAGGAGATCCAACCAGTCCATCCTAAAGGAGATCAGTCCTGGGTGTTCTTTGGAAGGACTGATGTTGAAGCTGAAATTCTAATACTCTGGCCACCTGATGCGAAGAGCTGACTCACTGGAAAAGACCCTGATGCTGGGAAAGATTAAGGACAGGAGAAGAAGGGGATGACAGAGGATGAGATGGTTGGATGGCATCACGGACTCAATGGACATGAGTTTGGGTAAACTCCGAGAGTTGGTAATGGACAGGGAGGCCTGGTGTGCTGTGTCCACAGGGTCACAAAGAGTTGGACACTCCTGAGTGACTGAACTGAACTGAACCCCACTTGACCGGCTAGAGGGGAAACGCTGGGCCCGAGGTCAGAGTGTTGTAAGCCCGGGTTCACATACGGTGCTGCTGGTCTCCAAGTCCCAGGTGCTCTCTGCACTGCCCCACCCGGGACATCCCCTGCACACACCCCCCACCCAGCAGGCAGCCTGACTCACAGCACGTGCTCCCCGCTGTTGGGCAGGTGAGTCGGGGATGACCTGCAGAGCGTCAGGGTGTGGATAGTGCTCCAGCACCGTGGTCCCTGTGGGGTTCCCTGGAGACGGAGAATGTCCATGCATCACTTGGGGTGCAGCGTCGAGTCCCTCTGGGACCAGGCCTGTTTTTCTTTGCTGATCTTCCCCCAGGTGATCTCAGACCTCAGGGGCTGTTTAACCTGAACGTGCCTGATGGCCTTATTTCTGACTCAGTGCCTACACTCCCTGCCCACTAGAAGGATCAGCAGACTAGCAAGGACTCGGCCAGTGGCAGGTCTATAAAAAGAACAGAGGGCAAACCAAAAAGAGCATGCCAATGAGCGGGAACGACACAGCAGATGCTGCCACTGGTCCTGAGATGAACAGGGTGCCACCAAGATGCCCCAAGACCGCAGGAGGCACTGATGTCAGTCTGACTTCCACAGGGTAAGTCAGAATGGAGGAAAATTTATCTCAACTTAATTTCCAGTAAGGCTTTTAGAATTGGAAGTCTTTCTCCATGAGACACCAGAACAAGACAATACGTGGTCTAAGGCATGGTCTAAGGCTGGATCCCAGTGTCTCTGAGAGCTGGTGACATCACCAAAACCAGAAACCAGTCTACTGTCTTCAGCAGCGATCACGCTGTCCATACGCTACGTGCCTAATCCCCAGGAAACGAACACAGATAGGACTCATGCTGAACGGGAGATTTCTCCCTGACACAGCAAAGGACCCAAGAGAAATCAGCGTGTGAGTGCCTGTCCTCAGACACGTGCGTGAACAGCCTCAGCAGCGTTATTCATAAACAAGAGATCAGAAAACCCCCCCAAGTGTCCATCAGGAGAACAGATTACGCACTGGGGAAGAGTCGTGCAGTGAATGACTACAGAGCAAAGCAACACAAGAGCTGCTGGGTCATGCAACAAGGTGGGCGAAGAATCCAGACCCTGCAGCACATACATGGGAGCTAGAAGCAAAGGGACACACACGCCAAACCAACTCCCTCTGCCTGCAAGCGGTTCCAGGACTCAAGAGACGAGAGTCAGAACGGCGGTCACCGCTAGGGGGCGCTGCCTGGGAAGGGGCAGGAGGCGATTCCAGGCCTGGCAATGTCTGCATTCTGGTCAAGGAGGTCGTCACCCCGGCTGCAGACAGACAATTCACTGATCTCAGGACCGGCAACATCATTTGCAAGACCTAGTGCAAACTGAAAATGCGGGTCTCTTGAAAGTACGCTTCATGCGCTTTAGTTTAATAAAAAAGCAAAAACAGACACATACAGAACCAGAGGGAAAGAAATCTTGATTTGGGAGGCTATTGGAGAAGGGACTGCTTTTTTTTAAAAAAGATCTCGCCCCAAATCTTTCCTTTATGTCTTTTCTGTTTGATTTGACAGGGTTCATCTCCTGGTGTCCTGGCCAGGACAGCCTTCTGAAACTTGTTAGAAAGGCTTATTTGAAGAGGCACTAAAAATGTACATTATTAGATTTGTATTTAACTCAGGTGGGCTTCAGGAAGGACGGGACCCTTTCCTGATGTGACCAAGATTCCTGCCCTGAGCATGTTGAGAGAGAGAGAATTCCCAGAGTGCAGACAGGGACAGAGCCCGGCTTTCAGGGGTGCAGAGAAACAAATGATGGGCCCCCCTTACTGCAGGGGCACCCGGGGACCTGGCGGCAGAAGCTACTAGGGCTTTGGAGGATCAGGGTCAAACTTCACACTCCTCCCCCATCAGTCCCCCCCGCCCCCCCCGCCCAGGTCATGAGTAGCTTAACCTCAAGGCACAGAGTGTAAGTCTCTAAGCTTTGGTCGTCTCATCCCAAAACCAGAATCACAGCAATGAAAACCATTCCTTGTCCCGGAGCGGCATTACATAAATGCATTATATACATGACCTCATGTGAGCTTCACAACCAACTCACAAAAGGGTACTGAGAGGTCATCTTCGTTTTGCAAATATGTGAACTGAGGCACAGGGAGGTTAAGCAACAAGATCACACAGCCAGGGAAGAGCTGAGCAGAGGTTTAAACCTAGGTATCTTGGCTACAAAGAAAGCTGAGGGCCCAAGAATTGATACTTGTGAACTGTGGTGTTGGAGAAGACTCTTGAGAGTCCCTTGGACTGCAAGATCAAAGCAGTCCATCCTAAAGGAGATCAGTCCTGAGTGTTCATTGGAAGGACTGATGCTGAAGCTGAAACTCCAATATTTTGGCCACCTGATGCGAAGAACTGACTCATTGGAAAAGACTCTGATGTTGGCAAAGATTGAAGGCAGAAAGAGAACGGCATAACAGAGGATGCGATGGTTGGATGGCATCACCGACTCGATGGACATGAGTTTAAGCAAGCTCTGGGTGTTAGTGATGGACAGGGAGGCCTGGTGTGCTGCAGTCCATAGGGTTGCAAAGAGTTGGACACGACTGAGCGACTAAATGGAACTGAACTGCTCTTGGCTGCAGAATCTGTGTTCCTCGCCACTCCACTGTCCTCTTCAGGGGATATATGGAGGGAAAGAGTGTGAAAGCCTAACTAAAATGGCCTGTAATGTGGCTGGAACTCAGATTTAATAATGACCTGTTTTCTTCCTTTTCTCTGAGGCTCGATGGTGCTGTGGCTTCATTTAACCACTCCAGCTCAGAATTTAATTAAGAAGGGACAGCCCAGAAAGGTTAAGTAATTAGCCCAAGGTCACACAGCCTGTGTATACTGAGGCTGAGAACATAATCAAGCATTTCATATTTTACCCCAGAGAGATTCATGACTTTCTACTGGGGCCTACACGTCACTTAATTTCGAATTCCCTTTTCTTCTGTAATTTGGTGAGGACTTTTCTTTTTCTCAAGCTTGACGACCAGGGCTGCTTCTAGAGCTGCAAATTAATGAATGTGGACCTAATCTGGGTTTGGATTTATTTACATCTTCCATAAATCATATTTATTGAGTGCCTGGGGTGTACAAGGCACTGGGAGCAGTCCCACACATTAAGGCAAGGGAGAAATAAACATTACAGACACTTGGTGTATACTGCAGACTACTTAAATATCCAACAGCATCAAATAAATCAACGGACTGTTTAGAAACAGGCTCTGGCATGCTCCCTGCAAAGTGTCATACAAAACCCCCAAATTGTCCAACCTGGAAGGAGGGCCAGGTCTCTGCGTGGCACTGGGAACATTTGTTAATGTGAGTGAGTGGGTCAGAGGTCCTGGAGTCAGCCGTGTTTTGGAGTTTGGGAATACTGTGGCCTCCATTTCAATCTCTCTACTCAGACGAACATCTTCTTCAAACCAGTAATAAAAGGAAATGGAGTCGTAAAGCACGGGGCAGCTTACAATCTGCAATTTAGTTGACCTAATGCAGAAACAAGCTCTGTACTGTACCTTTAAAGGTGTTGGGAACACGGCTGTTGGAAATGAAGATAGAGGGCTACAGGTGCACGCACGCGCGCGCGCGCGCACACACACACACACACACACACACACACACACACACACACACACACAAGCACAGGGCCATCCCTACCTCCTCCCCAGCAAACCCTTGTATGCAGACACAAAGCTGCTTCCTATGGCTCAGAGTATGGCCAACTCCTATTACGAGTTCAAATCCAATGGATTTGCTTCAGACAAATCTCCTCTAGGTGAGAGGTTATTCAACAGGGATTATTTTCGAGCCTCACAGAACAATCTCATAGAAAACAAAGGCACAGGAGCACAGTCTTTGTAGTCTAGGAATTGTCAAGGTTTAGAAGCAAAGCAAGGAAGAAGCCAAAAAAAGGAGAGAAAGAATGAAGGAGGGTGGAGAAGAGAGAAACAGAAGAGGTAGGAAAGAGAGAGGAAGAAAGAATGGGGAGATACAGGCATATTACCTATTTGGATGTGAATCTTCACCTGCCTGTTGCCAACTGCATATACCTGGATCACTTGCCTCCACCTGTGTCTCGAGTACTTTAGAAAAGTAAAAATCCAAAAGATTTCTCATAGGGTTGGTATGGACTGGATGCTCAGAGTGGCTAAGCTGTCCATCCAGACCCACGCTCTCCCTTCCACCATAGGGAACAACCGCCAGGAAAACTTGCTCCCTCCCTCTCTTCCAGCCAGGTATGGCCACGGGACTAGCCCCCACCCCCGTACAAAAGGATGTGGGTGGATGTATTCTGGGTCACGCCCAGGTCAAGATGCTTCAACTGAGCTTGTGTGTTCCATGCCCTCCTTCCCCTCCTACTGGTTGGGGGTGGATGCCACTGAGGCCCCCGTGTATGATGGAACCATGAGGCAAGAGGAGCCAGAGTTCCCGAGTCTCTGCGTGGAAGAGAGCCAGTCTCCATGGGGGACTCGGAACGGACACCTCTAGGAGGGAGGAATCCCATGCTGAGCCACTGAGACTGTAGAGCTTGTCTGTTACAGCAGCTGACACTCTCCTGACGCAGACAGCAGGCAAGCACCACATCATAATAAATAACACGCACTTCAGAGGCACCAGACGAAGGGGCAATGCAGTACACCCGCTTTTCGCAGTTTCTTTTTAAGGGAAAGAGGCAAAGTCCAGTTTCCAGAAGACTGTTTTTCCACCAGTGTCTTCAGAAGAACCTCTTCCATCGAGCAGCCCCTAACGAGATTATCTCTTTGAGGTGCTGGGGGGAATAAAGCCAAGGCCAGGTTTCTCTCTTCCCCATCCCCCCACCTCCTTGAAAGCATTCCGCCAAGTTCTAACTGCCATCATTTAGCAAGTTCTTCCATTTAAAAAAGTTACCGTCGACTCACTGTCCCGGTGAAGCTGTCAGTGGCTCAGTAGTGGAACATGGCCAGCTGATTAGTTTTGATGGACTGAGGTGGGAATGCAGTCTTTGTCACTGAAGTGCCTGTTCATCCAATTAACCAAATTACTACGGGAGCTCTGGCTGAGCGCAGCACCGGTGGACGGCTGCTGGGGAGGTCAGGGGTGGGGGGTACCGAAGCAAATGCCTGCCCCTCCCTCCCCGTCCACAGGCCAGAGAGAGCTGTTGGCAGAGCCAGAGGAGCAGCCTCCTTTCCTGCCTGGCATGAACACGTCCGTCTGACTTTCTGCAAGGGTGTCTTAGTGGGTTTTTTGCTTTTGTTGTTGTTGGTTTAACTGAAGTATAGTTGGTTTACAGTGTTGTGTTAGTTTTAAGTATACAGCAGAGTGATTCAGTTAGACATATATATATATATATTTGCATTCCACATTACAGCTATTCTTTTTCAAGTGCTTTTCCCTTATAGATTATTACAGAATATTCACTACACTTTTCTGAGCTATATAGTAGATCCTTGTTCATTTTACATATAGCAGTGTGTACATGTTAATCCCCGATTCTTAATTTATCCCTCACCCCCGGGCCTTTTTCTCCCTTTGATAACTGTAAGTTTGTTTTCTGTGTCTTGGAGTTGATTTCTGTTTTGTAAATAGTTTATTTGTATCTTTTTTTTTTTTTTTAAGATTCCACATCTAAGTGTTATCATATGATACTTGTCTTTCTCTCTCTGACTTACTTCGCTTAGTAGGATAATCTTGGCCCATCCACGTTGTTGCAAATGACTATTTCATTTTTTTTTTAATGGCTGTCTCAGTGTTATCCTCATTGTCAGTAGTGACGCTGTCTTTCATTTAATCAGCTGACACCGACTTCTAAGGCACCTGTTCTGTGCCAGGTGTGGTGCTTGGAGCTGCCAAGACACAGAGGGCACAGTGGCTGAGGCAGCCCTTCTGGAACTGGAGTCCTCATGGGGAGAGGAACAGCATGATTTGTCAACCTCGAGTTGACTGGCTCTTGGGACCGGGTCATTCCTTGTGGTGGGGGCTGTGCTGGGAACCCACGAGATGCCAGCAGCACCCTCCCTCGAGCTGTGACAACCTAAAATGTCTCAAGACACCATCTGACCTCTGTGGCAGCCAGGTGAAAACTGAGTTGGCGTTAGAAAAAGCAGCCAGCCAGCCAAGGCTTATCAGAGTGAGTGGTGCAGGAATGGAGACGGGCTCAGGTCCCTCTGGGTGGCACAGGCCAGCCCTTGGGGCAGCGTGCCCTGGGGCCACACGTCCAGGAGGGTGACGAGCTCTGATCTGCTGGGGAAAGTGCCAACGACCCCATGTGTGTGCTCCTGCCCCTCTCGTCTCTTTATTTGCCATCAGCGGGTCACAGAAGCGGACACCTTTCAGAGCTCTGCACACAGCACCTTGACTTGATCACCTTGCCTAAACGTCTCTCCAGGAGGGATGGAGCAAACAAATCTGGGACCTGGCAATCATGTCATGTTGCTGAAACCCACATACATGTAGGTTACCCTTCAGATGTTCCGCAGAATCTCGAAAAAGTACACACGCCACCACGCCAACCATAACCGTAAGTGGAAACTTTTTTTTTCATTACACTTGGAAACAGATGGCTTGGTCTGTATCATTATTTGTGTCAGCTGCATCGATACTTCCCTGGGCTTAGAGACATGCGTAAAGGGGCCGTCATGAATGCAAATTTTGTGGTTGAGGCCATTTATATTAGCAAACTCTTGACTTTTCAATCAATAATCTTTCAAACGCCATCTGGATTATGTCTCTCTTTGGATTATTTATGAGAATTCTTTCTGCTACAAGCAGGATGGCAGATTCGCCTGTCTTTGGCAACAGGTCTGCAAGTTTCTAAATGGCTTATTGACTTGGTCTGCGTACCACCACCTCCCCCAACACACACTTTTATTTTCCTTCCTTACTAGGTTGGTACAGTGACATGTGAGACAACCTCAGGGTGTGGTTCTGCCAGTTAAAAAAACAAACAAACTGTACTTCCTTGGTGAAATCAATCTGAGGCTTGCATTTACAGGTCCCCTGAAAACTTTGTAATATCCATATGTGCTCACTAGACCCCAGCCCAGTGTCCCCTGCCCACCGCAGGGGAATGGTACCCATGACCTTGAGGATGCTTCTGAGGACTGCAGGGAGAAATTCTCTGACACTCCTGTTAGAAAGAAGCTTGTGTCCGCTCCATGCCTTAACCACTCAGCTTCTTCAGGAGGGATGAACCATGCATTCTCACTTTTCAACAACCCAGGAGGTAGGAATCCTAATACCTGTGTGGCAGGTGAGAAAACTGAAGCTGTAGGGCAGTTAAATAACTCACCCAAGGCTGCAGAAATAGTCGTCTTGGCTGAGGGAGACCGAACCCGTGGCACGGACATCTTTCAGAGCCATGCTCACAGTGCCCTTTTGATACGAATCTCCTTGGGTCCAGGTTAGTCATATCGTGCAGTGTCCAGACCACGTTTAGTAGGTTTGACCAAGAAAAGGAGTGCCCTTCAAAGTTACGCTCACCGTTAGCATCATTCACCCCGCACGACCAGGACAAGAGGTGACTGCAGTTCAAAAGGCAGAATTCTGTGTCCTCTCCCAGACTGCTGGGCATGAGATACCTAATGGAGGGGACTTGGACACTGTCTGTTTAGTAAGTCCCCCAGATGATACTCATCACTGTTGAGGGAAGGCTGAATCAGCTAGGGAGCTTATTAAAATACTATTTGGGGGGTCTGCTACCCCTGTGTGCTTACACTTGGAGTGTCTGGTCTGGGGCATAGAGTTTTTGCCTGCTTAACAAGGGTTTGTAATATTCTTGCTAAATGAAGCAATGGTTATTATCAGCCAGTAAGAGACTGATTTGGAAAGGCAGCCTTCCACTTTGTTACATATGGGGAGGATGGGAAATCTTTATCTTACCTCTTTTTAAAAACAAGGTGTTACATTTTTTTGTGAAGAATGGAATAAAAAAGAAGGAACACCCTCTGCCCCTCCCTGGCTGTTATGTGACTTTGGGGAAAATTCTTTACTTCTCTGTGCCCTGTTTTACTCATGTTTACAACAGGAATAGCAACAGGGATATCCCAGTTTAACTGGCTAACATATAATTTACTTAGAATCATGCTAAGTCTGTAGACAGGGCTCACTGAACGAAACCACCATGATGATTTTTACCTGTACTTGATATTTCCCAACCTGCTTTGCAATTTTTGGTCTTTTTTTTCTCATTACATAGACGGATGCTATTGTTTAGTTGCTAATTCATGTCCAACTCTTTTGTGACCCCATGCACTGTAGCCCGCCAGGCTCCTCTGTCCATGGGATTTCCCAGGCAAGAATACTGGAGTGGGTTGCCATTTCCTTCTCCAGGGGATCCTCCCCACCCAGGGATGGGATCCGTGTCTCCTGCATTGCAGGCGGATTCTTCACCACTGAAGAATCCCACTTGGCTCAGCCAAATTGGAAGCCCACATAGATAGTATTTTATCTGATTACAATATAATATGTTTTCCAACTCTTAAACCACTCTATGTCCACCTGACAGTTGGCTACCTATGATCACTCTGCTCAAAACCAATTTTGTGCAATTTTTCTTATTCCCTCTAACTTCATCCTAAAATGTAAAAGGGGTAAGAACTTGCTAAAATAACAATGTGCTGAAAAAGCTTAATAATTGGATTCTGCAACAGAAAAAGATGTCACTAAAAATATTTCTTCAACACGCTTTATAATGGCCATTGTAATATTGGCCACATTTATAATATACCATTATGATGGTATAATATGCCATTGGAATACTTCAGTTTTCCGATTGTGTACGGCTGGGTATTTAGGTAGCCTTGCTATTATTATTCATTGATTTGCTTTAATTAGCTATGATAATTTTCTCAAAATAAAGTCAAGAGAATGACTTTGAATTTGATAAATTTATTTCAGTTAGGATTGGAACCTGAAACATAAGTAACACACCCCCACACTGCTCTGACCCAGTACTCACCCTTTGTAACTCTCTTTTGCACTCCAATTGGTTCTAAGGAAAACAGGGCTAAGAATTGGCTAAAATGAATACATACTCAACAATAAAAAAAATAAATAATACCCTGAAAACAGAAAAAAATGGGTCACTCTTTGTTTAATGGCAAAGAGCTACAAAAAGGCTTTCTCTTTCATGTTGAAATCCAAGTAATTCCATCTGAGGCTTTAGTCTTCAACTTCAAGGAAGAAAGAAAGATTTTTTTAAGCTGAGGATGGACTGTTTCTGTCTTATACTGTACAGTCAAAAAAAAAAAATTGTCACAGCAGATCTAAACTACACTACAGAAGACATGTGTCTTCTCCCTGCCTACATGTATCCTAATACCCCATGGGAACAGTATCTACTTATAATACTACAGATTTACGATAGACAGAGCCCGAAAACAATGCTGTACATTTCTGAGGTTTAAACACCCAAATCCCATACTTCTGCATAGTTTGCATCCTAGGGAGATTTGACAAATGATACTCTTAGTATTTGACAAGATTTAACCTGCTGTCAAAATAATCCTGGTAGTTTTTTTTTTTTTTTTTTAACTCACAAATGAAATAACATCAATAGCAGACTCAGTGGAGTTCTTAGAGGTACGTACTCCTGGATGAATCCAGACTCCACCATGGAGCCCCTGCATGACCTCGAGCAAGCTCTAAACCCAGCATCCAGAGTGGATCTGGCTTGAGAGGGGTCTTGACAGACAGCCCTTGCTATTGTCCCGGACTGGCCAGACGACATCATTGGCTGAGCTACCTGCGTGGAAGCTGGGTCCTTGCGAGAGGACGCTCCCCTTCCATTCTGACAGCAGCTGCGCAGATGAGCATCTGGGTGTGCAGGAATGAGTGTGAGGGGGTGTGCAGAGCCCCAGGGGCTCCCTCTGCCAGGGCTCTGCCTTCCAACGAGCTCTCCCCATCCCACCCGATGGGCCACTAACAGCGGATGTGAGCTGCAGAGCCGGAGATGCTGTTCATCACATTTGCATAGCACGTGAGAGCTGACGGAGGGCATCAGCTCCAAGCCCAGAGTGCAGTGGTCCCGTGGATCCCTTTTAATGGGCATCGGTGACTTTTGTCCTTGCATGGCTGGAGTACATCTTCCCTGACACTGCTCCCAGCCCTCCCTATTATTGAGAAAAGTTCTGGCGCTTCGCACGCACTGAGCAGGGAACAAAAGCGGCAGGGGAAGTGTCAGAGAGACATCTGAGCTGGGTTTAAAAGTGATATGCTGCCAGTCAGCTCTGCTGCGCTGGGGACAGGCTGGCCATTAGGAAGGTCCAGGGAGGTTGCAATAGCAGGCAAAATTCTGGCTCTGCTTGCCTGTGTCCCGTGTCCCTGAAGCTCCCCAGCTAGGAGCTTGGGGATCTCCTCTCTTAACTTCTTATCTCCCGCTCCCAAGCAGGTCACCATCATCCACCAGCAAACAACAGTTCCCAAATCCCAGTCAAGAACTGCGGGGTCAAATGTAATCACCCTTTTCCTTTACGCTGGAGCAAGAAGCCATCTGTCGAGATGTGTAATTTTTAAGTTAGGAAATGAAGGTAAACCCAGTCTTTCTTTCCGTTTCATATTGTCCTTTCAAGGATGTCTCTATTTGCATAGTTCTAGCCTCTTCCTCTCCACGGCACCAACATTAGCGTGACCTTTTCCTGCTAATTGGAAAAATCTTACGGAAATAAACCCTGTCAGAAAATGAGAAGTGACTCCCCCTCTGGATGGCCAAACGACCTCAGAGGGGGAAAGAAGTTCTGAATTCCTGTTCCTTTTGCACACACTGCAAAATCTTTATGACTTCAGAGAGCCCTGAAGCTCGGTAATGCCCCTCCAGTGCAAAGCGGAGTAAATAAATTTCTTTCTCCACTTTGGAGAAACACACAAGCAGATTTACTCAGCAGGGATAGATAGTGGACAGGATAATGAAGAGAGAATAAGAATATGATCGGGCTTTACAGCCTCTTCTGTCTCTTTAAAGGGTTTTAATCCTTCAGAAACAGGATACCGGGTCCATTGCCTTAAAGATACAGTATCCCTTCTGGGACGAGCCGTGTTATAAAAAGCTAAGATGTAACATCTATCTCGCAATATTGATTGGCACTTTAGTGTGATAAAAGGGGTTGAACCTGAAGGGGAGAAAAGGCAAAAAAAGGTAAGCGGGAATTACTCTTTGAAGAATTCAAAGTGTCCCGATAATATCGGGCCGAACTTGAACGATGGAGAAACAAAAGCGCCCGCTGGGGCTGGGGACAGTCATCGGCGGGTTTCGGGGACAACTGATTCACCTCCTCCAGGAAATGACTGTTGTTTTAAAAGCGAGTCTGACGGTTCTGATGGGACGTTCTGATGATGTTCACGCTGACCCCAAATGAGTCAGGTCAGATATTCTGATCCACAGCCGCTGGCCCAAAGGGCAAGGACCCGCCTCTCAAGAGATGAGGAGAGTGTGCCAGCTGGTTCGCCTCAAGCCCCAGATTCAGTGCAGTCAATTTTGGGGATGCTCCAGTGCAGATAAACCATCGCTCTCACTTCTGACGTCATCATTGGCTCCTCTTCATACAAATCAGGACACCTAAGCTACACTGGGGGCTTCCCTGGGGGCTCACCAGGAAAGAATCCGCCTGCCAATGCAGGAGCTGCAGGTTCCATCCCTGGGTTGGGAAGATCCCCTGGAGAAGGAGATGGCAACCCACTCCAGTGCTCTTGCCTGGGAAATCCCACGGGCAGAGGAGCTACAGTCCATGGGGTCCCAAAGAGTCAGACACGACTGAGGCTACTGAACAACACCGAGGTCTTACTATGAATCAGGTTGTCTCCCTTAGTCCTCATGATAATTTCAATGGCAAGGTTATTGACCCCAGCTCACAGACCAGGAAAAGGAGGCTCAGAGAGGTTGTGCATCTTGTCCATAGATTCCGAGCCAGGTCTGCCTGGATCTAAAAGGCACACTCACCCCCCGCTCATCATGCCCAGGCTCCTAAGAGGGACCCGAGGCCGTGACTCCCCTGACACACTCCATCCTTGCACGAGGCCTGTTGTCTCTGATTTACTCCAAATGTCACCCACACTGTAGGATGTTGAGCCCGACGCCGGCAGCATGCCCCTCCCATACAGGTGTGACAACCCCAAGTATTTGCCAGCATTGCCATATGCTGGGGTGTAGAGTACAGTGATTTTGGAAACCACTGAAATAAGATGGGAGGCCAGTATAAAGATGCAGTGCCTAAAATGTGGGGTATGAAGATACGTCATTACTATAATTCAATATATGGAAACCTCACCCTGTACTAACGTCAAGGGCAAGAGACGGAGAGAGAAGAGAAATAACAAATCTAAGGATCAGACAGCAAACTGAGTGGAAATGGTAAGATACACAAACTCACAGAGACATTTCCCAAAGTGTGCTGAGGTTATGAGCCTGGCCGCATTGTGTGCCTAACTGCTACCCTCACACCTGATGGCACGACTCGTACTACAGAAGGTGACCCCACACTCATGGAGCTGGAGGTGAGAGATGGCGGGAGGGTGGGGTCATCTGCCTGGGGACCAGACGCCCTGGGGTGTATCACCTCTGCCCAGGAGCCCTGCAGTCTCTGTGCTGAGTGCTCCCCCCTCAACACACACAAGGGCCCCGTAAGCTGGTTCCTCATTTCTCTCCTTTTCCAAAGGGGCACTAAGGTTCTTGGAGGCGAGGATCTCAGCTGAGATCATCCAGTCTGTGGTGGAGCCAGGATGGAAATGAAAATCTTTCAGAGGACAGCCCTACTACCCTGGGCCCGCAAAGGGAAAGAGAAGTTGGGATCTCGTGGCTGGAAGCAACTGTTCATCCACGTTCTTGGCCACCCTTCAATTTTCTAGACCCACGAGGTCTGGGAAAGCTGGAGGACCCTTGTACACCTCGTAGGGTGCCGTGGCCTTCAAGAAGCCCAGAGAGGCATGCAGGCATGGAGATGCACACAGATCATCTAAGGGCAAGGTAGAGGGTTCAGGGCAGGCATGCGAGAGGAGCGTGAGGCAAAAGATACAGGGCAGGGGTCCTGGGATACCTGTGTGTGTCAGCAATGTGTGCAGGGTGATGGTCACAGGTGCAAAGTGGCATCTTCTTGGCCAAGGTAGGGGGCAGATGGGAGCCAGTCAGGGATACTTCCCAGGAGAGGAAATGCCAATTGAGTTTTGAAGGAGAAAAAGCCCTGAGGTTCCAAAGAGAGGAGCAGAGAAGGTGTGGCTGGCACCAACCAGCGGGAGAAAAGGGCAGGTTTGGGAAGAGAGACAGGACTGATGAGCACCCTGACTGCTGACTTCTCCTCGAAGGAGTGAAAGGGGCTGGGAAGTGCGGCGGGAAGGAAGCATCGCCCCAGTCTGCGCCCACCTCTCTAAGCAAAGATGGTCCTTGGAAATAGCCAGGGTCTCGTTGGTGTGTTTTCATCAGGTCTTTTCCACTTTTGAGTGGGATTTCTCTGCCATCCCAGTGTCTAGGTCCAAAGGAAGGACAAAGCTGTCTCAAAAGTAAGAGGAATTAAATTTCTTTAAAAGGGGGGAGGGACAAGAAAAGGGGGGGAAATACCCTACAAAACAAGCCATGTGTATAACAAATTCAGGGTTTGCCAGATCGGAGAAAAGAAAAAAAATAAAGACGAAAAAAGACCAAACAGTGGGAGAGAGAACCCAGGCGTTGACAGAGGCCTGGTGAAAGAGGCGGGGGGAAATCCTGTTTGGGATACCATCAGAAATTGTTTCAAAACATCTTAAAACCAAAGTTGGCTCAAATATAAAAGATTCCTCTCCTCTTTTGATAAGATTACCTTTTCCCCTCTCAACAATTTCAACAGCACTAAAATAATCTTGACTTTAGGACAGTTAATCCAAAGTCTGTCTTCTTGAAGGATCCTTATTAAAACTCCTGCAGGCGCTGGCGGTGCTTGGAGCTGTCTCCCCAATATTTCACAAGCTTTCCTCCTGGAAAACGCATCCCACGTTCTGAAAATAGAATCTGATCTCTGGCTGGAGTAGCTGATGGGCAGGGTGCTGAATTGTGGGCACGAAGGAGGTGGGGGAGACCTAGCCGAGGCCCTGTTAGGGCTGGGATTGGGATGTCCCTGGAGATGAAGCAAAGGGGTGACAGGATGGGCCGGGCCCAACCATCACTTTCCTTCTGCGCTCTCAGATCTTTCAGATGCTCAGAAGCCTCCACATTTAAGGGAATCGTGTCCCAGTGGGACAAGCAGAACCCAGTGGAGTCCAGTGAGAACCTCAGGGGACAGAGATGGGTAGTTCTGGATCCTTCCGGGGCCATGGGACTCTGACACCACAGGGCAGAGAGAGGAGACTGCCTGATGTTCGGTGCTGGATGACCTGAGTTGGAGCCTCGGGTGCACCATCCTGTCTGCCACCTCCTCCGTGAACTAAGCCCTATCTCCCTGTCATTTTGATGGTTAAAGGAGAAAAGTACCCAGTAGGGAACGCAAATATGATTTGTCTTAATCCAAACTGAAGTTGTTTCTAGTTTCCAAGAGGAAGCAGTTGGAAAAGTCATGCCAAAGGTTTTCATTATCACCCCTGTGGTCATTCATGCTGAATTCTGGAATGTGGTGGGGAGAGCCACAGTTCAGGGGAGTCAGGGACCCTGCCTCCGTCAAAATGGCGATGGGGAGCTGGGGATGGCAGTGGGGGCAGACGGGAATGGGAGTGGGCCTCAGTCCTGAGCAGCCAGTCCTCTGTTCATATTCTCAAAGAGAGAGAGGTTCTGGATTGAAATGACATGGGTTTCAAAGAAGGACTCCAGGAAACTAGCTTCTTACTGTTCTTTTCCACATCTCCTGTTTTGAGGGAATTATCTGCACCCTGCTTCCTTCTCCTTGAAGCTACGTCTCCCCACACATACACACTTATACACCAGCACATACATATAGAACACACACACCATTGCATGAACCTGCATAAGGGCTTCCTGGTGGCTCAGATGGTAAAGAATCTGCCTGCAATGCAGGAGACCTGGGTCGGGAAGATCCCCTGGAGAAGGGCATGGCAACCCGCTCCAGGATTCTTGCCTGGAGAATCCCCATGGACAGAGGAAACTGGCAGGCTACAGTCCATGGGGTCGCAAACGGTTTTCAACCTCAACATACACGCTCACCTACATACTTACGCATATGTACACACACACGCACAGTCACTGTACTCACCAATGCTGGAATCCATAGTTACTTACACACGACACACTCACGCACGCACACTAGCTCACATACCTTCACACATGCATGCACAGCCAATGCCACACTCATGGCATGCCTCCAGAACCCCATTCTCCATGCAGGCTCCCCATTTCACCTGAACAGGAGGACATCCTCAGCCCATGCCCTCATCTATTCAGACGCCTGACCCAGCCCGACCGCTTGCCTGGTTTCATTGAAGCCCATACCACTGGCCTTTCTGGGAGTACATCTTTCACTAGCTCTTCAGCCATGGAACCTTCGTTACTTCATATTAAGGGTACCCGCGGCGTGCTCCCTGTCTCCCCAACCCTCAACCCTGGGCCTCATGTTTCTGTAGCCGGGGCCCACATCCCCCACGGCATCACTCCTCCACATCTCTGGGTTTGTGTTTCTGCCTCTTCCTTGCCCACCTGGCAAGCTACGTCTCATTCCTGCACCACTGGCTAGACAATCGTTCCGAGTGCCTCCCACGTGCCAGATGCTGAGCTGGGCATGGGTGTGCGGTGGGGGTTATGGAGAGAGCTGATGCACAACTATCCCTGTCCTGAGACTCACATCTCTTTGTGAGCTTCAAACATCACTTCTTCTCAGAAGCCCCCCGTGATGGCTTCTCTCCCTGCCCAAGGAAAGGTAGTCACATCTTTTTAATGATTCTTGTTACCTCCGTGAACACAAACCAACTCATGCTTTTCACCCCGACACCGGTGCTTCTCCAGTGCTCCCTACATGCCTAAGGCACCTCCACAGCCAAGTGCACAAGGCGACCCCTGGGGGACCCTCTTGATCCCTTCCTCTCCCTCCTTTATTACCTCCAACCACCACCAGCCCTCGGCTTGTCACCTCCTAAGTTTCTATCATATTCACCCTTCCCTCCATCTCCATCGCCACCATCCTGGTCTGAGCCACCATCATCTCCTGCCTGGACTGTTGCAGCAGGCTCTGAATCATTCACCCTGGTTCCCTGTGGTCCAAGCTTCTCAGAGCAGCCAGGGCAATTTTTTGAATTTTTAATGTGACATTTAAAATAAATAAAATTATGAATGTGACAGATTGGTCTACGTGCCCTTAGTTACTTCTCCTGCCATCCCCACTTCTGCCATCCACATGCCTGGTTTCCCACTTTCTACCGCGGCCTTGACCCCCGCCACGTGCCCTCTCACTCCTTGCAGAGCCTTTGCTCGTGCTGTTCCCTCTGCGTGGAATGCGCCCTTTCCCCTGTGGATAACCCCTGCTTTCTGACCCTTCTCAGTTTAATGATTACCTTGCAGGGAAGCCTTCCTGAACCTTGGGATTTCATCACCCCGCCCTCATAAAAGTCCTGACTGCAGGACTTCTTCCCAAGGCCACATCCCAGTATTCCTGGGCCCTGGGTACCCCAGCATCTGTGAGTCCCGTTCTCCACTGAAAAATACTTATAAATAGATTTAAAATTGGTGTCCAGGTAAATGTTGTCCAGCCTGGGCTTGTGCTTACATTCTCACCAGACTCTTATTTCTTGCTTTTAAAAGAAACTAAAATCAAAACATTTTCATGGGGACTTCCCTGGTGGTCCAGTGGTTAAAAAATCTGTGTGCCTTTGTGGGGGTCATAGGCTGAGCCCCAGCTCAACACGACTAGAGAACGCCTGCACACAGCAACCAAGACCCAGCCCAGCCACAATAAATAAATAAAAAATTTAAAAGTAACTACAACAGAAACAGAAAACAACAGTACCAAAAACATTTTCATAGGCCTCTCCAAGCCTCATGGGGACTGGGCCCCTCAGTCTCTGACAGACACGTCGGCCCTGCCGGGTCACCCTCCACGGCGCTTGGTGTAGGTGAACATTTACGATAAGGGGCGCGGTCTTCCTAATGGACAGCTGTCTCTGTCTCTGAGCTCCAGGAGGACAGGGCCCATGTCTGCCATCTGCATTACTGGCTCCCCAGCAGCGAGGGGTCCACAGGTGTGAACTCAGGAAATATCTGCCAAATGGGTGAAGAAGGATGGGCTGGTCCCCTCTCCCATACGCTGAGCCATGAGCAGGCAGGGGAACAGTCTCTCCTCCTAGGTCTGACAAGTGCCACCTGCAGGGCGATGGAGGCCTCTCCCCTCCCCAAGGAGCTCTGCTGGCCACGGTGGGGTCAGTACCCCCAGCTGCTCCTCGGCCAGCGCACTCTGGGCTAGGGCGTCTGAGCAGGACACGTGGTCTGAGCACAGAAAAACCGGCCCTGCTCCTGGACGCCACACACAGCGATTCAAATGGCCAATGTGCACGCCGTGTCACCTCTGCACCAACGACACCTCTCGGGCGTGTGGCAGGAACCCGAGGTGGCCATCCCAGGGCACGGCCCCCACCCACGGGAAAGGGGCCACAGGACCCTGGCCCAAGAGCCCCATCTACCTGCAGCTTAACCGCCTGCTTTCCACCCTCCGTGTGATGAGAGCCGGGCTTCTGGAGGAGAAGGAGCCTTCCCGCCTGCTTGAAGCCCAGGTGCTCGGGATGGTCCCCCTCCTGGTAGACTGCAGGGGGACATTCGTCAGGATCGGCCCATGTTCCCACAGGGTGGGGTGCCGGGCTCATCGGTCGGAGCTTCAAGTGTCTTCAAGGTCAAGCTTTAAGAACATGACAGGAGCTTGACCCTCGACCCCTCCCTGCTCTCCACTTCCAAGCTGGGATTATTTTTAATTTTGATGACGTTCATTGGGGAGAAGGCAGCCCAACAGAGACACATGATTCCACGCCACGCCAAGGATCCTGGCTGGACCTGGGTATCTCAGAAGGCAGCCAGAGAGAGGGGTATTGGGGTCACACGAACCCCACCTCGACCAGTGCACGTAAAACCTGGACAGCTCACTTAATCCTTTGGCAAAAATGAAAGGAGACAACGTGGATGGAGGGGGTGGAAGCCTGGCACAGCAGCAGTAAATGCTACTTAACTTTCAGCGGGGTGGCTCTGCCATGAAACAAGAGTGCCTCTCCAGTGACAATGCCCAAGTCAGCTCCTCGAGTCTCAGATTTTTGCTCTGGAACCCAACTCCGGGGAATTCTAAGATCCAGAAAGCCCAGGAAGCAGTCACCAGCCTGGCTCTTGCCAGGACCACTCAGAAACTGATCTGCAGCAAGGCGGAGTGGATTTTCTCAGCAGGACTGGTCATTGCTCGCGAGCACCAGGACAGCCTGCCTCCAGCTGCTGAAGGCTTTGATGACATGCCCTTGGTGAGGGAGGCCTGAATAAAGCAGAATTGAGGCAAGAGGGGGCAGCGCTCTGGGCCCACACGTGGCCCCGGAAGCCGGCAGGAAGAGGAGGCCAGGCACGTCAGAGTCTGGAACTAGAAACAAGCCCCCAGTTCCCCGAGCCTTCTCCCTCCAAACGTTGTCCTGCACACACCTCATTCTGCCCACATGCTGCCCCCACTGCCCTAGAAACAGTTAGAAGACTGTGTGCACTTTCTTTGCTAAACCAGGTCATCTTGCTGCCCTACACCCCAAAGGGCGCACTGATGAATCTCTGCATGAGGGCGCAGGAAGTGATGGTGGTATCAGCCCGAGTAGCTGGCAGACAGAGGGGGTTTGCTACCAGTGACTGAACAGGAAGTTCGGAGGCCCACCAAGAAGTGTCCCTGATACGACGCCAGTGTTTTGAGGTCATCCTTGGCTGAGGAATCTTACAGAAGAGAGGACAGCCTGGTTCACCAACCCCTAAGTTCATCAGACCTTCCACTCGACTACCTGGTGCTCAAGCCTCCTGAGCTCACAGGAGGAGATCCGGGGAGACAAAACCAGCCCTAAGCCTTGGCCTTAGGATGCTTCCAGCCGAGGGGGTGGCAGGATTCAGACAGCAACTGAAAAAACCACCCAGACCAACCCTGAACGGTTCCTGGTTTCCTGAGAAATCCAGAGCCAGGCCACCCCAGCATCCCTGGTGTCCAGGGAGGCACTCAGGAACGACTCCAGAAACAGGTGGCTGGGTGCCGGCGGATCTGACAACAGCCTACACCGGAGACAGCTGGGCGGGTAGAAGGATCGTGGCTGGGGAGGCCCCGGACGCGGGGCTTCCATCTGATGATGGGGGAAAGGCTGCTACTGATGGGAAGAGAATGGGAATGTTACTGCGAGTGGGAGCAGAAGGGAGAAGATGGGGTGGCGCGTGGAAGGGGGGAGCAGTGACTCTCAGTTCACACGAGGATCTTCTGACTCCTGGAACAGCTGCCTGGGATGGGGAGAGCCACACCTGAAGACCCGTTTGGCATCTCTTCTGCCTCTGTCAGCACCCCAGCCCCATGCTTGTGATGAGCTCCAGTGAGAAGGGTGGTCCACATATTTGGACTGATCATCCCATCCTTTGGAACTTCTTCACATCTTTCATGCCTCAATGTCCCTCCATCAACTTTCCTGGGAATCCCATCTAACTTTGACTCCCAAATGTCCCCAGATGGTGCCCTTCCGGGATCAGTTGGGACATGGAAGTGGCAAAAAGTGTGGACTCTGGAGGCAGACGAATACGAGATCAAATCTTGGCCTCAGCACTGGTGAGGCCTGGGGCCTCGTACGAATGGCTTCCCTGAGTCTGTTTTCTCCTCTGCAAAATGGGAGTGGGGAGTGGCTGACACCCTCTGCTGGGACTTTGTGAGGCAGGAGATGAGATCATGGTGGACACCCACAGGCTCTGGGGAAATGATCTACTTTCATTTTTTTTTTCTCCTGAAAGAGCAATGAGCTGGTCTGACCAGATTCTTTGTTTTTTGCAGCCAGGAACTTGGGGGCTGGATGATCAGAGCAGGGCAAGTTTTGTCTTTTCTGCTTGTTCTACGGGTGCTATGGGCATTTCTATCAAATCTCAGAAAAGGGGCAAAGCCAGCTTTAAGGAACCATGGATGGAGGAGGGTTGGACTACCCTGGAGAGGGGATCATAGCCAACCCAGCGTGGAGGGGTCTGGATCGTCCTCCTGCCCTCTAACCAGAGGGCTCAGGCCAAGAGCTGACTGTGCAAATCTCTTGGTGTCCACGTTCAGTGACTTCACAGTGTGAGCCTGAAATTAGCCATGCTGGGAGCATTTACACCACAGAAAATGGCCAAAGTTCCCCATGAGGGCCCCTGCACCCACCAAGACCTCGTGGGGAAACACCGTCCAGCCCAGCCCTGCCATCAACGATAGGAAAACAAAGGCCAGATCACAAGCTCCACCTTCAAAAACTTTTGTGTTCTTAAGGAAAAAGAAATCACGGGTGCTCATGATTCACCAGACCCCAGAGCAGCTTTTATCTGATTTTGAGCTTTCTGGCTGATTTTGCACCGAGAACCTGTGTCTCTATTGTCTGTTCATTAGAGAAGCACACGATGCTTTCCCTGGTAGTCACTTAACCTTAAATCACCAGTATCCTGGGAGTGTACTTGGAACCAACCCCTCCTCGAGGTGTACCCAGGATGGAGGTGGGACGTGCCCGTGACCAGCAACAGGCATCATCTCTGAAGCCAGGGGCCTCGGCTGGAGTCTCTCCATAATTTACCATTTCCTTGTAGGGACTGGAGGTGTCCGGGCATGGTGTTGAAGTTTGATTAGTAATAAGAACACAGCAGTTCAACCTCTGACATTTAACACTCTCCGCCGGTCGAATTACTGATCTCTATCTGGGCTAGCCTTGCTAGTGGCTGCCCAGGAACATTACACCTCTCTAAGAGCCGTCCGTCTCTGTCACCACCTTTGCACAATGGAGCCCACAGCTATTTTTAAAGGACTGTGTCACCTTTCAAGAGAAATTGTGTCAGCTCGGAAGATTGATTTTTTATTTAATGAAGCTTTTTTTTTTTAAATCCCTCATACGTAAGACATTATTTAGATTTTTAATTTCAAGGAGACTATGGAAGAATCGAGTAAAAGAAAATCACCACCGAATGTCTGTGCTGTCTGTGGACAGGGAAGGAATGATGTGGAAGGGACATTTGTCCTCGGACGATGTGGTGGCAAGCATTTGGTAGGGTTAAACCAAATAATCTCGGTTTTGTCTCGTCCTGTCCAAAATTCTGCAAGATAAGGCAGACCAGTCCAGTGAAAATGGTGGACCCTGGAATAACATCTCCTGAATTTATAATCCCAACTGAACTTGCAGATGACTTTCTAGCTGGGACCCCATGCTTTAGTTTTCTCATCTTCGAAACAGTGATGTTAACAGTGCTTGAAGTCATTGTCAAGTGACGGAGAGAATTCAGCGAGTTAATCCAAGCTGAGTATTCCGCTGAGTGCCTGGGTCACAGTGAGCAGCCCATACGTTTTGGGCTTGTTTTGGAGGGTAGGATATACTGACTACTTTTTAGGCTTTTTTTGTTTGTTTTTTACTAAAACGCTTGCTCCTATGGATTCTCACAGAAACCTTGCCACGTGATGATTTTCACTTTCCAGAGGGAGACGACTGTGCTTGACCCAATGTATTTTTGGGGTTGGTTTTTTTTTTTTTTTTTGGTTAGGAGGGTTAAATTAAGATCCTTCAAGTGTCTGGCTTGGCACCCAGCACAAGGGAAGTCCTCAGTACACGATAGCTACTTATGAGTCATCCTTAAGAGATAGTCTTATCATGAGGAAATAGGGATTTAGAAAAGTTTTGGGTGAACTCTGCACATATAAGACAGCTTGGCTGGGTGGAAACACAATGTTCCCGGAAGACTCGTCAAAGGCAGATGAGATGGTCGAGTGAGATGCAGTGAGGAAGACTAGAAACACCACTGATGAGGTTCTGGACTGTGTGCCCTCCAGTTCACCTCCTTAGAGAAAGGGTGAAACTCTCACTCAGAAGGACTCACGGACCCTGTGTTTACAGCAGCTCTGTTCACAACAGCCAAGACGCAGAAACAACCTGAATGTCCGTTGACAGATGAACGGATAAAGCAGATGCGGTATGTACAAAGAAAGAAATGCTACTGAGCCATAAACAAGAACGAACTAATGCTATCTGCAGAACATACTAAGTGAAGTCAGTCAGAAAGAGAAAGACAAATACTACACAATATCACTTATATGTGGAATCTAAAATATGATACAAACAGAAACAGACTCACGTACATGGAGTACAGGCTTGAGGTTGCCATGGGAGATGGGTTTGGAAGAGATGGAGTGAAAGTTTGGGGTTAACAGATGTAAACTTTTATGTGTAGAATAGACAGACAACAAGGTCCTCCTCTATAGCACAGGGAGCTATGTTCAACTCTTCTTTTCTGTAAGGGTTTAAACCTTTATGGCGTTTAAGGAATACTAAAAAAAAGAAATGTATATTTATGTATACCTGAATCACTTTGCAATAAGGCAGTAACTAATACAACACTATAAATCAACTATACTCCAGTAAAGAAAACAAAAATAGCTTAGAGAAACAGAAAGTGATACTACAAGTTCCAGGTGACACATTATGGGGTGTGGAACACACCAAGGACCGCGCAGTCTCCATCACAGCCTTGCTCTTACAAAAGAGGTCAGTGAAAGGGCGTTTTGCCTGTGAGTGCTTTATGTGAAAGCACAGGATTTCTTACATACTCCTGTATCTGCTTTTATGACTGTCAGCTTTTACCATCGTGTGCGAGAAACCCTCCAACAGCGAATCCTGTTAAGCCATGCAGGGGGAACTTGCATTCCCTGCAAACCCATTCCATCCGCAAGAACTGCTCCCACATCTTCCACTATTGTCCAATCTGGGTCCCTCAAAGGGAGGGGAGCATGCAGGGCAGAAGAGGAGCCATGTTGAGCTTATCCGAGTCCCTATTAACTTAAAAGTCACTTAGGAATTTCCTGACTTCAGACAAGACGTTAGGAAGGCCAAGATCAACAAGAGGGCATGAAATGGGGGAGCCCTGCCCTCGAGGACGCCTCCACTCAACAAGGAGATGCATGACAATAATTATAATGCAGTGAGATTGGTACTTGACTGGAGGTCTGATAACGTCTGTGGGAGCACAAAGGGCTAGCTCTGCCAGGAGAGGTGGGGGCAAGACTTCAAAACCGGGGGGAGGTTTGAGACGGACTGTCCAGGGTGATGAGAAACTCACTGGATGGAAAGGCATCTGAACTGGGGAACAGTGAGGCTGGAAGCCGAGGGAAAGGTACTAGGGGATGGCAGACCGTCCAGTCTGGTTCCCTGGACCACCTCTCCTGCTGACAGCTGGACTTCCAGGGCCTATCATGGTATCCAGGATGCAGAGCACCTCAGCAAAGACCTATTAAAGGGAAAAAACTAGTTGAGTGGGCTCTGCATGACACTTGGAGATCAGGAGTCCCGGCTCTCCTTTTAGAAACACTACAGGCTTTGAGCCTACTACAGGTTTTTTTTTCTTTTTTTTTTCCGTGAGGGGAGGGTGACAATCAGAGCTGGGCTCACTCATTTGTCTGTGGGCTGTTTGGGAGCTGGCTGATGGAGGTGCCAAGTGTCTCTATTTCCCCATTTCACAAAAACACCATCCTAACCCAGGAACCAGTTATCTCACAGGGGAGAAGTTTCTTACAACCATGCACCTTTGGATGAAGTTCATGTTCCTTTAAAGTTACTCAGCAGCCACTATCTCCAAGCAAGATTGTTTCTAAACCTATGCGTTTCAGGACAACGCAAGGACTGGGTTAAGGACTGGTTAGTCTGCGCAGACTTGACTAGCTGGAAGCAAATAACTCTTTCAATAACTGCAATTTGACCTGTTCTACCCAAGTCGACTCTTTTTTTTTATGATGTACATACCTATGTACATATGATGTACATTAAACAAATGTTTAATTCTGAGATCTCCTTTCACCCTGGTTTCTCTGTAAATCTACTGAAGGCGCTATCATGTTTTCCTTTAGCGAAAATAAATATTTGTTTACTGCTGCTGAGAACACCCCTGGTTTACCAGCTGTCACTCTCGTGGTGACAAGCTTTTCCAGAGCCTGAGAACAGTGTCAGAACATTAGTAACCTCCAGGAAGGTGGACTTAAGGCAGCTGGAAGAGAGTCAGCCTTTAAAAAATAACTGCATGGTACCAAATGTGTTTCAGAAACTTAGGAGGAAATTAGAAGTTGAGAGTATAGGCAGGGTAAGGGCAGACTGCATAAGTTTAGATCTCAAGTCGACCTTTTATGGGCTTTCGTGACCTTTTGTAAGTCTCAGAAACTTTCTAAGTCCTAGTTCCTTTAGCAGTGAAAGTGGATAGTTAATAATAATAATATTCATGTGCAATTAACACCTTTGGAGTTTTCCTGAACTTTTAGACATGTGGTGAGACCATCCTGTCCTGTAGCCGAAAGTTAGGTGCATCCACAGGACATGCTTTGATAAGCCCAGAAGAAGTCCACGTGCCTGGGTGAGCTCTGACATACAGATGGTATAATTTTGGCAATTTCACAGGGGTTAAGTGCTTTTACATTTGCACTTTTATGAGACTGCATGATGTAAAGGTAAACTTAACAATCATGCTAATAATTTCAAAGGAACAAAGGAAAGAAGGGCGGGAGGGAGAGACAGAGGAAGGAGGTGGGGGAGGAGGAAGGGAGAAGGGCAGAGAGTTTAAAATGGAGCAGGCAGCTTTGTGGGAGCATGTAATCCCCAAACGCTGCCGCTGCTACCACCCTGTCTCACAGACAGAGTTGCCACCGGCTCTGAGACACCCTGAAGACTCAAAGGCCTTCCCACCGTCCAGAGGCAGGAGCTTGCCAGGAGGTGAGGACCTCGGCAACGCCACCTCTTCGAGGCCCTGCCACCAGGAGTTTGGCCCATGCGGTCATCTTTCTGACCGGCCAAGCGGTGTTGAGCCCGGCCTCCGGGGGGCAGGGGGACTCAAGCACAGAGACCAGCTCTGTCCAACTGAATCCCCACTGTGATGGAAACGCTGTGCAACTGTGCTGTCCACGCAGGCAGCCGCACATGGCTCCTGAGCCCTTCAAGAGGGGCCAGGGTGACCCAGGAACTGGATTTTGGCTTCACTTAATTCTGGTGAATTTAACTTCATGTGAAAACAGCCACCTGGGCCCGATGGTGACTGTCTGGGAGAGCACAGACCTAGTGAACACAAAAGCCAGGTGGATGGCAAACATTCAAGAACCCAATGCTCTGGTTCTTCTTCCACGGTGCATCTGCAAGGCCTTTGTAAAACCAGATTCTGCTTGGGCTTCTTCAGCTCTCATGGGCCCTGGTGGAGTACAGGGCTTTCAGAAAAGGATGAAATCTGACCAGACTCGAGCCCAGGCCAAACTGTGATGCTGAGTCATCACATCTTCCATCAGTCTGATGGCCAGTGAGTGGAGAAGGATCCCGGCTACGTGCAGGCCTGCTCTGAGGCTGGGGGCTTCCCAGGCTGCAGACAGCTCCCTGCATTAAGGCCACAGACGGAGGGGAGCTCTGGCTCTCCCATGGAGCCTGGGAATTGTCTGGGCTGGGAACCATTTGGAGGGCTGGGCTGGTTTCTTTCTTGTCTGGGAGCTGACTTGACCATTTCACCGAAGCTCATTCCACAACAATGCCTGAACAAACCCAGCTCCCGAGGCTCCAGGTTTTCTTTGCTTAAAAGCATCCTCAAGAGAATAGCATGCGTTAGAAGTGGAGACCATGATGGTATCTAATTTTGAACAACCGAGACAAGGTCTCTCGGCGAGCTGTGTTTTAAGAGCTCACATGTCTAGGACAGTGCATTTTACAGAGCGATCCATCTGAAAGCAGTGGTTTTTAGCACATGACCATGAAGAAAGCCATCTTGGTCCATTATCCCAAGGGAGACACAGAGGTATGTTTCCTGGGAACATCACACTGCTTCTCGTTTCGAAACGGCCTTGAAGCTCCCACCAATGTGGGCCCTGCTACCCTCTGCTCCAGCTCTTCTCCTTCCCTTTGCTCATTCAGCTCAGAATGGCTAGTATATGCTTCTGGAACATGCCATTCAGGCTCCTGCCTCAGGACCTTGTACACACGCTTGTCTCATGTCTACTTGTTTGACGCCTTACATCTTTTAGTCTTTGCTTTCATGTCAGCTTCCCAGGTCCCAAAGAACAAGTCTCCTTTGACCTTTTCTCCCAATTTAAAACAGGAACCCCTCACCTCTCACTTCCTACCCCATACCCTGCTTACATTTCTGCATTTGACATCTAGTTTTTTTTTTTTATTAGTTTTGCCATACAATGACATGATATCACCATGGGTTTACATATGCTCCCCCTCCAGGACCCCCTCCCTCCTCCCTCCCCCCGAGAAATCTCATTGCACCAGCCCCAAGCATCAATCCTGGGCCGGCTATTGCTTAGACATATGATAATTAACATGTTTCAATGCCATTCTCCCATATCATCCCACCCTTGCCCTCATCCACAGAGTCCACGAGTCTATTCTATTCATCTGCGTTCCTTTTGCTGTCTCGCATGCTGGGTTCTCGTTACCGTCTTTCTAAACTCCATATATATGCGTTAGTATACTGTATTGTTGTTTTTCCTTCTGGCTTACTTCACTCTGGATAATGGGCTCCAGTTTCGTCCATCTGAGTAGAACTGATTCAAATGAATTTTTTTTAATGCTGAGTAATAGTCCGTTGTGTATATGTACCACAGCTTTCTTATCCATTCGTCAGTTGATGGGCATCTAGGTTGCTTCCATGTCCTGGCTATTGTAAACAATGCAGCGATGAACATTGGGGTACACGTGGCTCTTTCAATTCTGGTTTCCTCGGTGTATATGCCCAGCAGTGGGATTGCTGGGTCATATGGCAGGTCTATTTGCAGCTTTTTAAGGAACCTCCACACTGTTTTCCATAGTGGTTGTACTAGTTTGCATTCCCACCAACAGTGTAAGAGGGTTCCCTTTTCTCCACATCCTCTCCAGCATTTACTGCTTGTAGACTTTTGGATGGCAGCCATTCTGACTGGTGTAAAGTGGTACCTCATGGTGGTTTTGATTTGCATTTCTCTGATAATGAGTGATGTTGAGCATCTTTTCATGTGTTTGTTAGCCATTTTTATGTCTTCTTTGGAGAAATGTCTGTTAAGTTCTTTGGCCCACTTTTTGATTGGGTTGTTTATTTTTCTAGAATGGAGCTGCAGGAGTTGCTTGTATATTTTTGAGATTGTTTGTCCATTGCTTCATTGGCTATTATTTTCTCCCATTCTGAAGTCTGTCTTTTCACCTTGCTTATAGTTTCCTTTGTTGTGCAGAAGCTTTTAATTTTAATTAGGTCCCATTTGTTTATTCATGCTTTTATTTCCAATATTCTGGGAGGTGGGTCATGTAGGATCCCGCTTTGGTTTATGTCAGAGAGTGTTTTCCCAATGTTATCCTCTAGGAGTTTTATAGTTTCTGGTCTTATGCTTAGATCTTTGATCCATTTTGAGTTTATCTTTGTGTTGGTGTTAGAAAGTGTTCTAGAAGTAAAACTCTCTCTGTTTGCAGATGACATGATCCTCTATATTGAAAACCCTACAGACTCTACCAGAAAATTACTAGAGCTAATCAGTGAATATAGCAAAGTTTCAGGATACAAAATCAACACACAGAAATCCCTGGCATTCCTATACACTAATCAATGAGAAAACAGAAAGAGAAATTATGGAAACAATTCCATTCACCATCGAAACAAAAAGAATAAAATACTTAGGAGTATTTCTACCTAAAGAAACAAAAGACTTATATATAGAAAACTATAAAACACTGATGAAAGAAATCAAAGAGGACACAAACAGATGGAGAAATGTGCCGTGTTCGTGGATTGGAAGAATCAATATAGTGAAAATGAGTATACTACCCAAAGCAATCTATAGATTCAATGCAATTCCTATCAAGCTACCAGAGGTCTTTTTCAGAGAATTAGAACAAATAATTTCACAATTTTTATGGAAATACAAAAAACCTCATAGAGCCAAAGCAATCTTGAGAAAGAAGAATGGAACTGGAGGAATCAACCTACCTGACTTTAGGCTATACTACAAAGCCACAGTCATCAAGACAGTATGGTACTGGCACAAAGACAGAAATATAGATCAATGGAACAAAATAGAAAGCCCAGAGATAAATCCACGCATCTATGGACACCTTATCTTTGACAAAGGAGGGAAGAATATACAATGGAGAAAAGACAACCTCTTTAACAAGTGGTGCTGGGAAAACTGGACAGCCACTTGTAAAAGAATGAAACTAGACATCTAGTTTTTTAATGCACCATAGCTTTTCGGGTGGGCTTATTTACCGTCATCTCCCTTGCCAGAAAACCGAATCAACAAAGACTGGCGTTTACCTTGTTCTCTACTTTGTCATCAGCACCCATAACAAGGCTGGGCACACAGCAGGAGCTCAAGACATGCTTGTGAAATGCACAAATTCTCTCTTACTGAGTCCCCATTATCAATTCTTCACAGCTTTGCTAATGAGGCCACTCGAGTTGCAAGCAGGTGGTAGATTAAAGTTTCAAAGCTAAGAAAGAGGAGGACTTGACGAATGATGTCCTCTGACAGGTAATTTTGGGGCATTCGTTCAGTACTGGCTGCTAGGCTACAGGAATGAACAAGACTCATGAGCTCCCCGTCTGCATGGAACTAAGGTTCCAGTGACGCCAGTGATGCTTGGGAGTCAAGTTCAAGGCTGCCTCACCCCCAGGCTGGTCTGATCACGTTCCAGAGAACTAGTTCTGTATCTTCCTGAAGACGGGGGGATGCTCTGATGTCACTAAGGCTGAAAAAAGGGAGGAGGCACACTTCCAGATGTTTAGCTCATTGGTGTGTCTGAGAGCATTTTCCTTCTTTTTCCTGCAGAGGCCTCAGGGAGGCGGACACCCGGAACTTTGAGAGTCTGTGTAGATGGAGGTGACTTTGGAGACAATGTCGCCCGGCCTCTCTCTGAAATTTGGAAAAGCAGTCATTCCGAAGGCAGCCTCAAACCTAAGGCCAGGGGCAAGCTGACAGACCTCAGCCACCACAGACGCACCTGTCCTGCAGGATGGAATCGAGGCTGGGCGCGCAGGGGCACCCAGCTAATCTTGAAGTGTGAGGGCTCCAGATGCCAGCGGGTTGCTGTGACCTGCGCCCCAGCTGGAGTGAAGCAATAACTTGAAAGGGAAGTGAAATTCAGCAAATGCCGAGTCTCTGGATCCTCAGAGACGGTCTCCTCCACCGGCGACCTCTCCTGACCTCTTGAAGCTGTTCTCTCATAGCAACTCTTTGGAAATGGCACGGGGGTGACTCAGCTGAGGATCCGAAATAAAATGCTGTTAACAGGAGCCTGACTCCCCGATGCGACAAGTTGCTGGCTCAACCTAAGCAGACTGGGAAGGCTCTCTCCTCCCAGGGTTTCCTTCCCTGGGGGACTGCCCAGCAAAAGTGTACTCAGCAGATTTCTACATGGAGAGAGGAGTGTACTGATGCTCAGGGCTGGGAGCAGGTGAAGAAAGTGATGCTGAAAGCTGGTCGGCTAGGAGTCCTTCCTCTTTGCACTGAGACTGGAGATAATCCGCTAATTGTCACGGTGGGCAAGGGGGGATGCGTGGTGAGCTGAGACTGACACCCCTTCCAACACCCCGATTCTGGGGCATTCAGGATGCGGGGTGGCCCACTGGAAATGACACTTCTGGACACACAGAGGTCCCGCTTGGGTCTTGTCCTGCCCACAGTGAGGCGTGCTCAATGGCAGCCAAACTGTCCTTGCGCCCCTTGCCAGGGTTCACACCTGGCCTCGCTAGAGACAGTGGGATCTTTACCGAGCAAGATGCGAGCAGGGACAGTCTTACCTGGAAAGGCAGGGCCACCCCTCCAGGATCTTAAGGTATTGGGGAGGGAGGCACTTTATCAATCTCAGGTTCATCCATCAGGGAGTTCCGTTTTCTGTTTTCAGTTGTTCCAAAGTATGTATCTGATTCAAACTACTTTTCTATTGTTACCCCTCACTGTCTCACCTGGACAATGGAAATTAACTCCAGAGTCCATCTCGCCAACTCCATGCCTGCCCTCACTCTTTCCCCACGATTCAGTCTCTACACAGTGGCCACAATTACCTTTCCACAATGTAGTCACTAAGTCATGGCTCCCTGACACCCCTTCAATGACTGCTCATCTGTTCTGGGTACCCAGTGTATCACCATGTACCTCCAAATGCAGTGGTCGAAAACAACCACAATTTTATCATAGCTCTCAATGCCAGACAGGGCTTGGCTGGATGGGTTTTCAGCTTTATACCATCACTTGGTATACCTGACTTATTCAGGTCACTTGGGGGTACTCAGCCAGTGGATGGCTCACGTGTTTTGACACTTTGGTGGGGGTGGCTAGAGGGGCTCAGATGGGGCCCTTGACTGGAGTGTCCCTGTGTCATCACTCCACACACCCAGTCTTAGGGTCACCTGGCTTCTTACACAGTGGCTTAGGACTCCCAGTGAAAGTCAAATGTTAGTCACTCAGTCGTGTCCGACTGTTTGTGGCCCCATGGACTGTAGCCCGCCAGGCTCCTCTGTCCATGGGATTCTCCAGGCAAGAATACTGGAGTGGGTAGCCATTCCCTTCTCCAGGGGATCTTCCTGACCCAGGGATGGAACCCAGGTCTCCTGCATTGCAGGCGGATTCTTTACTATCTGAGCCACCAGGGAAGCCCTAGGACTCCAAAAGAGGGTTTGAAAACAAGAAGTAGAAAGTGCCCCTCCCTGAGGCCAGGGGGTAGAAGCTGGCATAGCATCGCTTCTGCCATACTGCATAGCCCAAAGGAGGCAGGGTGCTCCTGGACTCAGAGGAAGGGGATGAAGACGCCAGCTATGGGGGTAGGAGTGTCCAGGTACACACAGTCATCTTTAACTGGCCACATACCCACGATCAGAGAGATGCCCGCTTTCTTGGTGACCCGGCCTTGACTGCCTTATACCATGCGCTTCCTCCCACTTCACCCTTTGGCCACACGGGACTCCTGCCTGATCCACAAACACATCAGCTCTTCCTTTTCACCTCGAAACCTCACTCATCTGGAACGCCCTTCCTCAAACTCCTCACACGGGCTCCCCTTTGCTGGTGAGGTCTCAGCTCCCTTGTCCTCTCTAGACAGAGCCCCTGAGTTCAGCCCCCCGCCATGGAAGGCACCAGAATGTTCTAGTTGCTTGACAGCATCCCTTTAGAGATGGAAAGGAAGAATGAGTACGTGGTTCCAGGTGGGCAGAAGAGATCTGGGATAAAAGTGAGTTTACATTCTGCCTACTGGTAGGTTATTTACCACCCCCTGCCCCCTAAAATACCTGCTTCACTTTCTTCACCTGTTAAACACAGATTAGCAACATTCACCTCCAAGAGCTGTCATAAGAAAACAGAATGAGATGGCCACGTACGAGCATTGCATGGAGTCCGCATAGTAAAGTTTCAATAAATCTTTGTTAAAAAAGAGAGAACTTTTTTTCCCCCCTTTTTCCAAGTGCAAGGCCAGTTGCAGGCTATAATTTCCTTGTTACTAGACATCCTGGTTTAGCCTCGGAGTTCTGGATTTTCTTTTTTTTTCCCCACTTAATTTGAAAGTAGTCATCTCTGCTCGCCCCGTTCAGAAGATCCGCCGCACGCCATCCTTAGTGGGGGTGGGGGGAGGTGTGTAAGGGGTGACTGGCTCAGAGCAAACAAGCTGAGGAACTGTGGGAGCAAACACATAACTGGCAAGAAAGATTTTTTTTTTAATAATAGATGTTCAAAAATGAATCCAAACGAGAGAAACAGACCCGCAGCACAGGGATAAGTGTAATGTCTATCATGAACTGTGATATATATCTGCTCTGAGACCAGCTCGACAAAAGGCCAAATTTTCTTAAAAGCATGTTAAAATATTAATAGATAGCTGAAACAGTTCTGCAAGTGCTGCCAGCCTTCGGAAAGATTACATCAGACTGGGGAGCACAAGGGGAGACGCTGTTATGTCTTAGCGGCGGTGACCTACAGGGGCAAACCTTACCATCCACTCTGGCGGGGCTGGCTGCGGTGTGGTAGGCAAACCCCCGACAGGCTCCGTTCACGTGAATCAGAATTACTGAGGATTCTCACATTCGACCTCAGGAGACGTGATTCACTGCCTCGACCCCTGGCATGCTCACCCCACCCCCGCAGCGTGCCCGCCCCAAGGCTCCTTTGGTTTAGCTCCAACCTCTCCCTCCGGACTCTTCTCCCACCAGGCTCCCCTTCTCAGGCCCACAGGTGGCTTTTCAGAGCCTCACACCTATCTGGGTCCCTCCTGGTGCAGGACCTCCGGTCCTCTCTTAGCTCCTTCTAGAACATTCTTCTCCCCGCTCTTAACTCCTTTAGTTGCCTCCTCCTCCTCTGGGTCTCTGCAGGAGCTCCTTCTCCTAGAGCAGCAGTCCCCAACCTTTTTGTGGCAGCAGGGACCCATCTCATGGAAGATGATTTTTCCATGGACGAGGGAGGAGGGAGATGGTTTTGGGGACGATTCAAGGGTATGACACTTAGTGTGGACTTTATTTCTATTATTATTGCATCAGCTCCGCCTCAGACCATCAGGCACTTGATCCGGAGGTTGGGGACCCCTGCTCTGGAGCACCCCCAGGCACTACAAGTCCCACCAAGGACCTCCGTCACCTCTCCCCTGCTGCTTCCCGTCAGCCTCTCTACATGGACACCTCCAGCCTCTCTTGTGAACTCTAAGGGCAGGAGTTGCGTCTCTTCTCTCTCATCATAGGATCCATAGCCTCGAATAGACGAAGGGACCAGTAAGTAACTGTGAAATATGTGAACAAATCCAGAACAATGGCCTAGAGCACCAGGAGCATCAAGTTCAACCTCATGATTCTGGGACTGGGTGGAGGGATTCCCTGCAGTGTTTGATTGACCTTACTGGTTTGGTCTTCCAAAGTAATAATCCCTTTGCTTCACTGGATTGCCAGTGGAGACACATCAAGGAAGGGGAAAAAAGCATACATGCACCCCTGTGTTCTGAGCAGCACGATTCACAAGAACCAAGATGTGGAAACAACCTGAGTGTCCACTGATAGATGAACGGACAGATGATGTGGGGGTATTCTGTATGCAACAGAGCACTACTCGGCCATGGAAAAGAAGGAGGTGACGCCATTTGCAGCAACATGGATGCAACTAGAGGCTACCGTGCTGAGTGAAGGAAGTCGGAGTGGGAAAGAGAAACACTGTGACATCACTGCCATGTGGAACCTGAAACATGACACGAACGAGCATATCTACAAAACAGAAGCAGACTCCTGTGCCTGGAGAACAGCCTTGTGCTGGCCAAGGGGGAGTGGGGTGGGGGAGGGAAGGAGCAGAGGCAAGCTGTTACATAAGCAATAGGGGCCCACTGTAGGCACAGGGAGCTATATTCTGTGATAAACTATAATGGAAAAGAATTTTAAAATATAATTTATATATATATATACGTGTATGTATAACCACATCACTTTGCTGCACAGCAGAAATTAATGTTTAACTCAACTAAATTTCTATAAAATTTTTTTTAAAAGTTTCCCAGAGGGAGGGAATCGAGAGGGAGGAGGGAGGGGGGTTCTGGAGGGGGAGCATATGTAAACCCATGGCGGTTTCATGTCATTGTATGGCAAAACCAATTAAAAAAAAAAAAAGTGTAACAAGTTACACAAGGACTTTTGACCTGAAGGTGACTTTAGGTCCTTATTTTCTCACACTCCCATTGGGTCGTTTGCGAGCTTTTTACCTGTCAATCATCCTCCTTGACTTTCCTCCCAAACCCACTGAAATGAACAGGGCCATTTTTCTCCCAGCTGCCTAAGCTCAGGATCTCAGCTTCCTCTCTGGCTCCTTCCTGCCTGTTCTCTCCCCTCTGCCACCAGCTGGTGAACTCTGCTGAGCTTGCTTCCCGTCATCTCCACCACTTGCTCTTTCCTCTCTAGCCTCTGCCCTGACTTCAGTTCACTCGCCCGCTCTTTGCTCCTGAACAGCTACGATCACCTTCTTACTTACTTCCAATGGTAACCCCTGCAGGAATACTTTTCCCAGTGACACCTAGTCATATTTCTCAGCTACAAAGCATCCATTCGGCAAGTGCTTATTGATGATGCTCTTAGAGGAGGGCCGCTGTGAAGTCCCCGGGGACAGAAGGCCGCCTGCGACCTTCCAGAAGAGACAGGCGTGCGGCCAACGGCAGGATTCCGGGGGGTGTGGTGGGGTGCAAGTGAGTGGCTGCTCTCAGAGGGGTGAACAGTCGTGGTGACGGGAGGATGAAGAGGTCCTCTATTCCCTCCCTCCCTCTTTGCCTTCTCTCCACTCTGGCTTTGTCTGGCTCATTCATTCATTCAGAAAACACTGTCTGGTGACAGAGCAGATAATCAAGGTATACTAAGACGGTGAGGGGTGGGTATATGGAAGTGAATGTGACGTGGCATCACCCCTTAAAGGGCTAACTTGCTGGTGCATATGTGTGCACAGATGTGTGTACACACAAACGCACCCATTTACACACTGGGTGCAGGGTGCTGAGTCCCAGTAGCCTTGATGTCTTCAACCCTCCAGCTCTTAAGATGGGGCTGACTGCATTTACAGAATGCATGGACAAATGAATGAATGAGTACACAAAGGAATAAATGACCTAGTGTGAAAAGTCCTGAGTATATTCACAGCACCCAACCTCTGTCAGCAGGAGAGTTTTGAATTGAATTTGACTGGAGTAGAGTAGAACATGCCCAGTGATCCTAAGGCAGGACTCTCTAGAGTCGTGCCTGCACAAGGGGGTTCGAGGTGTGGATTCCATTCAGCTCAGAAGAGACGACCACTCCTCCCCCTCCGAACGTCCACATCATGGACACCCCAGGTGCCAGCTAGTTTGCAGAGGCCTGGCTGTCTGCAGAAGACAGGGCATCTGGACCCAGTGATTCACACTGACTTGATGTCCTTCCCCAGAGGGGACAATGATGGTGACGGTGGTGATGGTGTGATGTGCCGGCCGCCACCTGCTGCACACTTACTAGCGGCCAGGCACTGCCCTAGGCAGCCATTCTTGGCACCTCATCACAAACGGGGACATTGAAGCTGTGTGTGTGAAGAGACACAGTTTACTGTAATTGACACCTGATCAAAGAATCACCCCCTTTTCTGCCCTCTTAATACTGGCAAGTCCCAGTTTACTCCCACATGGCTCCCAGCCTCTGAATTTAACACATTCCGGGAAGCACAAAATAATGGCAGAGGACAAAGGACTTTGTAAGTGATGATGGAAACATGGGCAGTGTCAGGATATCTGAAATACCACGTCAGGGAGGTGCGTTGGAAGACGATGCCTCCTTCAGAATGCAAGGGAAGGCAGACTGGAGACCAGTTTCTGTGTCCTGAGAAACTGGTCAGCGCACCTCTTTCCAAATACTGAGACTGCCTGGGAGAACAGCAAAGGAGCAAATATTCCCAGTATTATTGGAGAGAAAAATAATAGCAAACAACCAGAAGGGTTACCCTTTCACATGTCTTAGGATTTCAGTTTTAGGTTGAATTTAGCTGGCTGTGGCTTGTTTTCTTTTTTAAATATATATATATATATATATAGATATAGATATAGATATAGATATATATATATATATATAGATAGATAGATAGATAGATAGAGAGAGAGAGAGAGAGAGAGAGAGAGAGATACAGATAGAGATATAGATATGTTTGCTTCTTTCCTTTAGTTTTATTCTGACTTTTCTTTATATTGATTACATAATGACTTACCCTGGATGGGAGGAACAGACTACTTTGGATAAGTGAAACTTGCTAAACGCAGGGACTGAGTCTTGCCCTTTTCTTTCTGCTCTGCTTTTGGGGAGAAGGAGCGAGACGTAAGGAGGGACGATCCAACCTGGCTCTGAAAGTATGTAACAGCTGTAACTCCAACTAAAGACCAATGGCTCCCAGCCGAGGACCCTGGGCTAGGGCTGACCTCTGTCTATCAGCCCGGAGGTGACTCATCGAGGCCCCCCGGGGAATGGGCTTGAGACCCTCCGGAGCATGGTCCGAGTCCAGGATGGAGCAGCTCACAGACTCGTCCAAGTTGTAAGAAAAGCCAAAAGGAAAATAAAACACAACACGAGTGTCCTTCCTTTGCTCCTGGCCCTAGAGAACACACACACTCTTTCAGGCAGTCAGGGGTTTGCAGTGAAACTCCTAAATGCACAGACTCCTTTCGAGGCATACGTTTCTTGGACCAACCAAACATTTAATTTTCTTTCTTCTTAATTGGTGTTTTTGTTATGGCTCACATCTCCCACAGATCTGTTCAGGAGTGGTTAAATGCAACTTGGGCATTTCCAGTAGCACTCCACTGGACACTCTGAGCATGGTAATTACAGCAGCTATTCATCGACTGAGAATCTGCAGTTTTATTTTGTCTGCAGGACAAAACAGCACTAGCTACCTCAACAGTAGTTGAGGCAGAAGCAGGTGGATGAAAGTTTTAGTAGTAATAATGTTAATAATAGTATTATTAACTTCTATCCATGTTCCTTAGCCTCTGTCCACATTCCTTAGCACCAAGAATTGTGCTAACCATGATCTCATTTCATTCTGCCAATAGTGATGTGTGAAAGGTATTATGTACATTTCATAGAGGTGTGTGTTTGTGTCAAGTTGTTTCAGTTATGTCTGACTCTTTGTGACCCCATGGACTATAGCCTGTCAAGCTCCTCTGTCCATGGGATTCTCCAGGCAAGAGTACTAGAGTGGCTTACCATGCCCTCCTCCAGGGGATCTTCCTGACCCAGGGATCGAACCCACGTCTCTTAACGTCTACCTACATTGGTGGGTGGGTTCTTTACCACTGATGCCATCTGGGACGCCTACATTTTATAGAAGAGGAAATGGAAACTCAGAAGGATTAAGACATGTTGTTGTGACTACCTGGCTAATTAGACTATTTCTCCTCCTTGAATTAACTGTAATGATGCACTCTTTCCATGGTCATATTTTATGGCTTTGATAGTATGCCTGGAACAGAATACATAATCAGTGGCCTCTGGTAAGGATTAGCAGCACCGCTGCTACAGACTAATAGTTAAACTGACTCCCTATGAGTAGCTTCAACCCCATTGTACGGATGTGGAGACTGAGGCCAAAGCCTCAAAGCTAGTGTATGGCAGAACCACACATCAGTTCAATTCCAAACCACACCCCTTCCAGTCATTGGGCCTGCTGTTCTTATGGGTCTCTGATTCTTTAACCATCTCTGAGGCAACTTCCTTTTGTCATAATGGAAACCGCCTGCCAAGTCTGGGCTGGCTAGGAGCAAGCCTCAAGGCTGGCTATCAGTCTGGTCTTTCCTTTCAGGTGAAATGTGATGGGAAGAAGAATCCATGTTTCCAAAAGCCTCCCACACCAGGGACCAGATGCCCCTTGACGTCCTCTGGCCTTGAGGCCTGGCAGGGCGGCCCTGCTCTGGCCCCCTGGCTACAGTGATGGAGGCTCCTGTGTGCATGTGAGCCCAGCAGCCACAGCCAGAGATCAGCGGTAAGCAGACATCGTGTAAATTCAACTGTGCGCACCCACTCTCCCTACAAATCATGTGACTTCCTATTAACAGTACCGCTGGTCTTACCAAACCAATATTTCCTGTCAAGGCTTTAGACTAATTGTGGTTTTAACAAGGGTAACATCATGCATTTCTGTGAGAGGGAACAACCGTAGGTCAGACAGCCAGACGGGTAGTCTGGAAAACAGATCCATATTCCGAACCTTTCAGGCTGATAAAAAACCCAGATAAGTGTGCTGGTGATGTGCAAGTTATCTGGGGAAAATTGGACGGGAGGGAAATGAACGCTGCTTGGCTACAGAAAGCGTTAGCTGCTCAGTCGTGTCCGACTCTTTGCGACCCCATGGACTGTAGCCCGCCAAGCTCCTCTGTCCATGGGATTCTCCAGGCAAGAATTCTGGAGTGGGTTGCCATTCCCTTCTCCAGGGGATCTTCCTGACCTGGGGATCAAAGCCGGTTCTCCTGAATTGCAGGCAGATTCGGAGTCCTCAGAGATGGAGCACTGGCTTTTTGCTTGGTGTTTAAGTAAAGCAACCATGAAGACCAGAGATTCTAGACCTTGACAGATGTGGGCTCCTGACCGTTCTTGGCCCACGGAGAGTCAGCGCGTCTGGCGTGGCTGCACTCTCTCCGGGGTCCCACGCTCCATCTCTGGAATTGCAACACTGTGGAGGGCATCTCGGCCGCACTCTCTCTACCGTTCAGAGGCCCTGTAACTGTTCTGCTTTTGGGAAAGGCAGAGGCCGCCTCTGGGGAACATATGTGCCCTGACTGGCTTGTTGTTTGGCAGAAGAGATACACCGTGATTGAGCTCAGGGCTCCTGAACTCAACCTGTGCCCTGGAAAACAAAATGAAGCTGAGAGAGAGGTTGAACTTCTTCCCTTAACCCACATCTGGCTCAACAGCCCCCTTTTCCTGTTCAGACGTCAAACGTGGCATGACAGGGTACCATTTATCACTGAGACATCCTCGCTGCTTCCTCTTCCTGTACCCTGTCTCTTCCACTTACTTTAGGTCAAACTGAGACATTTCTTACAGGAGAGCTTTCAACTTGGATGACACTTTCCTGATGCTGAATCTTGTTCCAAAATGCCACAAGCCAAGTCGCCGGCCTAGAACATCAACATGTCACAGGGCTTTCATTGTTGTCCGTACAGCTCAATCATGTTTCTGCCAGCTCATCTGGGAGTTCTGTTTGCTAAATAAGGGTCTACTCCTACCAGGAAAATTCAAAATGACCACTAGGCAACACTAAAACCCACTTCCACCTCCCCGTTTAACTAATTTAATAGAAAATGCATCAGCATAGATTTTTTTTTCACTGGATTTGGCCAGTAGAACTTTCTGCAAGAATAGAAATGTTCCATTTCTGGGCTGTCCAATCCGGTCATCACTAGCCACATAGGGCTACTGAACAACTAAAATGTGGCTGCCACAACTGAATTCATTTAATTAATTAAAAATTAAAATTGAGAAATACAAATAATGCATGGTAGACACTGTAGAAATGGTCAGACTGTGGATGTGCTGACTGTGCTATGGATGGAGAAGGGTTATGATTTATTTTAAAAATTCCAGTTATCTATTCACTGGTAACATGTCTGCAGGTTGCATATGACCTTACTTTTGTTGACCTAAACATATTTCAGAAAAAGCAAAAGAAGAATGCGGCACTCATATTAAGAAAATGATGCCTTCTCTTGAGGTTTGGGGCAAGACAAAGAACAAGAGGAGAACTGGCCTGGTGCCTGGGTTAGGTAATGGATATTCATTCATTCATTCACTGGTTAATTTAATACTTACTAAATCTCTACTACATACCATGTACAATATTTCAGTTGCTTTATCTATAAAAGGAGGAGAAATAATAAATAATCCCTAAATAGATAATGTATGCAATACACTTGGTGAACTGTAAGCCACCAGGGAAATTTGATCCAGATTGGTATTTTCTTTAGCCTTCTCAACCAGGAAGAAATATTCAAACTAGAAGGGGTACTTAAATTGCAAATGAAACTCCAGAGTGGGTACAAAAGATAAAGAAACAATCCAGCCACTTCGGATGATTATTCTAGATAGTTCAGTTCATGCATCTGGATGATTATTGCCCTGAGATAATGAAAAGGTTCACAAGGGGAAATGCAACAGCTCAAGAAAACAGGGAGAAAGGAAGAGAATCACTACAATCTCTCAGTCTCAGAAGAGAAGAATGAGGAAAGGACATTTCAGAAAACTATATGATGATCAAGTTTGTGTTGGCCCAACTTAAGAATGGATTATTAACCAGCTGATTTTGAAAAACCAAAGTGGAAACCTAGTATCTCAAGGGAATGGCACAGTACAAATGCATTTTGATCTCAGAAAGCATATGATACTGTCCTTAAGAAATACCTAAAGACAAGATGGAAAGATGTGAAGCAGATTGGAGGTTCATCAGTGGACTGTTGCTACTCAACCCAATTCTGTCTTCTAATTTACGAACACCTTTCACATAGAAGGGACTTGATCAGAGGGAGCAACTGTACACAGAGATGTGATGAGATCTCAAACTGATAAGGCAGAGGTTGAGTGTGGTCCTGGTACCTGCAGCATCAGCACCACCTGGAAACTTGCTCGAGATACAGATTCTCCCACCCTACCCCAGACCCACTGAATCAGACACTCTAGGATGGAGCCTAGCCCTCTGGGTCATAACCAAGCTTGCTGGGTTACTCTGGTGCCTGACAAGGTTTGAGAGCCACTGTACTCTGGGGAACAGCAGAGAAAAAACGATGGGCAGCTGGTACGACAAGCGGGCTTTGGGAAGGTAAGGTTAAATGGGCCTTTTAGGGGTTTCCTGTGTGGTATGTAAAATGATTATCCCTTGGTGTTCTCTCTAAATGGCTTCAGTAAAACTTTATATTACTGCTCAAGAATCTTGGGATCAGATGGATTTTCTCTTTCACTGGTTTTGTAGCAGGGGCAGAACTGAATCTGATGACCATCCTGTTGCTAATGAGGTCAATCCAACTACTGCAGACCTGTCTGGGTTGCAGTTGTCTAAGGTCAACCTGTTCCCACTGCCCATCCTCCCAACTTACATAAACACAACCCACCAATAAGACTATATGAGCAGATTTCCAGCAGGAGGCTGACTAGTGGTCATAGTCACCACAATCAAATTTCCCATCTTATGCCCTGGGGCAGAAGATATAGTTGAAGAACACACTAGAGTCGTATTCTAACAGTATATCTTGACTGGGACGTGCTGATAACACACCTTGGAGGCACAGTCAGCAAAGATCTGCAGAGAATAGTTACAGCCACAGGTCAGAGAATTTTATATGTACCTGCCTAAAAAGATTGCTGGGCATAGGTGGGTTTTTTTCTAACTTCCCCTTCCAAAAGCACTCTCTAATAAACACACTGAGATGAAATAATGATCATGTCATCGATGCATAAGAAAGATAATAAGGTATTAATATACAGCCCAAATAAATTCAACTCCCTTTGAGGGAAATAGCTAACTTGCCAATATGTATGCATCAATTTAACTTATAAAAGGAACAGAATTTCTCATTGGATTACACCAAGAATAGTGATTAACAGACTGTCAACTCTCATACGAATTCTGTCTCTGCCCAAGTGAAGGTTTAAAATTCATTTCATTTTTATGCATAAAATTCTTCCATTTATTTTTCTTTTGATTTTAAGCTCTATATTTTCTCTCTGGAAGAAAAAAGATGGAGGAAAGGGATGAAATGAAATTTTAAAAGCCCAAACACTTCCCTTTTAATATATACCTTACACACTGTTTTCTCGATTTGGTTTTTAATGTTCATTGATTGATTTAATAGATTTTTCTGGGGGACATACTTTTTAAAAAGCCTGACACTTTTTAAGGCTCTAAAGGATGAAACTGTATGGACCTAACAGAAGCAGAAGATATTAAGAAGAGGTGGCAAGAATACACAGAAGAACTGTACAAAAAAGATCTTCACAACCCAGATAATCACAATGATATGATTACTCACACTCACCTAGAGTCAGACATCCTGGAATGTGAAGCCAAGTGGGCTTAAGAAGCATCACTAAGAACAAAGCTAGTGGAGATAATGGAATTCCAGTTGAGCTATTTCAAATCCTAAAAGATGATGCTGTGAAAGTGCTGCACTCAATATGTCAGCAAATTTGGAAAACTCAGCAGTGGCCACAAGACTGGAAAAGGTCAGTTTTCATCCCAATCCCAAAGAAAGACAATGCCAAATAATGCTCGAACTACCACACAATTGTACTCATCTCACACGCTAGTAAAGTAATGCTCAAAATTCTGCAAGCCAGGCTTCAACAAACAGTACGTGAACTGTGAACTTCCAGATGTTCAAGTTGGTTTTAAAAAATGCAGAGGAACCAGAGATCAAATTGCCAACATCCACTGGATCATCGAAAAAGCAAGAGAGTTCCAGAAAAAACATCTATTTCTGCTTTATTGACTATGCCAAAACCTTTGACTGTGTGGATCACAATAAACTGTGGAAAATTCTGAAAGAGGTGGGAATACCAGACTACCTGACCTGCCTCTTGAGAAAATTGTACACAGGTCAGGAAGCAACAGCTAGAACTGGACATGGAACAACAGACTGGTTCCAAATAGGAAAAAGGGTATGTCAAGGCTGTATATTGTCACCTTGCTTATTTACCTTATATTTAGAGTACATCATGAAAAACGCTGGGCTGGAAGAAGCACAAGCTGGAATCAAGATTGCTGGGAGAAATATCAATAACCTCAAGATAACCACCATCCTTATGGCAGAAAGTGAGGAAGAACTAAAAAGCCTCTTGATAAAAGTGAAAGAGGAGAGTAAAAAAGTTAGCTTAAAGCTCAACATTCAGAAAACTAAGATCATGGTATCCGGACCCATCACTTCATGGCAAATAGATGGGGAAACAGTGGAAACAGTGGCTGACTTTATTTCTGGGGGCTCCAAAATCACTTCAGATGGTGACTGCAGCCATGAAATTAAAAGATGCTTACTCCTTGGAAGGAAAGTTATGACCAACCTATACAGCATATTAAAAAGCAGAGACATTCCTTTTTCAACAAAGGTCTGTCTAGTCAAGGCTATGGATTTTCCAGTAGTTACGTATGGATGTGAGAGTTAGACTACAAAGAAAGCTGAGCACCAAAGAATTGATGCTTTTGAACTGTGGTGTTGCAGAAGACTCTTGAAAGTCCCTTGGACTGCAAGGAGATCCAATAGGTCCATCCTAAAGGAGATCAGGACTTGGTATCCATTGGAAGGACAGATGTTGAAGCTGAAACTCCAGTACTTTGGCCACCTGATGTGAAGAGCTGACTCATTGGAAAAGACCCTGATGCTGGGAAAGATTGAGGGCAGGAGGAGAAGGGGACGACAGAGGATGAGATGGTTGGATGGCATCACCGACTCGATGGTTATGGGTTTGGGTGGGCTCTGGGAGTTGGTGATAGACAGGGGGGCCTGGCGAGCTGCGGTTCAGACATGACTGAGCAAAGTGTCAGACATGACTGAGTGACTGAACTGAACTGAAAGGATGAAAACTGTGAGTCTTCCCTAGAGAGGAAATAAAATCATCAAGTAGATAATAAGCCTATAATTTTACATACATTATATAATACATATGTATATAAAATTCAGTCTCACAAATTGCTAAGTTTGGTGGCAAAAAGAAGCAGGGATGGGAACCAGACTAAGGACAACTTGTTCATTCAGGGGATCATGGATCCATCTCTGAGGTGATACAGAAGCTGAGACCCACAGGACAAGCCATCAAGCATCAAAGAGCCAAAAGAAGGTAATGTTTTCATCAGAGAGATCATTACCAAGTATTCTAAATAAATCTCATGTGGTTATTACAAGCCCATTGTACAGCAGAGGCAACTGAGGCTCAGGGAGTCTGAGGAACTTTCTCAGAGTCACACAATTAACTAAGTAAGGGCTGACCTAGCTTTAGACTTGGATTCAATCATTGAGCTGCTCAAAGGTTAGCTATATTCCATGTCTTCAAATGCAGGGTTTTCCCAGAATAAATATCCACTCAAAAAAGTCACACCTGCTGTTTTTGGTTTGGTTATTATTTTCTTCCATGATGGCAAGCAGATTCTCCTCTGACCACTCTGGAAGCCAGCAGCACACAGCAATGGGAGATCTCTCTCTATGAACCACTGGATACCCCGCCCCGCCCCCACGAATCAACAGGAGATGCATTCACTGGGCCATCTCACATCTGTGCCCTTTGAACCCTTCCCATAAACATGTCTACAAGGCAGAAAGTCACTTTAATGCACAAAGGGCCAAGAGAGGTTCTCTTTTGGATATCTATTTATACCCTTACTGGCTAGATGGAAATCCATCCTTCAGATCCCAACATCCACGATGAAAGGAGAAAAACAAAAACCGCCGGGTCAAAGCACGAGTCCCAGTGGGAAGTTATTAGTGTCATCTTGGCATTACTCTTAGTCTGGTCCGTCATTAGTCATGAATAGTCAATGAGCGTCAGATAAGGCAGCGGTTACCAGTGCATCCACTCTGAGATGCGTGTGTGTGCATGTACGCCATCTCGATTATAAGTAATGTAATAATGGGCACTATTGATCACCTGTATATGCCCAGACCTTTGACGAGGGTGGTATGCTTAAATAGGATAAAAAGAAAAAATCTGAAGTTCTAATGAATCTATCAAGAGTATTTGCAATTCATACTCTGCTGCTTCAAATATGTGCTTAAAAATAGGCAATTCTGGTAACTTAACAGGAGACGGAATCTTTAAGAATGGTAAAGAATTAGGGAAGACTCCATTCATCATGTGAGGACCCCAAAGAAATTTAGGCAGTTTCTTTTCAAAGCAGTTGCTCTAGGGCAGAAGTTTTATTCAGCCACTCCCCAGTTAGCAGAGTGCCTAGTAGATGGGGAACAAATAATAAATAGTAATAACTCCTTCGTGAATGGCCCTAAGTACCATGGACTTGTAACTGATAGGATTCTGGCCTCAAACCTTCTATTGCATTTTACTAAGGAATCCATTCCAGAGCTTAAATGACAGGGTCCATGCCCCCGTTTTCACCTCCTTCTCCTTCCTCAGTGCTTAAGCGGTATGGAAGCTCTAAATGCACAATTATGTTCCCATTAAATGCAGCTACCTTATATCTGCCTGAGTTACATGTGATGGTCTGGCCTGTGGACAAACATCATGCCTTTTACATGACCTTTTACATGCCATTTCTCGACTGCTATGACATCTACATCACGGTAAAGTCAGGCAGATGCTTAAAAAGCCGACTGCCTGCCCTTGGAAGGGTCTTCACCACACTGTCTCGCCCTCGAGCGGAAGATTCTCACTGAGAATGGACCTGCCGCCGTAGACAACACGCTGCTTTTCATCAGCAAGTAGAGACTATTTTGTCATTTTGAGGAGATGTGGGTCAAAACTATTTTTTTAAATGCACAACTATGGGCCAATCTGCCTATGAGAGCAGAGGCCTCTTGCCATCTATAAGCCTTTGTTTTTCCTGGTGTCTCTCCAAGATACAATAGGTATTAAAATGGCATGGGAAAAAAAGTGACTTGAGAAATGACTGAAATTTGCTGATCACTGCAAGACGTGAAAACATCCTGGAAAATGTAGAGCATCTTGAAGAAAGGGAAGGGAGGACACAGCCTCTGTGTGGAACACCCTGTCCACACACATGCTCACGGCGCCCCGTGAGGCCAGCACTGGGACCCGTCCATTTCACAGAAGAGAAAGCTGAGGCTCAGGGAGGTCAGGTGACTGGCTGAGCAGCGCCCAACTAACTTGTCACTAAGCCAAAGCTCAGGTAGCTCAACTTGGAACTCATGTGTTTTTCCAAGCACTATGTTCTAGAATGGTTTTACTACTTTGCCTTATTATCAATAGCATTGTCCTTGGAGAAGACCTACTCAATCTGAGTCCAGGGCATGCAATATGGGGCAAATTCCGAATCGATCATTTGCCTTTGGAAACTGACCACACGTAACGCTGACACGTAGTCTGGCTGTGGCAGGGAGGCACAGGCTGGTGAGGGACACATCTGTATGGATTCAACCAATGGCTTGGCAACCTCCCGTTTTCAAAATAACTAACAGCCAGACTCCATTCAACTCTTCCCCTCCCACTGTGTGGGTAAACCTTGGAGCGTCTCTCACTGGTTGAAGATCATTCACCTTTTGCATTTACTTCAATCTCAGCTAAAGGAAAATACATACACATATAGACACACAAGAACCAAAGAACAAGCAAAACCCCCCAAAACAAAACGAAACAACAAAACGACTGTTTTTTTAAGTTTGGTAAAACCAGATGCCATTTCACATACTTGTTTGCTGTGTTTGTCATTCAAATCTTCAGATCAATTTTCTCTCCATTTTCTGTTTTCTTGCAGAAAAATCATCACATGGCTATTTTACATGTCGGACGTGTGTTGGTGTTCGTATGTGTAAGCGTGTTCTCAAACACTGGAGGTGAAAGCGTGGGAACCGAAGCATGTAATGGTCTTGGTTGATTTGAACACCTCGAAAACTGGGTTTCTCCTGGCAATACTGCTTTTCTCCCCAGTTCACCCTGACCTCCCATATTACTGTCTCTGGATTATTATTATAATTTTTTTTACCCAGGGAGATACTTAGGCATGGGCTGCAGAAGATAAGTGATATGGTCAAATCACTACTGCCAAAGCTTGAAATTCCTGACCACTTTAATAGCTCTGGCTGACCTCTAAATGAAACGCCACCTTTGGTTATTAACATGTCTCTCTCCACTTTTATGATTTTTCGGAACATAATTTGTCACAGTTTTTATCTGCACCGAGCAAGCTTTAAGCTTTTAAAAATGTGAGTTATCTTTTTACAACTGCTAACAATGACACATCACGGAACCGGCTGGTCTGAAAACCAATTATGAAAAACCGGCATGGACTCAGGGTTCAGCCCGGAGTGGGGTGCATGCCACCGGGAATCCAAGATTTCTGAACTCCTGCCACGGAGCTGCCGGAGCTGGGGAACTGGGAAGCGGCACCTCAACCTGGGGATGGTGTGTGAGTCAGGAGAGGAGACGGGGGCAGGGAACTGAGCTGCCCTTGCATGGTATGACTTCTGAGAACTGGGCCGCAGGGGCCGTCCCAGGTCTGAACGTGCTGCGGAGGGGGCGAGGGGCAGGGTCGCTCATTCTGGGGAGGGTTTGCGTAGATTCTGCAGCCTCATACTGTCTTTCAAAGGCCACCTGCACATCCTGAGATGCTCATCAGAGGGGGTTTCTGGGCCACTGTTTTAGCCTCAAATAGTCCAGACCGCAGAATGCATCGTCTGGATGCCTTTCTGGCTCTCCGGCTCGGACATCCACCCAGTTCCTTCTTGTTTTACCTGCGGGGTACCCGGGGGACAGTGTCCCCTTCCATCAGCATCCGGGTCAGCACACTAACTACAGAGACAGACCACGTGGGTGCATACCCAGCGCCCCGAGACCCTGAGTGACCTGCTCGACGTCTCTCTGCCCACATCCCTCCCCCATCAAATGGGGTTAACAGCCACACGCTTCTTCAGGGCGGACAGAGGATAAAAGAAGCAGTGTTGAGCACCACGCAAAGAAGAACGTCAGTATGTTATTTTATTCTGCTGGTTGCTTTCTTCCTGTTTTGCTCCCTAGGTACCAGCACAGAGCCGAGGGGTCTGAAGCGCAGCCAGAGACATGACGGAGGCAGTGGGATTCACATGGGGTGCCTTCCTGCCATTTTTATTAAGGTGGACAGGTTTTCTTTCATGGCGGTTCAGAGGATGATGAAAAGCTGGCAGGAAATGGTGTGAAAGTCAGGGGCAGCCTTCTCCGTAAGAGATGGAAAGAAACATCTGTGGTTAGACCACTAAGAAAAGTAGGGCCGGGAAGAAATGGGGGCACCCTGGATGAGGGTTCCCTCACTCTCTTGGCTCAGGTGCCCTCAGTGGATGGCTCCGACGCAGAAACCTACCATCCAACAGAGACAGTGAACAGAAGGATAAAATGAAAAATGCAAAAACAGCGACCTTCCAGTTCCCTCCCCGCCAACCCCCCGCAGCTTATTGCAAGAGCATAATGTCTGCTTCCCTAGGGGGCTGAGGGAAAAGCAAATGTGAACCCCTGTTACCATGAATGAGGCAAGACTTTGATAAGAGAGAGGAGGAGGAGAGAGCAGGAGTAAGGAAGAGGGAGTTGATAAACGTGGCCTGAACCTCCTTGATGCGCTAGGGCTCTCATATATTATCTCACTGAATCTGTTGCCAACCAGAATGGTGCCTAAATTTTTTTTTTTTTTTTTACTGATGAGAGTTTTGCAAACAAAGCAGGATGAGAATTTGTTGGGAAAAAAAAGTAAGACTTGGAGAAAAATCTGGAACTCACAGGTCACCAGGCTAGGCAGGTGGGACCCCAGCCCATGTCCGTCTGGCCACCTCCAAAGCCCACCCTCCATCAGCATGTCGGAGATCTAAATGTACACAGCCTGCCTGGTGCCAAGCTGGGTGAGGCTCCAGGGAAAATCACTGCCACGTGTGGCCCGTGCTCATGGTTGGGGGGTGTCTGGCTTCTCCTAGCGTTGCGAAAATCAAGACACCCCCAAAACCGAGGACTTGTTCTGGGTCTTGGCAGCTCCTGCCCACCTCTTAAAGGAACAATTAAGACTCTCTTCCAGGAAGTGATTTTTTTTTTTCCCCTCTCCTTTCCAGGACTGCTGTCTGCCTTAGCCCCGGGGGTAAAACATTCCCTTTGCTCCCATCTCCCTGGCAGGAAATCTATTCAGAAAGGATGTTGATTATCCTCTTCAGCACTTATTTCCTTTACATTATTTTGATTCCGTTATTTCTCACTACACTCCCAATATGGTTTGGCAGCCTGGGCGCTCGCAGATGGGAACAAACAAAGCCTCCTGCAGTCCTTGGGCTATACCTTCACACTTGACTCCAGAATGATTCCTTTGGGGGCTGGCTCTTCTGCCTCACAGGGTAGGGCTGGTGGGCTGGGGCTCATTTGCATGGCTGGCTGATGACCAGGACTGGCTGGGTTTCTGGCATGTAGGACTGGAAGGCAGAGCTGCAGACTTTGGGACATTGGGCCCCCTGCTTCCTCTGATGAGCTGGGACCTTGCCCCCAGGCACTCTTTCAGGGCAGGGGAAAGCAACCAGACTTCATCCTTCATCTTTGTACATCGTTTCCTGATGGACCTTCCACTAGACTGGTTCTCTGCACTGGTCCCATTTCAGGGGACTGCCCACTCCCAGCCCTTTCTTAGGGACAGAGACTCAGCCCCCGCCCAGGGGCCCAGGTGGACTGAAGTTCATCCAGAGGTGACTTGGGACATGGACGTAGGCTGACCAGGTTCTCTCTCTTCTGGCCATTTGAACTAGGACATTAAAGGTCTGAGTCAGTGGTTGGCAGGATATAAAATAGAAAGGGCTGCTTCTTAAGGGGCTTGGCAGATCCTGGGCCTGGTGAACTTAGAAGGATGCAAGAGCAATCAGCACACAGAAGAAGGGACTGATAGGAGCAGAGACAACAAGAACTGGGGCAATGCGAACGCATCTGAGTGCACGCAGGTGCCACGTGCATATCCAAACATCTCTCTGCTTCACCTCATTTGACCTTTGCCAAGACTCACTGAAATAGGTTTGCAGTGCTCCGTTTTCCCAGATATGGAAATAAACTAATGTACCAAGCGTGTCTTCTTCTAAAGCCCACCTTTTTTCTCTTTTTAAACCATCATGTTCTCTATACAGTCACCCATGAAGCCCTCAATACAGCAAGGAAAAGAAAACAAGAATCCAGAGGCGAGACTCATCACAGACAGAGCTGCCGCAGACCCCGACCTGTCTGCTTGCGAGCTGGGGGAGCAAACAGCCTCCTTCCATTCTTGTGGTAACCTGATGGGAACTCTATTCCTGGAAGCCGGGAGTCAGACTGAAAACCTTCCTCCCCGACTCTGTTTAAAACCTCTGCTGGGACACTCTCCCTGACTTCCTCCATATCCCACAAGCCAGATTGGTTCCTCCCTCCCCTGGGCCTCTAGGGCAGCCAGCTCATACATCTTTAACTGCCTCTGTCTCACTCTGTCTTGATCATCTGTTGATGGTTTTGTTTCCCTAACTTAGACAGAACACATTGTCTTCTCTGAATCCCAGCTCGTAGCATAGAGCTGGATATATAGTAGGTGCTTATTAAATGTTTATTGAACGTATTCAACCATCCATCTGATGTATTCCATTATATTCATTCATCCATCTGATATAATAATATCTTTCTGATATTGTGCCAGGAATTGTTCTAGGCTATGGGGATACAAACTATGGTCCATGGGCCAAATATGGTCCTTTGCTTTACCACGGTCCTCTGTGTGTTTCTTATAAAGTTTTACTGGGACACAGTTATGTTCATTCATTTATGTGTTCTCTGTGGCTGCTTTCCATGCTATAAGAGCAGAGGTACAGTTGTGAAAGAGATCTTGTGGATCACAAAGCTGAGAATCTTCTCCAGCGCCACAGTTGGAAAGCATCAGTTCTTCGGTGCTCAGTCTTTTATCAGAATCTTTACTCAGGCCTCAGGAGAAAAACTGGCTGGCTCCCGGTCTAAGTTAACAGTTCCCAAACTCACCCACACATTTGAATCTTCTCTAAAACTTCAAACTACGGCCTGTGTCTCCCCTCTAGGGACTGAGAATCAATTCTTCTGCCCCAGGTTTGGGGATTTATAAAAGATGTGCTGCTGATCCTACTGTGCAGACACATTTGAGAACCACTATTCTAAGCAGTGATGTCACAATTTTAGCAAATTAGAAATTTAACATGGTGATGGTAGCAAATTAGTAAAAATAAATAAATAAATAAAATTCAGGCTGGAAAAGGCCTTGACCACCTTGATCTGAACAGTCTGAAGATAAGGGCTCAGATTCGCAGAAAGTGTTAGTCGTTCAGTCCTGTCTGACTCTTTGCAACCTCACGGTCTGTAGCTGCCAGGCTCCTCTGTCCATGGAGTTTTCCAGGCAAGAATATTGGAGTGGGTTGCCATTTCCTTCTCCAGGGGATCTTCCCAACCCAGGGATCAAGCTTGGGTCTCCTGCATTGCAGGCAGGTTCTTTACTATCTGAGCCACCAGGGAAGCCCCAGACTCAGAGAGGGCAGGTGACTACCAGTGCCGCTCGGACTCATAGCTCAGCCTAAATGCCACGAGCTCAGTCATCAACCATGTCTACAGCTCCTTCAGTGACTTTACAGTGATCTCTGTCTCTGAGCCTATTTTATCCAAAGAAAATGACAGTGGTGGGGCTGAGATTGAACCAAAGAAACAAAAGTAACGGAAATGGTAAGAAACTTCAACCAGCATGCCCAGTGCCCATGGCATGGAAAGAGCCCAGAGACTCTGTCGGCTCCATGAGATACAAGTGTAAGCTGCATGAGATCTGGAAGTTTAGAGGCAACACATTTGATGCCATGTCTGGAGCACGTGTATCAGTAGGTTGTGTATTTCATGCCACCTCTCTAGGATTCAAGAGATACCAGTGACCTCATTCACCCCACATCAGGGATAACGCCTGGTCCACAGAGAGGACTCAGAATTTGAGCAGATGATTGGATGGACAAAGTGAACTCACTGCAGAGTCCCGCAGTGGTAACGCTCTCCTTAGTCCAGTGTTTCCCAGGCTCCTAGACTGTGCCGTGAAGACACAGCCATGAACCTAAAAGAAGCTGGGGGGAGAGACAGACAGCTAACACAACACAGATGAGGACAAGATCATTTCATTGGTGATTGGGGTTATGAAGTCAAGAAACCGCAGAGTATGATAGAGTGGCGACTATCTTAGGTGGAATAGGGGGGGAGGGAGTTTACAAAGACATGCCATTTGAGCTGAGACCTGGAGGAGGAGGGCCAGCGATGAGCAGGACTGGAGGGCAGGGGCTTCGGGCAGAGAGGACAGCAAGGGCAGGAGATGTGACCACAGCACAGGACAGAGGCCAGTGGCGTGGGTGCTGGGAAACACGTTCTGGGTGGAGGATGAAGAGGCAGCAGGGGCCTGAGCAGGAGTTAGATGTTATCCCGAGGTCAATGGGCAGGTGATCAACAGGTGGGGTGGTGCAGGACCCGACATGCATCTCAGACGCTCACACGGCTGAGCAGCAGTGGCTTGAGGGTGTCCTGGGTTCAACAGTGACCTCTCAAAGTTCAGGTCCACTGGAACCTCCAGATGCAAGCTTATCTAGAGAGAGAATCTCTGCCACGGTCATCAGTTAAGTGAGACCATACTGGAGCAGGGTGGGCCGGGATCCAAGACCAGTGTCATGATGGGAAGGACCTGTGGTGACTCAGAGAGACACAGGGGAGATAGGACAGCGTGGGGTGGGGGGTGGCGCTTCCTCACACCCAGGAACATCAAGGGCAGCCAGCCAGCACCTCAAGCTCAGAGCGGGAGGGAAGGCCCAGAACAGAGTCTCTTTCTGTATCTAAAACCCAACCAACCCCACCCATATGCCCATGTTGGACTTCTGGACTTCTGGACTCCAGGACTTCGAGGGAAGGAATTCCTGTTGTGTGAAGCCAGTCAGTCTGGGGCCATTTGTTACAGCAGCAGGAGAAAGCAAGGGAGTCCGAGGGCGTGGCCTGGGAATGATGGGAGGGAGGGGGGTGGAGGGACAGAAGGGAGTAGGGGGAGGAAGCGGGACCTGGAGGCACATGCTCCAGCTTGTTTGCAGACTGAACGATCGCCAGGGCCTCAGCCTTCCAAGGGTAGGTCCTTTTGCTCAATGTCTGGGAGTCTATACCAATTATGTCCCAACACGGTCTCAAGCTAAAGGAGGAAATGACCCAAATCTCTCATGCAAGGAAGATGTGAGTGAACTGAACAGGTCCTGGTGGGGTTCCGTGTCACCCATCTCTTGTTTGTAGGAAACAGGTTTCAGCTCCCTGAGTGCCAAAGGGCAGGTTCCAATGGCTGCTAATCAGAGAAGGAGGGGATTTAGAGGCAAGAGAGGAGCAGGGCAGAAACAAGGGTGCAGCCTTGGGGCTGGGTCTTGGTTCCACCTAAAGGGACACACTTAGTATCTCTGAGCTCATTTGCAGAGCTAAAAACCCCCAACAAATTGAAGATGTTAACAACCTGATGAAGCACTCTTCATTCCAGAAAAAAAGGTCATAGTCTGATAACCTTGAGAACCACAGAAGCTCAGCAGAAGACCACCTGAGACCAGTTTAAAGCAGTGCAGGCCCTGCAAATACTCTGATCCTTATCAGCAAGCCCATGCCTTGAACCACTGCTGTTTTAAGCCTCCGAACCAAATTCCCTCTGGGTTGGGATACACAGTTTTGAGGTCATTAGCCTGCTGTGTCCCTCTATGCCTTGCTAAGCAATAAAGCCATTCTTTTCTACGTCACCCCAAACTCTTGTCTACAAGATTCAATTTGGTAGCAGCGCAAAGGCCGAGTTTCGACGTCGCTGAGCACTGCTCTGAGAACTCAGGCTACCCCAGCGGAGGGAGTTGATCCTGCAGAACAGGGCACCCAGAGACACAGGTCAAGGCTGGGCGTACACCAGCGGGCCACGTTCCTGGGGGCTTGGAAGCAGAAGCTCTCCCAGGTCCCCTGGGCTCACCCCCGAGCTGTGAGCTCCTACGGCTATGAGGAAAACACTCAGGTTTAAGCAGATCCAGTTTGTGGTTTAGAATTCCAGGGGAAAAGGGGAGGGATGCCCACAGCAAGAGGAGTTTCACTTTCACAGTTGTTCAAAGAACTGGAAACCACAAGATGGGAAAAAGCTTGATTCAATTTTTACACGTCCCTAAGGTACAATGCATTCTCCTGGAAAAAGCCTCTTTTGACCCACTAACAATCTCCCACCAGGAAGGCATTTCAGCGCAGTGGTTACAAGTGAGGGTTCTAGAATATTCTGGTTCACATCCCCACTCAGTGGGGGGTGGCGGTCACCTGACCTCTCAGAGGCTGAAGTCTCTCATCTTTAAAATGGGTCAGCAAGGATCGTTTCTCCATAGGGGCGCAGAGGGTTTGGGGGAGAAAATGCATAGAAAGCAGTGGCTGCCCAACTCAGCTGTGCTCTGGGGGCCACCTGGGGGGATCTTTAAAAGGCACTGTCTCCCACCCCCAGATGTTCTGCCTTCATAGGGGCTGTGACCTGAGCCCTGGGGTTTGAGAGCTCCTTGGGAGACTTTAGTGCACAGCCACAGTTGAGCACCACTGGCCTGAGGCACTCAACACACTGTCAGCACCCCAAACTCGGCAGCTCCCGGGACCAGCCAGTCTTGTGCAAACAGGCACTACCCTGCGGCCCTCTCTGAAGTCAGCCTACTCTTCTGTAAGATGGGACCGAGACTCTCATGTCATATAGGCACACTGCCAGGATGAAGTGAGCGACGGGGGAGAAGACAGTTCCAGAACACCCTGACACACGCTACTGTATGAAGGAGACGGCCCCAACTCATGGGTGCTTTGGCTGGACCATCCAGCCATCTGTCTCCCCGCAACACCCAGGCACGTGCTGTGAGTCCCTACCACGGTGTCCTTGCCTTCAGACGGGGAAAGGCAGGGCCCCGTCAATGGGTGGAGAGTCGGCAGCTGGCGAATACTGGGCACACGTCTTAACTCTGTGTTTACCTGCCTGTCCGAATCAATGGTGCAAATAATGAAGCCGTGTGATACCTGGCTATTTCTATCGCTGCTCATATTTTTTACTCTAATTAAAGCCAGAACGTTCCTTTTTAGAAAGCCATATGAATAATAAAAACCCAGGTGCCTTAACATAATGCCGTCATTTTTGTTTAAAAACACAAAACAAAACAAAAAAGGTGGTGGGGGTGGTGGTGAGATCATGGCACACAGGCTTGAGACACGTGGAGACATGCGTGGAGACATGCGGTTTCCCTTCCCCTCTAATGCTGTTGTTCAGTCACTCAGTTGCATTCAACTCTTCGTGACCTCACGGACTGCAGCACGCCAGGCCTCCCTGTCCACCACCAACTCCTGGAGCTTGCTCAAACTCGTGTCCATTGAGACGGTGATGCCATCCAACCATCTCGTCCTCTGTCGTCCCCTTCTCCTCCTGCCCTCAATCTTTCCCAGCATCAGGGTCTTTTCTAGTGAGTCACCTCTTCCCATCAGGTGGCCAAAGTATTGGAGTTTCAGCTTCAGCATCAGTGCTTCCAATGAACACCCAGGACTGATCTTTAGGATGGACTAGTTGGATCTCCTTGCAGTCCAAGGGACTTTCTCCAACACCACAATTCAGAAGCATCAATTCTTCAGTGCTCAGCTTTCTTTATAGTCCAACTCTCACATCCATACATGACTACTGGAAAAACCATAGCTTCGATTAGACAGTCCTCTGTCAGCAAAGTAATGTCTCTGCTTTTTAATATGCTCTCTAGGTTTGTCATAGCTTTTCTTCCAAGGAGCAAGCGTCTTTTAATTTCATGGCTGCAGTCATCATCTGCAGTGATTTTGAAGCCCAAGAAAATAGTCTGTCACTGTTTTCATTGTTTCCCCATCTATTTGCCATGAAGTGATGGTACTGGATGCCATGAGCTTCGTTTTCTGAATGCTGAGTTTTAAGCCAGCTTTCTCACTCTCCTCTTTCACTGTCACCAAGGGGCTCTTCTGTTCCTTCCCCTCTGGGTCCTGGGATATCAGAGCTCCCGGGGTGCGGTTCTGACCACTGATAAGAGGTAGTCTCATTCCTTAGGGCCTCCCGGGTTCCCAGGGTGGGCTGCTCTTCCAGCTGGAGGCTCTACCAGGCAGAGGGCGGGCTTCCTTTAGGATCTCAAGTTGTTGTTCAGTTGCTCAGTCCTGTCCGACTCTTGGCAACCCCACGGACTGTAGCCCATCAGGCTCTTCTGTCCATGGGATTTCACAGGCAAGAATACTGGAGTGGGTTGCCCGTGCCCTTCTTCAGATCTTCCCAGATCAGGGATCAAATGTATGTCTCCTGCACTGACAGGCGGGTTCTTTACTGCTGAGCCACCAGGCAAGCCCAGGACCCCCAAAGATTTAGGATAAGCAGAGGTGCCCACAGTGAACACCTGCCCAGGTTGTGAGTGACCAGGGTTCACCTGGCAAAGCTTGAAGAACAGGCCTGGTTCTGAGAGGAAGATGTCTGAGTCCCCTCTGGCTGCTGCAGCAAATGACCACAAACTCGGGGGTTCACGACCACACAGTCATTCTCAGTTCTGGAGGTCAGAGTCTGACATGGGCCTCGCTTGCTAAAAGCAAGGTGTGGGTAGGGCTCTGCTCCTCTTGGAGGCCCCAGGGGAGAACCTGTTTCCTGGCCTTTTCCAGCTTCCGGAGGTGCCCACACTCCTTGGTCGTGGACCTTGCTTCATCTTCAAAGCACAGGGCTCTAATTCGGCCTCTCCTCACATCTCCTTCCTGGACTCTGATTCTCCTTAATAACCCTATTTTAATGACCCTTGTGATAACCTTGGATCCCCCCCCCCCACATAATCCAGATTAATCGCCCCACCTCAAGGTCAAGTGATTAGTAACCTTAATTGTATCTGCAGCCCTAATTTTCCTGTAACATACTCTTTACTGACTGAGTCACCAGGGAAGCCCCATCACTGGATCATGTCCCCGTAATTCATATTCACTTGGTCCCCAGGGATGGGGGCATCTTTGGAACAGGAAGGGCATTACTTTGCCTGGAGCAGAAGAGAAATGGAAAAGAGATGGAGGCAATGTTCCCAGTGGGCAGAGTCAGAACTCTCTGATACCCTAGCTTTAAAAGGGGTCTGATAGGATTAGCTTGTAGCTGAATTTCGTGTGTGTGTGTGAACATGTCTGTTTATGTGAGTGTGTGCCTGAGCGAGTGAGTGCACACGTGGGCGTGTTGCATGGTACGGTGTCACAAGGCTTCTGGGCCTGCAGCCTTGGACTTGACCCTCCCTGACCTCACTCTGAACCGTGCTACTCCAACATTCCAACCCGCCTTGCTCAACCTGGCACCCCTGCCTGACATTCTCTTCCCCCTTCCTGCCCAACACCCCACTGAGAGAAGACACACTGCCTGCTGGGTGGTCCGTCTCCTGTACTGGTCATTGGGCTCTGATGGGCACAGGGAGATGCTCTTCTTTCTCATCCTCCCTCCCTTAGCATTGTGCCTGGATTAGGTGCCCAACAGACAGAGAACCACTGACAACATCACACTTAAACTCCGTGGAGAAGTGGTACTCCATGGGCTTCAGAACCCACCGATCTGCCCCCAAATTCTGCCTCCATCTTTGTACAACTGTATGACCTTGTTCAAGTTACTCATCTTCTGGAACCTCAGGTCCCAGATCCATAAAATGGTGACAAAGATAGCATCACGGGTGATAGTAAGGATGAAAGGAAATAATCCATGTAAGTGCCCATGACAAGACCAAGCATACAGCAAAGGCCCAGTCATCATTAAGTCATCACTACCACCATCATCATGTTCACATGCCCTGGAAGGAGGGGGCACAGCTCACCTTCTCCAGATCACAGGACGCTCCACAGGGTTGACAGGGAAGACATCCCCCTGTGGTTCCCAAGAGGAACCCTGGTCTCCAGAAATTAGGTGAACATTCTGAGACTGCTAATAGCATGGGTCCAGCTTAGCCAGAGAGCAAAGAAAACTGGTGCCAACTCCCTGGGGTCGTTCCCCATTTTTTGACCAATCTAAGAAAGTTGGTTTTGGTTACCTTGTGTTTTGTTAGCTTGTGCTTGTTCAGGGTCCCCTGGAGGGTATGAGAGGGTGGGAGGAGCCAGTCCTAAGATTCTCAGAGCCCTTTAGAGCCAGGAAAAGCCCGCTGCATGAGGGCAGCAACAGAAAACAAGAAGACATAGAGTCACACATCTGGCCACCTCTCCTGGCCACCAGGTAGATGGGTCTGCCAAAACAGGGCAAATGTTCACTGCAGTTCGCCCGCAATGGTCCTGTGTTCTGACACCATTATCAACCACCCCAATGGTCCTGTGCTCTGAGACCATTATCAATCACCCTACTGTCATCTCTAAAGGGTTCTGGTTCGGACCCCAGATTACATGTGGTTACATGAGTCAGCCCCTGCCCACATGCAGACTGGACACTGACGACTCCCTCATCACAGCCACAATTGCAATCACACCGTAATCATGGCTAACAACCAAAATACCTGACCTCGGTCGAGAGCAGTCATTCTCCCGGGGGTAGCAGTTGACGGCGTCTAGAGACGTTCACAGTTCTCATAAACTGGGGTGGGCGTCGGCTATTGACATCTAGTGGGTTGAGGCCAAGGATGCTGCTGAGAATCCTACAACGCACTGCCAGCCCTAACTGCAAGAATGACTCGTTCCATGATGCCGGAGGTGCCACAGTTGGGAGACCTGGGCCAAGGAGCATCCCTCCGTGGTTTGGGGGTGGTGAGAGGGTCGGAGACCAACCTAAACGGTTCACGTTCTAAAGTCAGCTTTGGCTAGCTGGGTAAATGGTGGCAATTGTTAAACCTGTCTCCCTACCATTTCTTTATTTTATCCAGTATAGCCAGGAAAGTCCCGACGTGAGGAGGATTTAGTGAAACAAGCCAACTGTTGGGCTCCCAGCACTGGGCTGGGCTTTTAGGTAAACTGCTACACGCATGGGGAGAGTTTGCCCTCTTGGGAGGCTCTTTCCCAGAAAGCCTGTCACTTGCTCCTCTGCTTTCTTACCTCTAAAATGGGTAGAATAACAGCTCCATGCAGGCTTCCTCTAGGGATGAAAGAGGGGACCTGTGTTAAAGCATCCATTGACGTGGATCTCATCCAGGACCACGCTGCAAAGCGAGTAGGTCCAACACAACTGCCCTGCAATGGGGTGTGACAGAACTTCCCCAGCTGGAATAAAGGCTAGGGGTCCTGACACCCCAGCAAGCATCTCGAGCCCAGCCATTGTGTTTGTGGAAATCCAGTAGGCAACTTTCAACCCTGTTTGAAAACTGGGAATAAACACTGGGAAGTGTGCTGGGGTGTCCCCCGGGGGAAGGAAGAGCAGTCCTGTTCATGTGTGACTGTGTCCAAAGTCTGGGCGTCTGACTGGCCGGCCACAGGGCGGGGCCTGATAAACACTCGCAGCCTCCTGCACGCAGACTTCCAGCCCGGTGCTGCGGACTCTGAGCCCACCGATAAGGAGGCCCGGCACTGCCTTCGAGGAGACCTCTCGGTTTCACCAGGAAGTTGAGAGGTCGGCTCCAGAGGGGTGGTGGACCTCACCCGCTTCTGTCTCCCAAGGGCCTGCCTCGCTCGGGACATGGTGTGGCGCTGGGTCCTCAGCTCCTAGTCCGCTGCCCCGTCCTCCCCAGTGGATCCTTCTGAGCCAAGAGCTTTTCCCTTCCTTTCTTGCTACCCAAACTAGCTAGACTCTGGCTATTGAGCACCTCCTATGTTGGGCCCCGCTTGCCAGCCTCTCATTGACCTCTTTCCGAAACCCTGGGAAGGGCATTCTACACACTCATCCTTCAGTCCTAATTCAAAAAGGAAATGTGCTTCAGAGGTGTTAAGTAAGTTGTCCAGAGTCACACAGCTCCTAAGTGGCAGGACTGGTGTCTAAATTCAGTTTCTCCTGACAGAGCACTTCGTATATTTTACTTGAAGGAGCAAGAGCTCCTCACTTGGAAGGGTCAGTCTTGTTGCAAAAGCAAGCCAGTGGGTGGAAGATGCTATATTAACTGGGGAAAACACAGGGGTGAGCTTTAGGGTGATGAAGCCAAGTAGCCACTCTGGCCTCCTGGCATGTACCCTCGCAGCAATAAAAAAGATCAGCCCGGAGATCTCTTGTAGCATTCAGAATGTGATTTCAAACGCCACCCAGAACAGAAGGGAAACAAAGCCATCAGTGGATATAAGGTGAGAAACCCAGGACAGTGTCCAGGACAAAAGATGCTGAACCGCCAGCTGGGAAGCTGACATGGGTGTCCTCGGCCCGCCCCCAAGCAGGTCGGGCTTAGCTCCGGGGCCGGTGACAATGACACACACGCCAACATTGTCCACCACTTATTAGCAGTTTCCCTGGGCCAGGGGCGGTTACTCTAAGCAAGCTCCGCACCCTGACATCCCCGTCAGCTCACACAATGTTCACAGAAGCCTCACCCTCACCCTCACCCGAGACTGCTATCCCCATTTTACAGATGAGAAAAAAGAGGCCGAGAGACTTCACAAGGGTGCATGGCTACTTGGTGTCTAGAAGCACAGGCCCTGGGCTCAGAAAACCTGGATTTAAGGCAGACTCTGTCAGTTAGTTACCAGCTATCTGAGACTCAGAGCAAAACGGCTTTTAGTTCTTCAGTTTGTGTCTGCAGAATTGGAAAAGACCCTGATGCTGAGAAAGACTGAAGGCGGGAAGAGAAGCGGATGACAGAGGATGAGACGGTTGGATGGCATCACCGACTCAATGGACATGAGTTTGAGTAAATTCCGGGAGTGGGTGATGGACAGGGAAGCCTGGTGTGCTGCAGCCCGTGGGGTTGCAAAGAGCCGGACAAGACTGAGCAACTGAACTGAACTGAGGACGGGGTTCTTGGGGGGGGTCCCTTCATAAAATCTTTTGGGAAAAAGTGAGGATGAAATGGGGCGATGAGGGTAGTTGGACACAGGAACTGGAAGACAGAAACAACTGGTGAAAAGAAGCTGACCTGAGGCTGGCCTGCGGTCCCATCCTCGTGGCAGACAGATGGGGAGACGGTGGAAACAGTGGCTGACTTTATTTTGGGGGCTCCAAAATCACTGCAGATGGTGACTGCAGCCATGAAATTAAAAGACGCTTGCTCCTTGGAAGGAAAGTTATGACCAACCTAGATAGCATATTAAAATGCAGAGATATTCCTTTTTCAACAAAGGTCTGTCTAGTCAAAGCTGTGGTTTTTCCAGTGGTCATGTATGAATGTGAGAGTTGGACTATAAAGAAAGCTGAGCGCCGAAGAGTTGATGCTTTTGAACTGTGGTGTTGGAGAAGACTCTTGAGAGTCCCTTGGGCTGCAAGGAGATCCAACCAGTCCATCCTAAAGGAGATCAGTCCTGAATAATCACTGGGAGGACTGATGCTGAAGCTGAAACTCCAATACTTTGACCACCTGATGCAAAGAATCGACTCATTGGAAAAGACCCTGATGCTGAAAAAAATTGAAGGCAGGAAGAGAAGGGGACAACAGAGGATGAGATGGTTGGAGGGCATCACCGACTCGATGGACACGAGTTTGAGTAAGCTCCAGGAGTTGGCGATGGGCAGGGAGGCCTGGCATGCTGCAGTCCATGGGGTCACAAAGAGTCAGACATGACTGAGCGACTGAACTGAACTGAACTGTGAGCTCTTGGCCCGACCAGTGGGACTCGGGGAGAGGCTGAGTGCTGGGTGGGGCTTGACTGGGCTCCAAGAGCAGGCCTGGCGCCCGGGCTGAGGCCAGAGACAGGCCAAGGTCGGCCCGCGGGGCCTGAGGGGAGAGGCTGAGGTGTCTGGGGTGGGGTGGGGGTGGCAGAAAGGCCAGAGGCCCAGCTGCCTGGCTGGGCGGGTTCCTAGGCGGGCTCCCTGGAACTGAGGGAAGACAGTGGCACCCCTTCCTCCCATGTCCCTGCGGCCCCTCACTCGAGACTGTGCAGATGTAGGAGAAGTTCTGAGATGTCAACACCCACATCCTCAGGAGATGGGCCTGGAGGCTGGCAGTAGGTGTGAGTCAGGCCCACCAGGAGGCCTGGGGCTGGCTGCCTCTTCTCCCACCAGCTGTCCCCCTTTCTGGATGGAATGGCCGTGGGCAGACCCAGCCGAGGTCCTGGCTCCAACAGGCCCGAGTCTGTGATGTGGCAAGTGACCTCACCTGCACCCGGCTTCCTCCAGGGTGAAATGTAATTGCAGAGAATGCTTCCAGATGCTGCTGTCCAGGGCAGGGGAGACTAGCCAGGACATTTTAACACGTCCACTCCAGAAGCGGGGTTTCTCAGTACAGCCGTGCCCCCCACGGAAGGCAGGGCTCGGTCTCAGCTCCCCCATCACTGGTAACTAAGAGGCCTCGGAGCTGCAAGGGGATTGGTGTCCTCACTAAGCACATGCGTGGGTGGGACTCACCAGCCCTCACCGGGATGTCAGCACGAGGGGATGGAGAAGCAAGCTCTGAGTCCCCAGAGGGCATCACACATCTTGGGACGGTCCTGGTCTCCAGCCAGACTCTCGCCTCCCCACCTCTGCGCATGCGCCTGGCCAGAAACAGCCTTCATGGTCCCGCATGTCCCCAGCATCGCCTCTGACGGCCGCCCTGGGCTTTGCCTAGACTCCTGCTCCTCAAGGAGGCCTACCCCACTCAGCAGACTGGACTGGGTGCCCACTGGCCTCTGTTTCCACAGGAGTCGTTTCATAGGGAGATCTTTCACTTGATCTTTATGAAACAAGAAATCTCTGGGGCGGGGACATCACAGAGAAGAGGCCCTAGCATAGAATTAAGCACCTGATGTATATTTCTGAACAAAACGACGATTACTGGGGTGAGTCACAGATCCAGCATCACCAGAGACATGGCCTGGGACGTCTCTTTGTGGCTTGAATTCCCGGAGAGGGCAAGGTGCTCCTCACCTGAACTACTCCAGAGCGTGGGCAGCATGGAGGGAGAAGCATCGTGATGACAAATGTACTCCCACCCATGCAGGGTGGACCACACATCCCCACGTACTTCTAGAGACACTGGGCTTGTCTGGAAGCCCTTTCCACCAGGATCTGGTTCTGTCATTTGTTAAACCCTATCGTGAAGAAGTCATTTATGGATGTGAGAGCTGGACCATAAAGAAGGTTGAGCATCGAAGAACTGATGCTTTTGAACCATGGTGTTGGAGAAGACTCTTGAGAGTCCCTTGGATTGCAAGGAGATCCAACCAATCAATCCTGAATACTCACTGGAAGGATTGATGCTGAAGCTGAAGCTCCAATACTCTGGCCACCTGATGCAAAGAACTCACTCACTGGAAAAGACCCTGATACTGGGAAAGAGTGAAGGCAAAAGGACAAGGAGATGACAGAGGATGAGGTGGCTGGATGCCACTGCCGACTCAATGGACACGAGTTTAGGCAAGCTTCGGGAGTTGGTGATGGACAGGGAGGCCTAGCGTGCTACAGTCCATGGGGTTGCAGAGTTGGACATGACTGAGCAATAAGTGTCTGACCTGTGAGGGCCCTTAAAATGCTCTGCAGTGTCTGGATTGTTTTTAAAAAGAAACACAGAGAAGGTAGCCATGTGTGACCAGCACCCCCAGACCATCACCCCACTAACAGCTGAGGGTGCCACAGAATCAGCTGATGACGCACACGGCAACTAGAAGCACCGCGATCTCTATTCTTTTCCCCCTTTTCCAGCCTGACACTATTTGTGCTGAACTGCAAGTCAGACCGGGGACGTCTCCCCTGTGGATGACAGCAAGGAAGGGACGACTCTGTGAGACTGAAGAGGGGGATCTCAGACTCACCAGGCAGTGTCAGTGTGGCTTCCTGGCTACTAGCACCACCAAGGGGGGTGGGGGGGAAGCTGCAAACCCCCAAACCTGCTTTTCCCATGAACCGAGCATCCCCCTTCTTTCTCGCACCTCCCTGGGCACCCCCACATCCATCTTTCGTTCGTCCCCTCCTTCCCTCAGCCAACACAGACATCGGGATTAGCACCCACACACTGCAGGCACCGTGGGTGCCCTTGTGACTATAGAACCACACCACCCAGGGGCTGTGGCTCATCACTCGGTGGTGGAAGGTTCGATGCGGAGTCCCAGACGCCTGCTCTGGAGCCCATTCTGAGGGGGGGTGACGCTGTGGGCCCAGAGGCCCCGAGCACAGCGGTGTGGAGGCACCCCCATTCATGTCTAGGCAGTGAGTCCACCTCATCGGAGCACCGAGCGTTCCTCCAAGGCATGGGTCCTGGGGCCCACGGGAGGGCCCGTTCTGAGAGAACATCCCGTTGGGTTGCCTCCCCACCTCGCAGTGATGTCTAAGTGAGAGGCTCTGGGCACACACGCAGGGACACTGCTTTACCCCTGATGAAGAAACCCTGCTGAGCCACTGAACTGCAGAAGCAGTGGCACAAGTGATCTTGGAGACCAAAGACAGGTGGCCGGCACCTCGGGTTTGGTGCCAACACCCAGGCTGCATGCAGACCCGCAGGGGTGCAGGAATTCGCTTCCCCCCACGGTCCCTTTTCCCTCCCTGTAAAGCCGGTGCGTGGACATCACTCCTTCCTTCACTTTCTGATCTCAGGGACCTCCCGCCAAAGCAGTTTATCCCATCTGCTCCCTTCAATGCCAAACATACAGCCAAGTTGTCTTTCGTAAAACACCCAAACAGCTAAGTCCCAAAGGAAGCCTTCCACTGTGGGCAGTTCACCCAGGTCGAGCTTATGGCTTTAATGGCAATAAACATGCCCGCCCTTCAGGTTCAAAGTTCATCATATGGAGCAGCGCCGGGCTCTTGTATTGTCTCATTTAACCCTCGTGACAATGCTAGTAGGCAGGCGGTGCTGGCCTCATTTTAGAGAGGAAGGAGGTGGCCCTTCCCCTCTCATCTCCCCCCCAGGCCTGACCACTTCCATGCATGCCACTCACACTTGCACCCACCAGAGGCATCTGTGTGCCCGAGGCTTCCCCTGGTCACAGGAGCCCACTCTGTGCAGAGGCACGGCCGGCAGGGGCCATGAGAAGTTGGCGTATCAATGCCCCAGCTCCCTTGCCACTCGGAGTGGGAGGGGTAGACCCTGGGGCATGTATGCTATGCCACCGCTGCCACCCCCACCCCAAGGTTCTCGGCAGGATGACCTCCCACTGCCCTCAGTGGTTACTTGCGTCTCTGTCGCATCCTGGGATTACCTCCCAAGTCAAGTACATGCCTTCAAATCCTTGTCTCGGGGTTGGTTTCTGGCAGAGGGAGACAGCGGGGTCAGGCGACTGGCCCAGGGCATGCTGGAGGTAAGGCTGACCGAGATGTGACTCAAGTTTCCCATGACCCCCCAAAAGCTTGTGAAGTTCACCCCAGAACTGATCTATAACCTGACAGTCCCCCAGACCTGCTTCTGTGTGCAGACCCTAGGAGGGCAGAAGGCAGCTCACACCCTTTGTTGGACGGGGGAGGCCAGAGGGACATCTGGACATCCTGAGGCTGGGTGCCGCAGGCTCTCCCGACTCCGTGTCCCATGCTCTCGGCGAGCCGGGTGGGCAGCCAGCCCACTGCCCCCCGGTCAGAGCGCAGCACCTAAGGTTGTCCCATGTGCTCGGCCCGCTTCCAGCGTGTGCTAATACGCAAGGCTGGCACCAGGGAGGGTGTTATCTGGCAGTGCGATCCTTCAAGCGGAACATTAAGCCGAGGTCCTGCACGGGCTTGAACATTAACCATCCCCTGGTACCCATGAAGAAGAGCTACGGGTTTTATTAACCTCTGTGTCCTGGACGCGCTGCACAAGGCACGCCATCATTAACCCACCTTCAGACGGGGGCCGGGGGCCTCTTTTCCAGCTCTGCTCCGAGAGCGCGGGCCCCACGAAATGCCTTCAATAATTTAAGGAAACTACCAAAATGTGACCATAAAGGATATAACTTCACCTCAAAGATGGTGATCCATAAAGATTTTGCGATAGTAAAAATTGTGCTTTGTTCTGTTACAAGCCTTCTGAAAGTTTCTCTCTGTCGCTCTGTGCGTGCGTGCATGTGTGTGTCGGAGGGGGGTGAAGTCACAGAGCCGTACTGTCCCTGCGTTGGGGGATTTGGCTGGGGTTTAATTATTCCTAACATCAGGGCCATAGCATGACCCACTAATGACAGCTCAGCCTGCGTTCCGAAGTCCCACCGGTAATCACACAGGCACATGGAATCCCTCATTTCTCCCCCGTGTCAAAGGTTCTTTTCTTTCCCCCCCAATTCCAGACATACAGCTTCATTATAAAAATGGAACTGGCCCAGAGCACCCGCCTCCGTCTTGACACCGCGTGAATTTAAACACGGATCCAGTTCAGCCGCCCCATGAAGAGGACTGGGGCTTGGGGGCTTGGCTTCATGAATGCCTCAGTTAGTCTTGCCCACTTTTAATTTTCACCCTCTTATGGTGGCTTCCAATTTGCTGCTGACAGACAAGGGGAGGGGTGGGTTAGTTCAGCAAGGATCCTAGGAGAGGAATTCCTTCTCAGAGGGGGATAGGCTTTTTCTACGGTTTTACACATTAAGAAGCTGGAGCCGTAAAAGAAGAGGTAATTAAGTACATGTATAATAGGCTTTTTACCTTTAAAAAAAAAAAACTCAACAAGAGGGTGGGTGGAGGAATGGTGAAAAGCGGGGGGGGGGGGGGGGCGTTAGGAACAGGAGTGTTGAGATGACATCTCTCGTTGACTTTTAATAAGTCGCTAAAAACTGCTGCATCTCGGTTTCTGGGTCTGTGAATTGAAATTTAACCGTGATACTGCACAAGCTCCCACATGCTCCCTCCCTGCCTTCTTCCTTCCTTCCTTATTTTCATCTTCTCTTTTTTCACTTCCTCCCGCTCTATTTCCATCCCCTCCTTCCTTGGCTCCTTCTCTGCTTCTCTCCTTCCTCCTTCCTCAAACAATACAGTAAACGCCTACTATGTGTGAAAAACTAGGAGTCAGGGGTCCAGAGAGGAAGACCTTTAATCCAGCCTTGGGGAAGAAGAGCAGATGAGCTTTCCTTTAAAAAAAAAAAAAAAAAAGCCTCTTATGGATGAGAAAGAGTTGTTACAGAGAGGCATATTTTAATTAGGATCGCCCACGTATGTGCACTTTATGATGGGTTTCAAGAATTAGGACTGCACAGAGAGCAGCGGTTTCACGCTGTGCCTAACTCTCCCACTGGAAGGGGGGATCACTGCCTAGACCACAACGTGGAGAGCGCCCCCTGCAGGTGTGCCATTTGATGGCCGTGGAGGAAAGGCCAACCAAACGGGGTGCAGGCTCCCCTCCCTACTTTCATCCTGGGCATGTGGTTTGTAAGTGGTGGGACGAATTGAGAGAGTAGCACTGAAACATATGCATCCCCATGGATGAAACAGCCAGCCAGCGGGAATTTGCTGTCTGACGCAGGGAGCTCAGACTGAAGCTCTGTGACGACTGGAAGGGGTGGGATGGAGAGGAGGGGAGGTTCAAGAGGGAGGGGACGTGAGTACACCCATGGCTGATTCCTGGTGACACGAGGCAGAAACCAACACGATATTGGAAAGCCATTATCTTCCAATTTAAAATGAATAAATCAGTAAAAAATAAGTTGAGCTTGTAGTCTAAGGGACTTCAAACAGAAAAAAATAATACTTGAAAGCCACTGATCTTAGGGGTCAATGAATGCCCTTAACGAATCAGCAAACTGAATGACCACACGGAAAAGGAAAAGGCAGGGTTTTCTTTTCTCCCCCAAGAAATACATCTGATTAGATTCTCAAACAGCCCTGTTCTGATTCTGCCCATTTGAAACATGTTCGATTAAAAGCGGAGAGACAGCTGTTTCCACCTGCTGGGTGTTTCTGGACCTCACGAGGTCCACGGAATGAGGTCCGGCTTGCTCTGCAGTCTGGCCCTCGAGTTTCCCAGACAGGTAGCTGTGTCTTGACCGCACAGCCACTGGGCTCTCTCTGCAGACCCGAAGCCCACTCCTGGAGTGCTCTGACGATGCCCTAAGCACACCCCACCTCGACAAGTTCCTCTGCAGCTCTGGGCACTGTGTAAACAGCGACATGACTGCCCAGAGAACTGGCTGCGGCACATCCCGGGGAGAAGGAAGATGGGATCAACAGGACAGGTGAGTGGGCAGAAGAGGCCAGTCTCGACCCCATAAAGGCTAGACCAGCACGTGGTCAGATGCAGCTTTCTGCAGCGATGGGACAGTTCTGTGTATCTGAGCTCTCCAACATCTGGCTCTTGAACTGCGGCCAGACTGAGCAACCACATTTCATTCCTATTTCTTTATAATTCAGGTTTAAAAGCAACATGTGGCCAGTGGCCCCCAGATTGGACAGGGTGCCTCTAAACCCACCTCAGCCTCCGTGAGCAAGTCACCTTGCTGCAGCAGGTGTTCAGGTCCTAGTTCAAGTCACCCGCAGCGTCAACAAGTAATTCACGCACCTCAAGCATGAGCCATGCCCAGTGCTCTGTACAGCCATGGGAGGAAACGTGGACTTAGACAGTTCCTGAGCTCTAGAAGCTGCTGGCCCTCTACTGAGGGAGGGAGTCATGGCAACCAATAACGTGTAGGTGCTGTGACGTGGGATGCGGGCAGAGAGGAAAGAGCACAGAGAATATAGGAAGGCTGCATGGAGGAGGCAGCATTTAAGCTGCTCCTATAGGGTAAATGCTCCTGCAGAGAGAAAGAGGAACATTCCAACAGAGTAGAGAACAGAGACAAAAACTCAAAACCACGATGTGACTACAGATTGGGGATAATTTACAGGAGGCTGGAATTTGGGTGTGAAATACGGGTGGTTAGGGGCAGGGAAGCCAGAGATGATTCCTCAAGGAGGATGCATGGAGCCAGACAATGAGGGAGTTTGGACCTGACCTGAACTTAGAGACGCCTCTGATGTTCCTTAGGCACTGATCTTAGAAACCTGTGCCCACTGTCAAATGAAATGCCCTTATCACCTTACTGTCCCCGTCTTTCCCATCCTTCAAGGCTCTGCCTGAATCCTGCCTTCTCCAGAGCCCCCTTTGATCTCTCCTCTCTACACCACTCCTTCCCTTTTCTGCAGTCACCTCTGGGTGACTCCACTACATCCTTGACTTGGTCTTGAAGGTTTCCCACACAACCTCAAGTCCTGGTGGCTGGGGCCTCACCATTATCATGATTCTTTGTCACCATCGGCTCAAGAATAGAGTATGAACTCAGTAAATAGCCTTTGCTGGATAATTAATTTGGTCTGATGTACCGCATCTCCACTGTCATGGACCTGGAGATCCATATAAACATCTGTGATTCTTGGGTTATCAGCACTTGAGTTGGCTGCCCAATATCCATACCTCGTACCTTTTATTACTGATAGCCAACCTCAGTGTCATTCAAAGAAACCTCCAGAGTCAGCCCGACTATGAGCACTGGGGAAAGCCCTGGAAAGCCTTGCTGGGGCAGGGGAAGCTGAGAACTGCCTAGCAGTCTGACCGGCTTTCTTTTTATCTAAGTCATCCTGGAGATCCCTGGGCCCTGAGTGATGAAGATCACCTACAAGCTGAACTGAGTTATATGGCCTACTTGTGTGATGAAGACATCTGGTCAACCCCCAGTGGGGTCTCTATTTACTGAATTGCTCTCTGGACCTTTCTAGACCCACCTCCCCCAGGCCTTTCCTCTTGCTCATCTTTTTGCCTGTGACACCCTCACCCACATACATCTCCTCTTCCAAGTCTCCACTTAGGCCCCTGCACCTCTGGGTCAACTTCCTGAAGCACCCGGGCACCCCCTTCTGCATTTCCCTGGTACCCTTCAATAAAACTCATACTGGAGATGAACCCTGGATGGTATGAAAAGTTTAGTGATGCTGATGGTGGTTGCTGCTGAGACCATGACTACCATAATGATTCACTTTTTCCCCCTTCTGCATATCTGGCACCTGGCAGAGCTTGAGTACAGCGTGGGTGTTCCCTGAATGAATGAAATACATCCGTCCAGCCTCAGATGACACTCAAGAGGTCTGTGACCCGGGGTGATTTCAACATCAAGCTTGAAAACACAACAGGACAAAGAGGAGTCTTCAGAGATGCTGACGCACACGAAGGGGCAATACACATGTTGTCAGTGGAGGGGTCAGCTGGCAGCGTGGGGGGTGGGGGGTGATCAAGGTGGCACCAGGTGAGAACAGGGAGGGAGCAACCACGTGAAGATGCTGCAGGAGGAGGGGCCTCCTGACCTCACAGGCAGGCCTCGCATCTCTCTCTTCACGTGATGGGTGTCAGCAGAGGTGGGCTCCACCCCAGCCCTGTGGCTCGAATGTTCCATGAGGTTTCTGAGCCCAGGTCTCTGCAGCTGGCACTACTGACATCTGGGCTGGGCGACTCTTCACCATGGGGCTGCCCTGTGCACTGCCAGATCCTGAGAGTATTCTTGGCCTGGACCCTATTGGCCACAGCACCCTATTCTCTGCCCTGCTCTGCTCCTGAGCACGTGCAAAATGTGGATGACTATCTTGATAGGGTCAGTAGGGTCGGCCTGTTGTTCAGATCAAATGAGGTCACCCGCAGGAAAGTGCTTAGCCCTGGGCTCCTGGAGGGCTGAGAGGCCCCATGAAAGGACAGAGGAAAGCCTCCCCGCCCCCATCCACACCCTGCAAGGTTGGGGAGGCTGCTCAGGAGATAATAGGGGAGGAGGTAATCCATCAGTCCCTGTCCTGAAATCCCACAAGAGTCAGCAGCTCTGGCCCTCGCCTTGCCCCGGAGGTATGTAAATACAGTTATCAGGGCCAGCATCTGTGAGAGTTAAAGCAGGAAGTCCTTACAACTTCCTGTCAAAACACAAGTGGCAAACTTGGATAAACAGCAAGAGAAAAGATATTTCTGTATCATCACTGGCCCCCCCCCAAAGTTTTTTTTCTTTCTCTGACACATACACACACACAAGACACACACCCACTCACACATACACACTTAAGCTCCCTTTGGTAAGGTGCAACGTGAAGTAGATGTCAGGATGCTCAAGTCCGGAGCTGGACTCGGGTTCAAGTCTCAGCTAAGCTGCTTATGAGTTCTATGACTTGGATCCAGTTAATTTAATGCTTTGAGCCCAAGCTGCCTCTCTTCAATCCAAGGATAAGGATGGAAACTAAGTCTCATTTTGCAGTGAGAATTAAATACAATGACATATACCACTAATGTATGTATTTCTCATGTAGGTAGTGTCCACTTTGGGACCAGCCTGGTGATGCTAGTGGTAAAGGATTCACCTGCCAGTGTAGGAGATGTAAACGACAAGGGTTCAATCCCTGGGTTCAATCGGGAAGATCCCTGGAGGAGGGCATGACAACCCACTCCAGTATTCATGCCTGGAGAATCCCAGGGACAGAGGAGCCTGGCGTGGCTACAGTCCACTGGGCAACGAAGAGACAGACACAACTGAAGTGACTCGGCACACAGCACAGTCAGGAATCTAGTAAACACTCAACACACACTAGTTCTTCTCCATGTTGTTACTAGTAAGGTCAGAAACATCCCGGAGGGTCAACTGTGGGTCTCCAGGCAGAAGGGATGTCGGGTGGGGGTGAAGGGACCATCGTTCCCTGGAGAAGACTCAGCAAATGGAAGCCCAATCAAGGGCATGCCAGTGGGTACTGAAATGGAAAGAGGGTGGGCCTTGGGATCAGACTCAACCATGTTCAAATCCTGACCTTACCACTTACCAGCTGAAGGATAGACCCCCTTCTCCATGTGAGCCCACAAACCCACCCTTTCTGAGCCTCTGGAGTCAGTGCTGGGGGATTAGCATTGCCTTTGCCAACCCAGAGGCTAGCAACTCTCTCTCAAACATCTGCCTGACCCTGAACCAAGTATAAGGGATACAGGGGCATCAGTGAATAAGACATGGACCCTGTCTTCAAGGAGCTCAAAGTCTAGTGGGAAAGCCAGACTCTTCCAGAGAAGGCGTGGCTCAAAATGCAGCCATAAGAAGGGTGAGACATCAAGTCCAGATCGAAATGTAGCTGTGGCAGTCAGGAGAGACTAACTCGGTTGCCATAACAAACAACATCCAAATCTCACCGCTTACACCAACGGAGATTCACACGCATGTACTGTCTGCTGTGGGATCCAGGGTTCCTTTGGACGATCACGTTCCATAGAAATAGGGTGTCTCCATCATTGGGGTGAGGGGAGGGAGTGCTCCGGGAATTCCACACCTGGCCTTGAATGTTTGCACTCACAAGCGCCATGCTTCTTTCCCACACAATTCATTGGACAAAGTCATGCGTCTGTGCCTACCCTCAAGAGGCCATGTGCCCAGGAGGAGGGGGGAAGCAGGGATGTTGGTGAGAAGCTCGAACGTGGACCCCAGCAACGTCTGGGCTCCACGTGGGCAGGAGTGTCACCGGTATGTTCTTTTGTGCTGTCAGCACTCACTGTGGTACAAGTTGGGGACAACATGTACTTGGAGAAGGAAGATGGGGAGGGAGTGGGGACGGAAGGGAGGCAGGCAACTTACTGGGTCGTTTAGGATCTAGTTATTAGGGAACTTCTCTGCTGTTCAGGAACAGAGCTGTGCGTCTGGGAAGTAGTCTCCTTCAAGAGGAAAGTTTCTATCTGTGGTTGAGGCTTGCCCATCTTGACATGGTCAGCATTTAAACCCTGATCACTTCTGCTTCTGCAGCTCTGAAGCAGCCTGTGTCCTCAACCCCTCCCGCAGTCTCCAGCCCACTGATAACTCTGCTCTCCCTCTCAAGGCATCCAAGCCCCTCTTCTCTGCCTGGGACAGACTGGGAAGAGCAAGGGCTGGGGAATCAGTCAGACCTGGGACTTGACTCCTGGACCATCCCCCTTCTAGCAGCATGCCTTTGAGTGCCACATGCTTGAACCTTGGTTTCCTTACCTATTAAGCAAAGACATCTCTCAACACACAGACCTTCCAACAAATGTTAGCCTCCCACTTCCCTCCAGGGACCACACCCTTGAAGCCTTCAGAGCATCCTATTACAGCCCTAGGAATGTCACTCCCCATAAACATCTGAGCTTTCTGCCGGCCTGGGGCACCCCCCATGGGTGGGTAAAGCCTTTCCTGCCTCTTTTCAGCAAAGCACATGTGCCTGGGAATGCCCGGCACCTGTCCGCCTCCCCACAGCACTGACAGAGGAGATGTACCCGGCTCGAGGCTGGTTGCAGCTGCTGCCTGTGGCCCTGAGCTGCCACATGCTGCCCAGGACCAGGGTGGGGGCGATTACTCACTGCTAATAACCACAAACAGGGCACTGCTGGGAGTCGATGAGCTGTCAGTCTAGAGCCCCAGTGAAGGCCCTGTTTTCTGGGGGGCGTCTCAGATGCTCAGGCGTCTTGGGCTAAGTCATCCCCGTTCCTTCATTTACCCCTGAGTTACTGGGCAGCAACTCTGTACCAGGCTCCGTATCAGCATGTTGGGGTTAGAGATGACCCACGTGATACACATTTTATTTTTGTACATTCTTCAAGACATGACTGCTTCTGTTTCTTTTCAGGATGATCCGAGATACTCGGAAGAGTTTTTAAAAAGGAAGTGGTTTATGGTTAAATTGCAAAAAAAAAAAAATAAAAAAAATCAGGAATTGGCTGTGACTTTCATAGAATCACATCTTCTTTAAGCTGAAGGGTTTAAATACCAGCTCGGCAGGAGCAGTCCCTCCCTTCTGCAAGTCTTACAGAGGAAGGGCTAGAACCGAGAGAAAAGAAGGGACTCAGACATTGTCCCGAGGAACCCAGGGCTCCAAATCCCCCAGTTTGTCCCTGGTACCAGGGAGGAGAGAGGTATCTGGAGGCCCCGCCAATCTGAAAGCAACAGACAACCTGGATGTTTCTGCTTTCTCCATGTAAAGTTGGGGAAGACATTTGACTGTTGTATGGTGATTTATTGATGGATAAAAAAAAAGAGATAATGACCTTTTTTTTTTAATATTGTTATTCTGGGGGGATTGAGAGCAGCTCTCTACCAGAGAAGCTGTCATGACGATTCTTGTTTCCACATGAGCATCCTAGTTAGTCAGAAAACTGGAATCCAGGCCAAACATCCTCCTCAAACATGCCAGCATTTACAGACACGTTAAGAGCCAGACTCAGAGATCGCAAGGAGGCTCTTCCTTTGCTCCCTTAGCAAAAGTTACTCAGCGAGGAGAGCACCACTCTCGTCTTCGACACAGGCTGAGGAGGTACCCAGGGCCCTTTGGGCAGACTCTGGCATCAACAGAACCTAATTCTTTAATGGACTCTGGGTGCATTTCTTTTCTCGCATTTTGAGGTCTTAAAAAAAAAAAGCCTGTGGTGAACTGCAGTCATAAACCTTTTTATAGAAACAATCAAATATCACTTGGTAAAATAATTAGCATCAAAATAGCTCAAAGTCAGCCTGTCCCCGACTTGGTACCAGACATCCCCAGGGCCCCCGCCAGCCTCATCCGCCTGTTGTTAGGTGGGGAGGGGGCCGCCCTTCGCCCTCTCCCAGCCAGTCTACCAGAGAGCGGTGGAGGTCCAGGCCATGCTATTTGGATGTGCTGTGTTCTTTTGAGTCCGGGCACAGATGGTCCTCCGAGGGGGCTCCCTGCCTGGCCTCGGGGACAGGGGACCACGGAGGGAGCCGGTGTTTGGATGCCCCCAGCTCCCCTGGGGGCCTGCGTGGACCACTTCCCTCTCAGGGAGCCCTGTGGTCACCCACCCCTTTCCACCAGGCTCCTCACTCCCTGAGTGACTTTCCAAGTGTTTTCTCTTATTGACCAAATATCAGGAGCTCGGTTTTGTTTGTGACTTCTGGATAAAATATGGCAGGAAAGGAGTGTCCTCTCCGGGTCCAGATAAGGTGCTGATGAAGCATTGCATGCGCACCCAGCTCATGCTGCTTTCTCCGAGAAAACATCTGCCTTTCAGCCTGGAAATGGGGACTCCTGGGAAGGGCTAATTGCCGTGGTCCTCAGCTTAGGCCTCAGCCTACAGAGACCCCTGGGCCAGCCACCCCACCTGCCCCGGTACCTTCCTCTGTATGCTTGCTGGATACCCGTGACAGGCCACAGACCATCAAGTTGCTTGGCTAAGAAGGAAAAACAAAGAAAGAAATCCTCCACGTTTCAGCTTCTCCACATCGCAAAGGGTACCGTCTCACTGGGTCTCCAGGACACAGGCTGAGCTTGAGAGATCAGAGCTGACAGGTAATGAAGACAGGCTAAGTTTCGGAAATAGGCATTTCTCCCTACCTGGGGGCCGAGTTTGGACAGGGGCTTGGCCAGTCAGCTGGGGGCAGTCCGGAGAAGACAAGGACCCCGTGTCCCCACAGAAAAGTCTGAACACCTGTACCTCATGTTGGCTGAGGGTAATTATTCACTCATTCTGGGGTGACAGACAGGAAGAGAATTCGGCAAACCCCTCAATTTCCTAATTAGTGAGCTGAGAATTCTCCTGATGGTAACTTGGAACAAAAAGAGGCAGCCCCGTAGTGAGGGAAAGGATTTAAAATAAAACAAGGGATGTGGTGGGGAAAGTAAGTGGCCTGCTCACTGTAGGCTCTGGAACCAGTTCTAGAAGTTTTGCATGGGCAACAGAATTTGGCTTTTTTATTTTTTTTTCCCCTTCCAGAAGCTGCTGCTTACATATGGCGACGGGATCCCCGGGCGCCTACCATATGTAAAGACACCAGGTTTTATGACTTATTGTCTGCAAGATTTATGGTGAGGGGGTCGGATCAGCAATTTTTCATCTTCTCATCTCAGAAGCAAACAGGAAGAGAGGCGTGGGCCCCTCGCGGCGTCATGGTTGGACCCACAAGACCCCAACTCAGGGGCGGTGCTGCACACCCCTCAATACAGGAACATCTTGTTGGAGCGGCAGCAACGATTTATTTGATTAAAACTGGCTACTCTGGAACTATTTTGCAGTATGTTAATGAGTGCTATATCATAGACATTTATTAAATTAGATTTCATAAATGTCAGCTGTGTTTGCACAGGAAATGCACCGGCCTTGGCGTGGACCGAACGTGGATTTAATTCTCCCCCTACCCCTAGGGAGGATGAGCACCCCCCGAAGGTGGGCTTGGGGAGCGAGGACCATGCTCCCTGCTCAGATGTTTAATATTAGCCCTGGACAAACAGCGGTTCTGGCTCCCGGCTGCCTCCCCCAAGAAGGAGGATTCAGGGAGGCTGAGAGGAAGGAAATAACAGAGCTCAACACTTCCTTGGAACAAGGCTTTGGCTTTTGGTGTCACAATATTTCACCTTTCCCTTACTTTAGAATCAGCACAAACATGAGGCCGTCCGAGCAAACAGTATACAGGAGGAAATGGAGACACGAGGCCATGAGCATCCTGGCTTTGGGACCAGTGATTCCTGGCATCTAAAGAGATGTCCTCACCAGCCTATGCACCTTCAGACCGATGGGCAGGAATGGATCGAGGGACCCCGTGCAGTCTCCCAGACTTAGGCACCCTGAGCCCCAGACTCTTTCCTAGCCAGTATTTTGTGCTTTTTATCTCTCATGTCTTGTTCTGACAGTTAGACCTCATCTGTCCTCTCTGAAGAAACCAACTGACCAAATAACAATGGCCCTGTTAAAATGAGGTTCTGGAAGCAGGGAGATTTTCCACAGCCAGATGCCATAATTCAGAGAAAAATCTAGAAGATGGAGTCTACCTGGGCATCAAAATAAATCAGCTTCAAATACCTCCTTGGAGTGAAGAAGCCCCAGAGGTTGACTGGCATCAACCTGGTACCCATCCCATGAGCTAGTCCGGTCCGAAACTAAAAACTTTGTTTTCTTTGCTGCTTCACAATCCAAGGCATTTTAAACCTCCTGTAAAAAAAAAAAAAAAAAAAGTGTTCTGCCCATGCTTTTAAGGGACAGCCCTGGAGTAACCAGTGAACTCAAAGACTTTTTGAGAACTTGACAGGTACTTTTTTTTTTTTTTTTAAACCTACGGGACAATTCTTCTGCATCTTCTTCAAGATCAACACGATGCAAAAGTGACCAGGGCTGGCACCTGCAAAAATCTGCAATCACCCTAGCGCTTGCTTATGGATTTAGGAAGACAGGGTGATACTTTGTGTTCTGACAGAGGCACTGGGTGGAGGGGGCAGGGAATCAGGAAGACTGATCCTTCAGCTGGGGCATGTATAGATGTATGCCAGTGTTCTTGGATGGGGAACAAAGTGCCTGTCACTTTAGATGTGATTCTGTGGGCATGAGCTCCCCCTACCCCCAAGAGACAGGGCACTCACTTTGAGCAACAGAAGCCCCCAACAAAACAGGGTGATAGTCACTTGGGTGAGCCTGTGGAAAAATGCTGGAAAACACACTCCCCACATAAAGAAAGGAGGCGTGGCCCACTTGGCTATCTCAAGACGACACGAAGCTCTGAAGGGAAAATGAGAGACATTCCGGAGAGCATGCCGGGGAAAGGGAAATGCATGGACCCTTAATGGGAGCCCACACGGAGGACGGGATTCCCCAGGAAAAACAGAGTCCAGTGTGCAGTTGGGTGTTACTTTGGTTTAAGGAACCCTCGTTTTAAAATCTTGTTCAGCAGGTTTGGTATCAGATAAGATCTAGCTTGAAAAAAACAGTAGCTTCATCAATGGACCCAAAGTGAAGTGGCCTTTCCTTTGCAGATTGCTCCTTCTCTTTCCATTACTGTTCCCAAGAGATGAAATTCAAGAAGTACACACATTCGCTCTATGCGGGGGTCCTGAGAATTCTAGAGCTTGGGGTTAAAATGGCAGACCAGCATGTTTTGATCCCCGCCTCTGCTACTTCCTGCCTCTGAGAACTTGAACCTGGTCAGGTCAACTGAGTGAACCTCCATCGCCTCCTCTTTCGACTGAGGACACAGCTTCCTGCCTGAGTCTTGGGGAGTAAAAGAGAGATGAATACCTGGGCGATACCTGGTCTCAAGCCCCATGCTTGGTGCTCAAGTGATGCGGGTGTTCCTCCTATTTCCATGGGGCATATTTAGCTTTTGGAGGAATATGATTTAAGAGCTATCCATTGCTTTATTCACTTACTCATTCAAACCAGTGTCTCTTGAAGACTTATTACGTGCCAGGGATTATATACAGGCACTGGGAACGCACTGAGAAGGCCAGGAGTTGAGGTCTCTGCTCTCACAGACACTTAGCCAACTAAACAATAAGACAAGTTTGGATATGGCAAGAATGCCACAGCTAGAGTGACAGACTGCCTGGAAGGGGAAGCTCACTAAATAGAGTAGCCAGCGAGGGACACGTGAGGAGCTGACACGGAACACTAAAAAACAAGAAGCAGGCCGTCAGATAAAGAACAAGAAGGGTATTAAAGGGTAGGGCTGACAAAGGGAAGACAGGATATCCAGTGAAACTTGAACTTCAGATAAACAACAATTTTTAGTATCTCTCCAATGTTGCATAGGATGCCTTACGCTAAAAGAACTAGTCACTGTTTATCTGAAATTCCAGTGTGAACATCTTGTATTTTTTGCTTCCTAAGACGGGAAAGCTTCTTATAGGGGCTGGGAACAGCAAGGACACAGGCGCTGGCATGGGAGTGAACTCAGTCCATCTGGGGAGCAGAGAGGTCCACGTGTCCCAGGGTGGGAGACGTGGTATCTTAGAGGGGGGCTCTGGAGGCTGTGGTGAGGAGAGTTTGGGAACATGAGGAAAAAATGGCACGTGTGTTCAGTCTCCCGAATTAACTAGACCATGAATGGCCGAGGGAACAACCAGCAGAGGTTGACTAATTCTAGTCCATGGGTTGTATCAAGCCTACCAGCTGTTTTTCAAATAAAGCTTTACTGGAACACCGCCTCACTCATTTGTTTCCTTAGTGTCTATGGCTGCTTTCCCACTACAATGGCAGAGTTGAGTAGGTGCAACAGAGACTCTGCCCCACAAAACCTAATGCATTTACTCTGCAGTCCTTACAGAAAAAGTACACTGCCTCCTGCACTACAGCATGCTCCAGACATCAAAATATGGCAACTCCTAGGAACCAGCAATTAAGGCATAGTGGGTTCTTATTTCCCAGTCTACTTTCCTAGTCTTCGTCTTTTTATCTGTGATTCCTACTCAATCGCAAATTAAAAGTTTTAGATGGATGGTTTTAAAAACAGTCATGTCCTAAAGTTCTTGAGTCTGGTATTAAAAGTGGAAAGAAGGCCAACCTGATTCCATCTTGCAGTTGCTAACATGATGAAGGTTCATTAGCTGGGCAAATCAAGACTTCTTATTTCATAGGCTTTTCCCCATTAAGATGATTACCTTTTTTTTTGCTAAGAGGTGTAGACAAGACATTGACGTGTGCCATTACATATTTATAATTTACACAAACTCTGGTGGTCAGAGCAGGATCCAGGCAGAACTACTCCATTGCAAGGGTCAGCTATGAAAGGAGAGGGGAAATATTTTGCAGATGCTCTGCTCCTCTTAAGGAAAATCAGATGATGATAAAGCTCCACTGAGGCAGTGAGAAATGATGCTTGGAAACAAGGCAGCCTGGCGGAGAGTCAACAGACCAGAGTTAGAATTCTACCACAACTCAGCTGAAGCAAGAAACCTAAGCCTGGGTTTCTTTCTCCACAAAATGGGAACAGACACACCCAGGGTCTCATTGTGGTTTCCGTGGGCCCTAGGCACTTTGACCTTCCTGAGTCCCCTCCTCCCTTGATACTAGAATATCAAAAATATATTTTGTGACAGCATTGGTAGGAGGGAGTGAGTGAAAGTTGCTCAGTCGTGTTCGACTCTGCGACCCCACGGACTACACAGTCCATGGAATTCTGCAGGCCAGAATACTGAAGTGGGTAGCCTCTTCAACTCCAGGGGATCTTCCCAACCCAGGGATCGTACCCAGGTCACCCACACTGCAGATAGATCTTTACCAGCTAAGCCACAAGGGACGCTCAAGGATACTGGAGCGGGTAGCCTATCCCTTCTCCAGCAGATCTTCCCGACCCAGGAATCAAACGACGGTCTCCTGCACTGCAGGAGGATTCTTTACCAACTAAGCTATAGATAAATATAATCCAGGAGAGATTATGTTCATTTGTTCCTTCTGCATTCAAAAGAACGTAGGCTGTTTTTGTGGACTCCTAAAAGTGTCTGGAGTCCTAGGCACTCTGTCCACTGTGTCTAATGGAGAAGACAACTCTGGCTGGAGCTAGTCCCAGGAATGAGGGGCGGCTGAAGGAACTGAAAGCATCTGCCATGTAATAAACACTCCATGGTCCCTAGCAATTAGATACTGATACACATGCCTCTTAAAAATCAGAACATTCATATAACCAATTTGTTGAATGATGCCTTTAAAAATAAAATATGATACCTTCCTATCCATATCCTAGGGGCTTCCCTGGTGGCTCAGACAGTAAAGAATCTGCGCACAATGCGGGAGACCGGGGTTCAAACCTTTGGTCAGGAAGTACCCCTGGAGAAGGGAATGGCAACCCACTCCAGTAGTCTTGCCTGGAGAATTTCATGGACAGAGGAGCCTGGTGGGCTGCAGCCCATGAGGTCACAAAGAGTTGGACATGACTGAGCAACTAACACTTTATCCATATCCTTATATGCATATACTTTCGTCAAGTGAGAACATACAAAGGAGAAAACAAAAATCAAGCATAATATGCCATTACCCAGAGCCAACAATTCTTAATAATTTATAATATACCCTTATGCTCTTTTGTCGTCCACATCAGAGTGATTTTTGTTTTATTAGAATCGAAACTCACTGCACAATTTTTTGTAAACTACTTTTTACCCAAAGATGACACATTGCTCATGGTGTTAATGACCCTTTAACCATGTCGGCTGAATGATGTTACACACACACCTCTGAGGTTTCGGTGGGTTCAGGTCCAGACCATCACAACGAAGCAAGAATCACAATAAAGAGTCACAGGAATAGTTCTGACTTCCCAGTGCATATAAAACTTATGTTTACACCATTCTGTAGTCTACTCTCTCTGTGTGCTCAGCTGTGTCCAACTCTTTGGGAACTCATGGACTGTAGCCCACCAGGCTCCTCTGTCCATGGGATTCCCCAGGCAAGAGGGTTGCCATTTCCTCCTCCAGGGGATCTTCCCGACCCATCGCATCTCTTGCATCTCCTGCATCAGTGGGCAGATTCTTTACTACTACACCACCTGGGAAGCCCAGGAAGTAGGATTATGTCTTTTAAAAAATGCAATGTACATATCTGAATTAAAAAATCCCTTATTGCTAAAAAATGCTAACCATCATGGGCCCTCAGCAAGTCATAATCTTTCTGTAACAGTGACTTCAAAGGTCACTGGCCATAGATTGCCATAGCAAATACAATGAAAAAGTTTGAAATATTGCAAGAATTACCAAAATGTGACAAAGAGACATGAAGTCAGTGAACGCTGTTGGAAAAATGGCGTCAACAGACTTGCTCAACGCAGGTGCGGCAGACATTCCATCTGTAAACTACTCAGTATCTGGGAGGTGTAATAAAGTGAGGTCTGCCTGCAACAGTCCACCTTACAAATTCATTCATATTTATTCCTATGATCTACTCTCATCAGACATTCCCATCTTTTTTTAGTTTACCATTACAGATGATGTGATGAATAATCTCATGGCTACTTCTTTGCACATAAGTCCGTGATATCTTTTTTTATTTTTAAAATGAAATTCCTGTGGGCTTCAAAGTATCTGGAGCGTAGCCTCCCTGGGTAAAAAAAGATCTCACTGCACAGTTTGGAGGAGGAGACTCATGGAAGGCAAGAGCACAATGAAAGGCCAAGCCACTCTCTAGTGAACTTCATCCCTGGGGCAGAAAATTCCTCTTGGCCTTGGGATGGAGCTGGTGGGAAACATAAAACAGAGTTCTTCATTCCTTTTTTACCTGAATTTAAAACCTGATGGTTCTGGTAATCGGTTAATAACCAATACCTTATTAGTTACTAGCTATCACTAATGTTTTTTTAAAGTCAGTTTGTATATGGAGCATCGATACAGAATCTTAACGCTCCTCCGTAATTTACTGCAGCTATGAAGTCTGAGTCCAGTTCTACTGCATCTCAGCTGCACAATGTTCTGCAACATCTTAGAACCAAGGTTTCCTTTCTGTCCAAAATGGAAAGGTAATACCTACAGCTCATAAGACTGAAAGGAATGGAAGCAGTTAAGAATGTCATGTAGCTAGCACAGTGCTTGGTACGCAGTAGGTGTGGGAAAAAAAAAAAATGAGCCCCTGTCCCTACTGCTCAGGAGAAGCAGCATCTGTGATGGCTTCTGCCCTCAACCTGAATATAAATTAGGTGATTTGTTGAAAAGCTTTTGCTGTTCTTCAGCCAGAAGAGAAGCCAAAAGACTCGGTGATTATTTACACTCATCCCGTACTCTCCAATCTTATTTTTCTGAGTTAATTCATCTTTGTGCTTTGGCTCTGAACTAGAGACAGTATTCGGCCACTGGAGGAAAAGGTAAAGAGGAACATTGGAAGAGAAGCTGCACTGAACCTGAGGTTCAGTTAGTAACAGTTATGATTCTTGGGCATTCACTGAATCCCAGGAGAGTGATTGTGTTTAGAAAGAAGTTGCAGAGTGGATTATTATCCTTCCCATTTAGCAGAGAAAACAATGAAGGCAAGGAAAGGTTAAATAACTTAGTGTCACACTGCCAGTCAAGACCAGAAGCAGGATTAAAATCCTTGAATTCTTCCCATGCAACTGAGGATTGTACTTGGGTCTCTTTTTCCTTCTACAGACTTCTAGATACTTCTAGGTATTTCTAGGTACTTCCTACCTTCAAGTCCTGTGCTGTCCAATACAGTGGCCACTAGTCACACGTTGGCTATGGACTACCTCCTGACTCCCAAGATGTCACTAGTGTCACAGAGGGGCTGAATTTTCTATCCCCTTTAATTTTATAACTGACTGAAATTTAAAAATGGATTCCCAATTCAGTGATTGGCAGCACTTTTAAGTATGTCTGAACAACTTAGGTAGGTGAATCTACTTTTTCAACTGATACTAAATATTATGAAATCTAAATACAGATCAAATATTTTTGATACAATTTGAGCATCCAGAGAGAGAGTACTCTATGTGTAAAATACACACCAGATCTTGAAGATATAGGATGGAAAAAAAAAACAGGTAAAATGCCCAGTTCATAATTTTTATATTGATTGCATGGCGAAATGATAATATTTGGGGGTATGCTAAGTTCAAATACATTATTTAACAAATTCCATAATTTTTTAAACTTGTTTAACATGGCTACTAAAACCTTTAAAATCACACAGAGATATTTTTTATTTGACATGGTCTTGCCTCCATCACCTCCTACTCTTGGAATCTTACTAAAATTGTTCCCCAGGACCCGCACCTGGCCCTCATGCCACTGAGCTTTGGACTAAGCCACGGGACCCAGTCTGGAGCAATCAGAACACTGCATCTCCCTAGCCAGCACGAACAATTCAAATGCCCCCCCCAAAGCCAGCCTAGCAATCAACTGTCGTGCCATCCTCACGGCCACAGAGATGGGCTCACAGAAGGACACGTGACCACATTAATGTAGACAAAACAAACCCATAGATCTGGATGGGTTCAGACCAAAAAAAAAACAAAAACAAAGCTTTTTCTCTCCAGAGTCTGCTGGCAGGAAGGACAATATGAGTCTGAAGCTGCTGGAACCAACAAGAATGAAGTCCTAAAATGAAACTGACGCCCAAGGTAGGCATTGCTAAGAGAGGCAGGAAAACAACCCTCATGACAGCACTTGTGCCCCTGGGTCACACCCCACCTGAAGCCAGCCCTACGCTGGGGCCGCTGATTCGCATGAGCCACTGAGTCAACATGTTCTCTGCCCAAGTCAAATGAGTTGCACTTCTGCCGATGGTACTGGAAGTCCAGACTGGTTTCTCCCACTCTTTCCAATTTGTTGTGAGGACCACACAGGATAGTGGGTGGGAAACCCCTAGGAAACTGTAGTGAAGTATGAAGTGAAAGTTGCTCAGTCGTGTCCGACTCTTCGTGACCATGGACCATACAGTCCATGGAATTCTCCAGGCCAGACTACTGGAGTGGGTCACCTTTCCCTTCCCCAGGGGATCTCTCCAACCCAGGAATTGGACCCAGGTCTCCTGCACTGCAGGCAGATTCTTTACCAGCTGAGCCACACGGAAGCCCAGGAAACTATAGGTGGCTATGCCTATATCAAAGATCGCTGTGGTTTCAGGGCAGAAAAAAGGAATATGAAGAGTAGGCAGCCTGAATGAATCCTACCATCGATGATTCTAGAAGCAAATCAAAACCTGAGTTTGGAAAGAATCCTGTTCGGATTACTGAGCTCTACCCTCGGGTCATCTCATTGGGCTGTCACTAGGCACACTTCAACTGTTCACCTGCCGTGTCCCAGGTTGCCTCCAAACATCCGCCGCTACTTCACCTAGGCTGGGACAGCACCAACAATTGGCCATGTCTACCCGGTTCTTTGTGCAAATTACTCTGTTTCCTGCTTATTCATTCTTGCTGTTCGTGTGTTTGCTTATTTACTTGGAGCTCGTAAGGTCTGTTCCATGGTTTGGGACCGAGTCTGGACAGCTGGCATGCATGGCGGCTGGACACCACCCTCCGGGCAGGCCACCTCTTTCTTAGCTCACAAACTCAGAATGCTCCTTGCCCCACCTTGAGGGCCCTGTCCCAAGCCCCCGAAACCTTGCACCTCTTTCTCCCCATTTTCTTCTTCTCCTGCTACTCTTCTGCCTCTCCTTTCCCAATCCACTGGCCTGGGAAGCCTTTCCTGACAGCTCCGGGCTCTGAACTGTCCATCCCAGCCCCTGGAACACTTGGGTGTATCTGCCTCTTTGCCTCTTTGTCTAGTAAGCTTTCTCTTAGACCACGGCCTCCTGGTGGGTAGGAATCGGCACTGATTCAGTTCCACACTTCCAGGGCTTGGCCCGCGGTGGCTGGAGCCCCGGGTTTGATTTATAGGTCTGAAAGGAATAAATGTGAAGGGAGAGCGGCCCTGATCTCTCACAGCTTCCACCTGGCTTCAAAGCTTTGCTGTTGTAAAGCGATCTCTAAGAAGCTCCACTGATGGTGTGAAAATCTAGCTCTGAGTCAGATGGAGTGTCTCCAGTACGTCTGCTTCCTTCACCTGCACCCCTAGGGGTGCAAGAGTCCTCGGGGCTCCCAACCAAGCCCTGGCCACAGTGTCAATCTTCTGAAGATCGCACTTTTGGTGGTCAGCGGGGGACAGCCGCCTGGAACGGGGCTCCATCAGTGGCCACCCCCCACTGACCACCAGCTGGACAACGGTACAGGCGCTGCACCGATCACAGTGTCCCGGGCTACCTGGGGGTCCTCCAAGGGACAGTTCCCCTTTAACCGTTAGCCTGGTAGAATGATGGACAGAGAGAGAAGGAGAGAGGGAGACAGAGGCAGAGCCGACTCCTCCCGGGAGATCCTGGGAGGGAGAGACCAGCCCTGGGGTCATTAGAGGCCGTGATGAAACAGCTGCCATCAGACCATCTATCTCCCTGACGGACAGTGTGATGGAGACTCCATGGAATGCACGCGCAAGTCACTCCGCAAAGGGTGCATTTTGCTAAGAACAGGCTATGATGGGCTATAAACAAAGCCATGCCTTTAAACGCCTCTCGGAGCTAATTAAGGCTGAAGTGGCAACCCCGAGATGCCTGTCTTCGGCACCTCCTTGCGGGGAGAGCGGGTTACCCTGGGGCCTTACCCAGGAACATCCTCTCCCGGAATGAAACTCTCTGAGCGCCTCGCTACAGAGGCCCATCTGTGGCAGATTCGGATTGTTCTGTAATGAATCAACACAGATCCTCCTGCTGGTGTGAAAGCCGCAGGCCGAGAAAGGAGAGGCTGCGAGGGGGCCGCTGGAGGGGACGGTCTTCTCTGCGGTGTCTGCCTCCTCTTCCTCTCTGCCTCCTCTGCCTGGCCCTTCCTGGCCCTTGGCAGAAGGCCTCCCCTTTGAGGAGTGCCACCCTCTCCTGACGCCGCCCCGGTTAGGCAATTTGCTTTTAATTAGGACTACAGTCATTTCCAAAGGAAGCAGCAGGAGGTGGGGAAGTAGGCTGGCTTTCCACAGTTTAAGTGGATGGGATGCACACAGTAAATTCATACCCTACAGTGGGCGGCCAGGCTGAGCACCCTGTCCCCCAGCGCCCTGGGCTCTCGCTGTGGTTTGCAAGCTCCCACCTCCATGGACCAGTTAACTGGGATGCCGGAGCACAGATGCAGAGTAAGGAACGCCCGGATCCCTTGGTCCCCTCTGTATCCTGGTGCTGAAATGACTCCCAGACAGCTGAGTGGGCCTGCACGCTCCTGCACCCACCTGGTACTGAGGTCAAATGCTTTTTCCCTCCAGCTCAGTCACCCCGGAGGGGTGTCACCATAGATGTCCCTCTTCCTGGAGGGATCTAAGTGACTTGCTGGGCTGGGGAGGGGCAGAGGGTGGGAGGGGAAGATAGGAGTAGGGAAGGGACACAGGCATCGCCCCCACCACCTCTATTCTGGAGTTCTGGGCTGGGGACCACAGTCAGCCTGCCTGGCTTGAGTTCCAGGCCAGGCCTCCACCATGGGCCGTTCATTCCAGGAGCCAGACCTGGATCCTCCATTCTGCTTCCTTTCTCCCAGCTCCCAACGCACATTTTATGAGGATCCTTGGAAAGGAAAGAAAGGTAGTGGCTTTGTTTTCAATGCAATTAACATCTGAATAATTTACTATGACATCAGCTGGAGCTATCTTCAGCACAGAGAGCCTGCTCCTTTTTTAAAGCAGGTTTGATGGAGGTGGGATCGGTGTCTGTTCATTCCTCTGGGCTGAGCTGGGGTCTCTCTGAGACGTCCAGCTGCTGGCATCAATGCCTGCCCTGCCTTACCGACCCACACTGGGCGTGTTCTCCGGCTCACATGGCTCCCTGACCAGACCTTCCCTCAGCAGAGCCGCTCCTGTCCTGGCTCTGGGGGCCCCTGGCTCCTGGCCTGTCTAGTTCTCACCTGTGGCATCTCCATTTCCAGATGGTGCCTCTGCCCCATGCAATGCACATTTTTAAGGAGCGTCTGCTGACCGGAAGTTAGGGAGGCTCAAGGCTGATGGTGGTCACAGAGGCTGGCTTGCCGCTCCCACGCTCCCCTCGGCCCAACACCCAGCTTGGGAGACAGCTGGGATGAGCTGATGCAGAAAAAGCAACTTTCAAAGTGGGCCCTGCAGGGGCAAGGGTGCTCTTGGCAAGAACATCACCCCCCCCGCCCCCCCCCCCCCCCCCCAAGCTGGCTTTGATCTGTGGTTCTGGGTCAATAAATGAGCAACATCTTGCTTCACCATACTAAATGAGCTTGGCCTGGGCCACCAACACACCCCCAAACGTCGAGCTTTCTTTTGACCACTTGCCTTGACCTTGGCACTCTGACCTCCCGCCCGCATTTTCCATCAAACTGTAAGGTCACTCATTTCCTTAGCGAGGGCTTTTGAAGACATCAGGCATCTTGACTTCTATTTCCCCCAACATGTCTCTCTGCCAGACCCAGAGGGCTCACGGGAGGCTGAGCTGTCCACAACCCGGCCTTCCGCATCACTGCCAGACATTTGAAGATGGTAACAGCACTTTGGTTTTTCAGAGTATATGTGAGCTTGGGTTAGGTCAGCGGTAAAGTCTTGCCACGGACACTGGAACATGGAGTAGATGCCCTTCATTTTTACTACCCCTGGACAAAGTGACTTAAGTCCAAGTGGGTTGACTAGCTACTGTTGGTTTTATATCTTGGTGACCTGCAGAGTTGCAACGAACAAACACACAATACCTTTCTTTGACTTAGAACAGGGTGTCCCCCCTCTCCCCCACCGCCAGTCACCTGCCAGGGCACACGGCTCCATGACGGGTGTGCAAGGTGAATTTCCATCCCCACTCTGCCCCTCAGCTGAGCCCCTTTGAGTGGGACACAGCCTGCTCAGCCATAGGGAGCAGCCCCTGCACTTGGTCAAGAAGGCTTCACAGTGGTGAGTCCTGAGCCCTGAACTCAAAGATACAGGCTGAGGGGAGCAGTGAAACAGCAAGGGCTGTGGAGCCAGCAGCCTGGATCTGAATGCCAGCCGGGCCACATCCAGCAACACAAGACAAGTGGCTTAACTTCTCTGCACCATACTCAGTTTCTCCCCTCGTGTAGGGAGCACAGAATAGACCTTAATAGGATACATACATGCGTTATGTGTCTCATTTTAATATATCTTCTTAAACACCGAACTCTTCCCAGGTTCTCTGCTCACAGGTAACTTTGGACAAATCATTTCAACTCTCTGGATCTTTGTTTATATGTTTACACAGAGTGATCTCAGTGACAGGGCTTACAAATTATATAATTAGAGACCTTCAGCAAAATATGAGTACAGGTATCTCTCTTCCCTAATGGACTCTGACTTGGGGGCACTACCTCTCTCAGCTCCGACTGTGATTTTATATGCATCAAGAGCAGTGGTAGATGAAAGACCAGGGCTCGTTTCCATGAAGAAACATGATTTTATGTGATTTCTCAGGGACTCCTATGGGAGCAGCTCCTCGGAGAATCAGGTGGTTTGGCTGATGCTAGCCAAGGCTTTGTTTCCTTATTGGAGTTATGTGGTCAACTGTGTCCCTTCAGCCCCAGAACCCGTATGCTGAAACTGTGACCCCTAGTACCTTACTTGGGAACAAGGTTGTCACAGATGTAATCAGTTACAATGAGGTCCTCCTGGAGGAGACGAGGTCCCTAACCCAATATGACTGTGTCCTTATACACAAGGGACATTTGGACACAGACACGCAGAGAGAGCTCCATGTGAACGTAAAGGCAGAGATCAGGTGACGCTTCTACAAGGCGAAGGACACTGAAGACAGCGGCCACCCAGGGCGAGAGGCCTGGACCAGACCCATCCCCATCTCTCACAACCCCGCCACACCTTGACCCAGCCCTTCTGTCCTCCAGGACAGGAAGGCCATATGCTTCTGTCTCTTGCACCAACCAGTCGGAGGTCATCTGTGGTGACAGCCCCGGCAGATGAATTCATCGGGTAAGAGGGTTCCTCTAGTTCGTTTCTAAAGCCCACAGCCCTTCCTGGGTCCAAAGCTGGGCATCAGTGGGGCTACACATCCCTATGTGTGGGGCCCTTCTGTGATGACTCAAGGACTGTCAGAGCTGAAAATCTTAAATCCTCATTTGCTAGAGGATGTCTGAAGTTATTTCTACTTCCTTTTTCTATGAAGGATTTGAAGTGGCTTAAGGGAAGTACGTTAAGTAAGAAAGTGCAACCAGTTTCTGGTCTTATGATTAGATCTTTGATCCATTTTGAGTTTATTTTTGTGTATGGTGTTAAAAAGTGTTCTAGTTTCATTCTTTTACAAGTGGCTGTCCAGTTTTTCCAGCACCACTTGTTAAAGAGATTGTCTTTTCTCCATTGTATATTCATGCCTCCTTTGTCAAAGATAAGGTGGCCATAGATGCGTGGATTTATCTCTGGGCTTTCTATTTTGTTCCATTGATCTATATTTCTGTCTTGATCTAATCATAAGACCAGAAACTATTAAACTCCTAGAGGATAACATTGGCAAAACACTCTCTGACATAAACCAAAGCGGGATCCTACATGACCCACCTCCCAGAATATCGGAAATAAAAGCACGAATCAACAAATGGGACCTAATTAAAATTAAAAGCTTCTGCACAACAAAGGAAACTATAAGCAAGGTGAAAAGACAGCCTTCAGAATGGGAGAAAATAATAGCCAATGAAGCAATGGACAAACAATTAATCTCAAAAATATACAAGCAACTCTTGCAGCTCCATTCTAGAAAAATAAACGACCCAATCAAAAAGTGGGCCAAAGAACTTAACAGACATGTCTCCAAAGAAGACATAAAAATGGCTAACAAACACATGAAAAGATGCTCAACATCACTCATTATCAGAGAACTGCAAATCAAAACCACAATGAGGTACTACTTTACACCAGTCAGAATGGCTGCCATCCAAAAGTCTACAAGCAGTAAATGCTGGAGAGGATGTGGAGAAAAGGGAACCCTCTTACACTGTTGGTGGGAATGCAAACTAGTACAGCCACTATGGAAAACAGTGTGGAGGTTCCTTAAAAAACTGCAAATAGACCTGCCATATGACCCAGCAATCCCACTGCTGGGCATATACACCGAAGAAACCAGAATTGAAAGAGCCACGTGTACCCCAATGTTCATCGCCGCATTGTTTACAATAGCCAGGACATGGAAGCAACCTATATGCCCATCAACTGACGAATGGATAAGAAAGCTGTGGTACATATACACAATGGAATATTACTCAGCATTAAAAAAAAAATTCATTTGAATCAGTTCTACTCAGGTGGACGGAACTGGAGCCTATTATACAAAGTGAAGTAAGCCAGAAGGAAAAACAACAATACAGTATACTAACACATATATATGGAATTTAGAAAGATGGTAACGAGAACCCAGCATGAGAGACAGCAAAAGGAATGCAGATGTATAGAACAGACTCGTGGACTCTGTGGAAGAGGGCAAGGGTGGGATGATATGGGAGAATGGCATTGAAACATGTTAATTACCATATGTGAAATCAATCGCCAGCCCAGGGCTGATGCTCGGGGCTGGTGCACGGGGATGTCCCAGGGGGAGGGAATTGGGAGGGAGGAGGGAGGGGGGGTCTAGAGGGGGAGCATGTGTAAACCCATGGCGGTTTCATGTCATTGTATGGCAAAACCAACACAATAAAGTAAAGAAAATTTAAAAAAAAAAAAAAGAAAGTGCAACCAGTAATAGTAATGTAATAGTATGACTAGAAAATATAACCAGGCTTAGAAAGTCAGTGGAAGGATGGGGTTGGCACAGTTTTATCTGCCTGGGCAAAGAAAACTGTAAAACTATATTTTCTTTCTGCTCTGGCCACCAGGAAGCTCAGAACCATGTTTGTGGGCTGTTTCTATTGTTTAGAATGTAGCTCTGAGCTTCCTGGGGACTTCTTAATTAATATATGCCAGTCTTAGAGAAGAAGCCAGCCTTCTCCAGCAAGTCATTCTACAACAATGGGGATGAGAGAAACTGAAAGCCCTTAAAAAAAACTTAGGGAGGAGAGGGACAAAGCTTCAAACTAGCACAGGAAAGGTCCTACTATGTATAGTCCAAGGGGACTGCTCAAACTTAGATCTGCCATGTTTGAAAACTCAGGAAATTTCACATTAAAAAAAAATCCTGATTTTTTTCTTTCTTCTTAACAAATGATACCCATAGGCATCCCTAGTCCCCTGCATTTCCACACAGCAGTGATGGGCTAGAGCTGTCCCCAGGGCCCCATAGTTCTTCCCTCCCTGTTCTCCCAGGCCCCTGTAGGTGATGAGGGTATGCGTGCTGATCTACTAATATTAGCGTTCTCAGAGTGAGGCGGCACAGTAGTGACAGTTCTCCCCATTGTAGAGGTGAAACAACTAAGGCCCAGATGTGAAGAGTGTTCCTTGAGTTGCGCAATCAACAACCTGGGCAACTGCCCATTCCAGCAAGATGGGGTGACTTGCCCGAGATCGCCTACCTAGGAAATGCCAGTATCAGAAGATTACAGTAGGAGTTAAACAAAACAGTAAAAAAGCAGACGTGTGGTGACTAACAAAAGCTCAGCAAAGCCTACACACATACTACACACACACATCAAATGTTTAACAATAAGCTCACTGGCTCCTTATTAGAGAGAAACCCTAAATTCGTAATGTTCGCCCATTTCTGTGGTGTATATGTGCCCATCATGGATGATCTCAAGTTACCAATGTGAAGTGACCTGGCTTGCAAAATACCTGAAAATTCAACAACTGGCTCCTTAAGGACCAGTGACAAGGAAACTTCAGCGTGCTTACTACTACACTGGTGTGTACTGGCTTACAGAAGCCAAGGATTAAATTTATCTGTTTTCTGGTATATAATATGTTCTATTTTGTTCTGTTATATATTATACTTATAAAAGGATTTTATGAACTTTCAATACATAGTATATATTTAATATAAAAATTAAATAGGTAAGCTATAATTTTAATAAATGATAGCTTTAATAGATAACAATAATTCATAAATATTTTACTTCCTATTAAAGATTATGTCATAAAATATAAATGTTACACTTTAAATGATTATATAGAAAGAAGTAGAATACCCGCAAAGGTAAGGGTCTTCCCTTCCTTCCCACCAACTATAGGTGCCAGTCTCCGGCCTGTTCTCCTCTCCTCTCCTGAGCCCAGCTTTTGTGGGTTAAGATTTAAAGAGAAACCTGGATGCAGGCACGGGATGCTTCAGTAGGGCAACGGGATGGATTCCCGTGGGGCAGTGACTCGCTAATGGTCTGTAACAGCCGACGGCACCTGATCCCTCTGGGGCCCAGATCCGGCTGCTTATCTGATGGGGGTGGCCAGAGCTGGGCCCTGGCAGGGCGTGGAGCAGAGCTGACGGAGGCAGGCTCTACCTGTCTCAGACGGCACGCCTTAACACGCCAGGCCTATCTTTCCACGGCTCACACAGGTGCGCACACACACACACACACACACACACACACACACACACACACACACTCTCTCTCTCTCTCTCTCTCTCTCTTTTCTTTAGCTTCATCCCCTAAATTATAACAGTGGACTGAAAGCCTCAATGTTCCCCAAATTCGAGGGCAATGCCTCCTACTCAGGAAGATGAGCCCCTTCTGCGAGCAGCAGGATGCGATCAACAGAGAAGTGTGTTGATGGTGCCTAGCCCCTGAGCTCCTGCGAGGCTCCTGAACACTCACACGCATCCCTGCTTTCCTTCGTGCCATGATGCAGGTGTCACTACACCGCATCCCCATTTTCTGGAGGGGAAATGGTGGTCCCGAGGGGAGGAGCAGCACCCTCAGGGTGGCACGGCTGGCGGCAGCAGTTTTCCCGCCTGGTCAGCCTCTAAGGCCAGTTCTCTTTTCTCCCCAAATCCACCCTTCATCTTTCAAGCCCTCCAGGCAGGGGTAGACCGGCTCTAGCATTTTCATGAGAAGCCCATCCCCCAGAATTCCTGGCTCTGGCTGCTGTCCGTCTGTCTCTTGCACATCCGGGGGTTACTTTTCAGCGTAACCAACAAGTCTGGCACTATGGGACTCAAACGTGTGACGGTGAGTAAAGGCATGTTCTGCAGGCACGCTGACAGGAGTCTGTCCATCCCAGCTGGTGAGGAGAGTGGGCCTTAGAGCCCCCAGGAAGGGGGCCTCCCTGTGGGGAACTGATGATGCAGAAAGGGGGCAGGATCAAAGCCGAAGCCCCCCGATGTCGGGTATTCGGTTGGAGAACTGACGTGTGTGACTCCACGATTCATCTTGTAAAACAGCAAGGCCTATTTCAGAATGAGATTAATTTATTTCCCACGTCGGTCTGTTGAAACATTTCCAAAGCACCTACTGTGTGTCGGGCACGTGTGTTAACACTTCCTAAACTACGGTGACCCGCCGGCACCCATGGTGCTAATCACACACAAAACCACTCTGCTGTGGCTCTACTCTTCACTATTTTACAACAGGTTTTACATCAAAGGGTTGTTTCCCACCTCACTCACTAGAATGGACTATAACTCACTTTCCTGGGTTTCCCCAAGCTGCGCTCATGCCCAAAGGAGGTTCCCCCAAACTGCATGCCCTTATGCAGTTGAGGATCTTGCAAAGGGAAACCCAGGTGCCAGCCGTGTTCCCGCCACACACCGCACCATCTCTGTCGGTTTAACTGGCCACCTGCCCGCAGGAGGACATCGAGCCCCCTTGGAAACATGAGCTGGCTTGTCACCTCAGTGTCCCCAGGACTCGGCCACGGCACGCAGGGCCTGGTGTTTCTGGTGAGAGTCCCAGCACACCCGTGCAGTGATGGAGCTGAAAAGGTGACGGGGTGCGAGCTAAAAGGTGACGCTTAGGAGGCAGGTTTCACGTGAAGCAGCGCTGCGCCATGGGGATCGGGTGACCACCCAGGGCGACTCCTCCGGGAGGGCTGCTACTCGTCAGAAAGGGGGGGCTCTCGCTATTTGCTCAGAAACTGTGCACTACAGAGGGCGTGCTGGGCTGTTTCCAGAACTTGTTCAAACAGACGCGAGACGGTCGTCTGGGTCCCTGCGCTGTTAATAACCTCAGTGTCCGTCCTGACCACCAGAGTATGCGTGATGAGGACGAAGCGTGGGAGAACACACTCTGTGTAGGTGGTTGTGTGCGTGTTCATGTATGCGTGTGTGTGCACACTCACCTCTGTGAACGTGTGCGTGCTTCTGGAAGGACCAGACACACTACAAGGGAAAAGTGGGGGGACCTGGGTGTCCTGTTGGTGTGCACTGGGGCCCCGCCTCTGCCCCCTGCGAGCAGAGGGACCCAGTAAAACTCACACACCATCGGAGAGTGCGGATCACTCCTGCCAAAGGAGAAAGTTAGGATGGACATCACAGGCAGGGGAGGAGCTGGGGGTGGAAAATCGGCATGAGATCCCCTGGGGGTGCTGGACTCAGCCTCGAGCCCCATTCAAAACGCTTTGGGAATGTCTCTGACTCCATTTAAGGGGGAATGATATGGGTTTCCCTGGTGGCTGAGTGGTAAAGGACTTGCCTGCAGTGCCAGAGCCGCAGGAGATGAGGGTTCGATCCCTGGGCTGGGAAGATCTCCCGGAAGAGGGCCTGGCATCCCACTCCAGTATTCTTGCCTGGAGAATCCCATGGACAGAGGGGGCCGGTGGGGATACAGGCTACAGTCCATGGGGTCACAAAGAGTCAGATACGACTGAAGCGACTGGGCACACAGGCACGTTATGCCCTTGGATCACACTTTACAGAGAGGTGGATGAACGTGACGGAGGGTGTGCCCAGGTGGGCCCCGCACCCCCACCGCCGCGGCCACCTAAACCCCCATATCTCCCCAAGATGGCAGAGCCCAGACCCCGTCCCACTCCAGCCCCTCCGCCCACCCACAGCATCGGACGAGAGAAATCCAAGGCCGGCTCAGGCATTGCTCAATCCCAGGACTTCCCTTCCCCTCTCATAATAGAAACTTCTGCCATGGCTGGGCAGAGGGCCTGGGGGCAGGGAGGGCAGGGGGCCTCCCTTTCTGCTTCCCCTGGACGAGGATGTGCAGCAGGCGGGGGTTCCTGCACCAGGAGTGCTACTGGCCTGGATGCTCCGGGGAAGCCCATGTAGGGCGCCAGGAGTGGGCCTGGGGTGCCGGGAAGCCGGGGCTTCTGCTGGGCGTGTTTCTGGGGCCGGAATGCCATCCCCTGGAGGCCTGGTCTCGTAGAGACGCCGCCAGGTCTGAGCGGGCTGTAGCGAACAGAGGGGGCCTGTGGCGTCAGGGTGGGGGCTGAGCGGTTCCCACACACCAAGTACCCGGGCCCTTTGTGGGGGGTTCCCTCAGGCATTTCTAATTACATGAGTTCACCGCTGCCCCCCAGTTCACTGGGTGCCTGCACCGGGCAGGAGGAATCAATTGGGCTGTTATGACGCACTCCGCCAGGGCCAGCTCAGGGTCCAGAGGCCCCCATGTGGAAGCAGAGCAGTTAACACACAGGCGGATTAGATGGCTCTCTGGCTTCTCCACAATTAGAAACTCAGGACGTCTGAAACATTAACTGGGGCATGTGGGTAAGAGGCAACACCCGGTGGCATTGCCAGGGAGGCAACCGTCCCAGGAGAGGCTGTGGACAATTATATAAGGATCTGGCCTGGGAAGCGCATCTGCTGAACGCAGGCTCTGCGTCAGGGGTTCCTGTGGACAGTCCTCACGCCATCTCCCTGAGGATGCCACAGACCAGGACTGTGCCTACCAGTTTACGGAGGAGCCAGAGGGAGAGAGATCAGAGAGGGAAAATCAGGCCCTGAAGGCTGCACAGCAAGGAGGGGCAGAGGAATCTGAACGTCGATCAGCCTCCTCTCTGTAGCACCCCTCACTGTACCCTGGGTAGTGTCTGCCCACCTCCAGGGAGGCATCAAGATGCCAGTGAACAATAAGACATGCTAAGAAAAGCCTAGCCATACTGATCCTGCGCCTGGTCACTTAGTTCTGTGTCCAACTTGCTGAGGCCCCATGGACTATAGCCCACCAGGGTCCTCTGCCCATGGACTTTTCCAGGCAAGAACACGGGCGCGCGGTGCCATTTCCTACACCAGGGGAACTTCCCGACCCAGGGATAGAACCTGGGTCTCCTGCATCTCCTGCATTGGCAGGCAGATTCTTTCCCGCCAATAACACCTGGGAAGCCCATATTGATCCTAGCAGCTGATTTTAACTGGGCACATGCTGTGCGCACACAATGCTCAAACACTCTCCACCCTTGGACCCCTCACAGACAGTGGGTGCTATTTTTGTCCCCATTGTATAGTTGAGGGACTAAGGCATCTCAAGATTCACAGATAGACTATCAATAAAAGAGGCAGGATAAGGTGTGACCTCAGGCCTCCAATGGACATGAGTTTGAGCCAACTCCAGGAGATAGCGAAGGTCAAGGAGGCCTGGCGTGCTGCAGTCCATGGGGTCGGAAAGAGTTGGGACATGACTGAGCAACTGAACAAAAACAACAACAGGCCTGAAAAAACCCTACCCTGTGTCAGAGATGCCACTGGGCCTCCCAGCTCCAAACGACAGAGCAGGGAGTGTCTGCTTTCCACATCCGCGTCTGGAGCTCTTCACTGGCTGCCTGGCCCGGCCTTTATTCATCCATCCCTTCATTTACCATGAAGAACGATGTATGAAACACCACCACCCCCCCGGCACTGAGCTAGAGCTTAGCACATATCCACTTAACTGACCCTACTGTCCAGGGGGGTGGGTACCATTTATTACTCTCTTTGGATAAGAAAACAGAGCTTCAGGGAGTAGTATCCTGCTAAACAAAACAGAACAGAACAAAAAAAAAATCCATCCTGCCTATCTCCAGTTGGTCCAAACATGCAAAACCATAAGCATCAGAGAGAGGGGACAAGAGACGGCAAAGCAAACAAGGCAAGTGCCCAAGTGGACCCCAGAATGGGAACGGGGGCCACAGAGGCGGGGGGACCCAAAGCAACGAGGCTGAAATGTTAACTATGAGCAATAAAGCTGAACAAACCCCCACGCCCTAGCTCTTCATGTTTTGTTTATTGTGTTTCTTTGTTGGTTTCTTCCCAGCTTTGGAGACCAGGCACTTCACCAGGGTTTCTTGTCTGGAGTCTAGGGAACGGACAAGCACAGTCCAAACCAGATCTCTTCAGCTTGGTTCTGCTTTCCACTTCCCCAGTGAGAGCATCCCTTCCCTTTGGACACCGTTCAAGTTCCCCTTTCCCTTGAGTTGTAGGGCACCACCTGGATGGAGGAAGGAAGCAATAGGTAGTGGGTTTCTAAGAATAATGGGGGGGGCGATGCCAGCCAAGGGGGCCCTCCCTGCTCAGGTAGGAGCGGCCTGGGAGCAGAGGGCTGTGAGCCCGGGGCCTCCGCTGTGCCCAGAGCTGAAAGGTGAGCAGCTTGGGAGTCAGGGCTGGGCAGATTACCTTCAATCTGCCCCCGCCGAGCAGGCGGTGGGGCACGCAAGGGATGCCCCACTGGGATGAGCCTGCCCCAGTGCTAGGCAAGCGCACATCTCATGACAGCAGCTGAGATGTGGAAGCTTCAGCAGAAGCTGCTGCTCCCTTTCTCACGTGCTAACCACTACAAATCTGATGCTGTGCCCACGACACCGTCACTTCTACCCTCTTGCAGCTTGGCCTGCTCTCATTTTCTTTTTTTTAATTTTTATTTTATGCTGAAGTATATAGCTGATTAACAATGTTGTGAGGAAACGAGCAACCAGAGTTGAAGGAGTTTGCAAGAGAAAGGGGAGAACCAAGTTATTAGCGATTACATAATGCTTGAAATCATTTGGGAAGAGACCAAAAAAAAACAAAAAAATCGAAGCAAGATTTCAAAAGAGGTCCATAAGGAGCAGAGCCCAGAGAATACTATTTTATGTAACAAAGTCCATGTCCCAACAGGCAGGGTGGCTGAAGACAGGATTTGCAAACTCAAACTGGAGTGAGAAATGCATGGAGGCGGGGAGGGCAGGGGCTCAGAAGGGAGAGCTCGCAGACCACCAGAGGGCAAACGTCGCTCGAGAGGTCCGGGGGAAATCTGGTCATGGCCAGGTGGGAAGTTGGACAGCTGGAGGCCTAATCCGCATCAACGTGCAGGAGGCCTGTGGTCCCCGGCCTGCAGCGCGTGTGGATAGGAGGCCCACGGGAGTGTCTCGGAAGTCCCCGTCTTGGGGGAAGGCCTGTCTGGGATCAACGGTGGGGTCTGATGGGGACTGCTCAGGGGTCACACGGGAGGGAGGTGTCGAGGGCAGGGCCATTTTGCGGGGCTCACTCCCCGAGTGGAAGACAACTGTGGTCCATGGCAGCCAGGCCCCGAAATAAAATGGGTGCTCTGCGGCCTCTCCTTGGTGTGTCGGGTGACGTGGGGGAGTCGCTTTGCTTCCTGCTGGGGAAGCGCCTTCAACTGGGACTGTGCTCCAGCTTCACAGATGGCCGGTTTCTTCAGGGAGGAGACTTAAGAGTCCTCTGCACCACCGGCCACTGGGTTAACCCCCTTGACTAGCCAGGCCATATCCCAGTCCTGTGGTCCTGGGGACTTTTTGAATTGGGGTGACAGCTGGAAGGGGTGGTGTGAGCCTGGGCTTCTCAGGGGGCAGTGAAGTGGCTGAGAAAGCAGCCACCTCGCACTCTGCTAGAGGAGGTCACTTTAGTCATCGATATCAAAACCTGGGGAGACAGGCCTGCTGTACGCCTGCATCAGGAACAGTTTGATGGAAGGCAGTGCGGCCAGGGATACACAGTTGACCTTCAGCAAGTCTTGCGTCGGACTCCTGCTCCGTCTCAAGTTTTCTGAGCATCCGGATGATGTACTTTGTCTCTTTCAGTCTCTACTTTTTTATCAGTAAAATGGTACTAATAATGCCTATCTCATGCAGTTACTCTGAGGATTGAATGAAAATGCGGCAACATGGTACAGACACATGGAAGACATTTGACAAAACATAGAGTAAACTGCTGCTGAGAGATTCTGGACAGACGTTCACCTAAGCATTGTCTATGACTGGAAAGAGAGAAACAAGCAAAATGCCCAGAGACAGAGAGGATTAACTAACTACGATACACACACACACGTGTGTGTCTGTGTGTGTATGAAGAAGTATTATATAGCTTGCAATCTCTCAGTTTTAAAGACTACTTAATAATGGTCAATGATAGGAGAAAAATATCAAAATAGAATATCATATGAGAGGAACAAAACAAAATTTTGTATTGCAGTAAATTTCTTTTTACTATCGCCACACACACACACACACACACACACAGCCATAGAAGGGGAGGAAAAAAAACAGGAAAGATTTACAGCAAAATGAAAATACTGATTAAGACGAGGAGTCTGAGTAATTTTTACCTTCTTTATAACTTCACTTGCTTTCAATATTTTTTACGATGTACATATATTACTTTGATAGCGAAAATTAAAATATGAAGGGAAAATAACACAGGTTTTACTGTGAAGCTGCTTCAGCTTCAAAGGATGGCTTTGGACTTGGCAACTGGACTTGGGCAAGTTCTTCTGCTGAGCCTCAGTCTCCTTATAATGAAGACAGGGGAGCGGCGAGATCACTGAGTTCGTCTTAAAGGGCTGTTCTGAGAATTACTGAATCCACAAGACGGTGTGAGGGCCTATGCGCCAGACGCATAGGAGGAGCCCGTGCATCCTCCTTACCCAAGGTCAGAAGGTCTTCGTGGGAAGGTTCGGGCCAATGGAGGGAGGGCATCAACATGCTGGGGGGTCACTGGACATTCTGCCACAGGACCCGGGTCGCTCGGACATGGGAGCCAGGGAGCTGCTTCTTGGAGCAGGCCTGGGACACTGCTCTGAAGGACTTTGGCAGGTTACTGCCCTGCTCATGTAATCTCTGCTTATCAGAGCCACTCGTTCCAGAGTCCATTGGAAATCCCAGATTGATTTCATTGATGAATCACACCTGCTACTTGCACCACCCGGGGCCAAGAGCACTGACATTTGGGGGAATCTTTGGAAGAAAACCAACAGACAGAAACAGCACAGCCGGTGTCCGTTATGTGGGAGGGTGGTTCAGTTTCTGGCAAAAATGAATCACGGTGATAAAAGCAACATGCCCAAATGACATCTGGATCTGGTTTTCATGTATAGTTCCTGTGGGAAGCATTATTTGTGTTTTTCTTTCTCCTTTTCCTCCAGCTTTATTGACATATAATAGGCATATAGTTGACATAAAATTGTGTAAGTTGAGGTGTACCGTGCTTTGACTGGATGCACATAGATACGGCATTAGCCAATACCCCCATCACCTCATACAATAGTTCACAATATTGTATTATATATGTGAAAATTGTTGAGAGTTGATCTTACATGTGCATACCACCAAAAAAAGAAAAAATGGTAATTACATTTGTTTTTCCACTGACTTTTCACACCAACTCTTTTTATAGAGGAGGAGACCAAAGGCGTGTGTGTGTGTGTGTGTGTGTGTGTGTGTGTGCATGCTCAGTCGTGCCCAACTCTTTGCAAATCCACGGACTGTAGCCAGCTAGTCTCCTCTGTCCATGGAATTCTCCAGGCAAGAATACTGGAGTGGGGTGCCATTTTTCCTACTCCAGGGGATCTTCCCGACCCAGGGATCCACCCCACATCCAACATGTCCAAAGGCACAGAGCTAGCAGGAGACCGAGCTGGGCACAAAAACCTTGGAAGTCTCAGTACAGAGCCCGGGCTCTACCCTGACAAGCAGAGGTGCCCCTCCTGGACTCTTTGCCACTGCAAGGGCCACCGGCAGACCCCGAGGCTGAACATCCTCCCACTGAGTCGGGGAAGACGAGGGAAAGGGGTACTGAATGAGCTCTGTGAGTTGATCAGCAGCGAAGGACCAGTTTCCATCATTCTCCCTTACCCCTGTCTGATCCAGGAAGTGGTTTTGAAATAGTCCAATTCCCTTAATCTCTTTTTATTATTATAATTGCTCCTTAAATGTTTTGACTGTGGTATATTTTATATTAGGGATATTATTTCAGATTGGCCTTGTAAGACACCAGTGCAAGCATTCTAGACCATTCTCTTGAGCAGATCATCCTTAATAAAAACAATACATCAGGTACTGACTTAATGTAGTCAAGGGGCATTTAATCCTTGATAGCATGCCTCTCTTCAGACAATGCTCTCTCATGAAATATCAGGAACCTGGCTTGGAGGTCCAAGAGAAATAGAAAAAAGGAGAGAAAAGAGGAAAAAAAATAAAGGAAGGCGGGAGAAAGGAGGAAGAAAGAGAGAAAGGAGGAAGAAAGAGAGAAAGGAAAGAAATAGGAAGGGGGGAAGAGGAAAGATTACTTTACCTGTTTGACAGATACAAGGGGTGTGTCTCTCTAGGACATTTACAAAGCTGTGCAGATATGGTAGTTTATAAAAGTCAAGATTGGGAGCCTAAAGTCCTGAGTTCTGAGAGCAGAACTGCCACTCACTCGCTGTGTCTCTGCACCCTCACTGCCCTCCGCGTTTCTTCGTTAGTAACCGGACATGGCTCCAGTCTGGCCTAGCTGGGGTGGTCATGCCTCAGTCTGCCCAGGATGGCCCAGGGCATGCCTGTTGCCTGGGCGTGGTTATTAACAGCACCCTTCACCTCTAGAGGTGACCCTGTTTAGGTGACAAATTATATATTCACCCTATACTTAACATCCAGTGTTGTGACGGCGAAAGACAGACAGTTTGGAAATGCTCTGTCACAGTTCATGCCCTCCTGCAGATTCAAGGGGTTGAAGGCACCCTCTGGGGGGGCCTGGATGTTACCTTTGAGAAACACGGATGGGTTTAGGAAGAGGTTAGAGCCACGTGGGGAAAGCTCGGTATTACAAACTGAGGGTATTCAAAACCATGTCCACAGGTTGCTCCCTCACACACTCAAAAGCAAGGACTGAAAACACACACAGTAACAGCCACGGCTGTCTTTGGGAGATCACGGGTAAGACTATGCCAGATTTTTAAGGAGTAGGTCAGCTTTTATTTTGAGGGGAGAAAATAAAGCCTCAGGAAGACAGGAGAAGTAAAGGACAGTTGGTGATCTTCTCGTGACCTTCTCTATCTAGAGGTGAGCATGGTGAGAGGCGGAGCTAAGAGGTGCTCTTTGCACCCGCCTTGAGGAAGCAGGCAGAGGAGACACGGAGAGACGAGAGGCTTCCACGGCAAGGATTCAGCTCTTATTGAATGACACTCGGGTTTGCAAACAGGACTGGGGGTTCTCAAGAGCAGTGGGACCGAGTTAGCTGCTTGGACATCCAGAACCTTCTGTAATCTGCCTGAGGCTTCTCAAATCCAGCCCAACTTTGGGCAGAATCTGATAGGAAAATTCTAGACAGCCAAACAAGTTGATCTAGATAACATATCATAAAACTTTCAGCTTTTCTGTTCATTAAAGAAAAAAAAAAGTAGGAATAGTTCATTAAGGATAAGAATTTTCAACCAAGTCAACAAGTCATCTCTCTTTAAAATAAAGTGAATTCACTGAAATCAGCATTCTCTGATTCCCCCATATAATCACATAGCCCTCAAAGCGATGGGCTGAAGTTGGGACTACTTCATATTTGAGCTGGAGGTACAGGGAAGCTCTGGGAAGATGTGTAACTTGCTAACAGTCACAGAAAAGAGCAAGACACGGAGCTGGCCAGGGACAGAGTGCAGACTGGAACCCAGGTCTGTCTCCCCAAACTACAGCCGCTGCACCCCGTGACTGGGCAGCGGCCACGGCAGCCTGACCTCCCCGTGTGAATCTCCAGCATATCCGGGAGCACCCACCTCCCCGAGACACGATCCCTGGGGGAGCCCTGGCTAAGACATCGTGGCTCCTTGTCATTTTCCCAGCCAGACCGCTGTCCTCTCAAAAATGCTGCCCTGTCCTGCCAAGTCATTCTATCCAACCTTCTGAGTTCTGCTTCCTCCCTTCAACTCATTCTAGAGGAGCTGAAACAGCACGTCTTCACACGTGCATGCAACCATTGTTTATTCAGCCATGGCCATTTGCAAGGCAGCACGCTACAGCCAGGAGGAACTCAGCCCACAACAGATGCAGTCAGAGGGGACCCAGACCCCGTCTCATCCCCTCAGGGGCCTCTGAGAAGTTACTCTCTTTCTGGGACGCGATTTCTCCATCTGTAAAACAGAGGCGGTTGGGCCAGCTGACTTCTGAGCTCCCTGCTGGCATTAATGTGCTAGAATTGACCCCAAATCACTCTTCAGAGGTCCAAGATTAGACTGTAACCCCTTTTTGCCACCTTCTGCTGGAGAATTTCAGTGGCAGACATGCAAGCTTGTGGTTTTCAACTTTTTATGAAATGGTGACTTTGTTAAGGTGGGCTGCTGTCTCTCTTCAGAAAGCTCAGGATTCGTAAACATATTTCAGACAACTGCTCTTTTAACTCTGAAAACCTTGTGTGTTGTGGGAGGGGAGGAACATGTGATTTTCTTATTATTAAGCAGTCGATGCTGAGAGTGTTACCTTCCATTAATATCTGCTCTCCCTGAAAATCACCGTGTCGCCTCACTGGGTTTAAACCGGAGCAGATCAGGAAAGTGTTTCAAGACAAACACCCACCTGCCCTGCCATCAGCTTCATTTTAGCACAGTTTATAAAACTGTGATTTTGAGGCCATTTGCCCTGGCCCCTTATTAGACAGAAAGTATCTTTCATCGGCTTTACTTTTTAACAGATACTAACATACGTGAAACGGGCTGCTATAAGGTAACCTGCATTAAAGAAATGTCCATCTATCAACAGAGACTCTGGTAAAGGATTCAAAGTGTTTGATGAATTGTTTCCATTAAGCTGAAAATACTCCTTCGGGTGTGAGTTTCTAATTCATGAGTTGCTGTAAACTGATTCAAATAATAACAAGGCTTTTTTTTTCTCCCCTATCTTGGTCTGATAGTAATCTAGCGGAGAACATGCCGAATCCCTAAAGAAGATATTAGCTAATGATTTCGACAACTGTCCTAAAGTCCAACCAAAGCTGTTGTGTTAAAATGTGCTTTCTGTGAGGCTATCATTTTGTGTGGCTGTTAGATTCCTATTTTAACAAGGAAAGTGTGATATCTGACTGACATCTGGGTAGATGGATGGTAATCAGGACTATGGTCCATGGAGAAATTAAGAGAGAAATCGGGAGTTGATAAAAACTGAAATCGGAGAAGAAGAAAAAAAAATGCAAACGCCTTTCAAGATTTTACATTTCTCTATTTTGGAAGAGCACCAAGTGGCACATAATGCATGAGACAGAAGCTTGATGAAAACCTGTTTATCACTGGAGCAGACAACAGACACCAGCATCTTCTTCGCATCACGATAACGTTCACGGGATGTTGTCTCGGGTTCATTCAGGTTAATCACATCACCCGACACAAGGTGATCGCACCCACCACAGCAAGTCCTGGAGTTATTGTAAGCCTAGTAGGGAAGTAGCAGCCCCAGAATTCAGATATGAATAAGGTAACCTGGCCTGTAAATACACTGTCATCCACTACCTCCAGTTTGCAGCGCCCACCCAATTAAATCCAGTAGGTATTTAACGAGCGTATAATACATGTCAGTGACTGTGCTACTTGCTGAGAATGAGGGCGTAGCGATTCATGTAGAAAAGCCTCGATAAGTGCCTGCTGTGGACCAGCACAGGGACCCTGCCTGCCCACATGAAGTTGATGTGATCGCTCCAGGACCTGAGAAGGGATCAGAGGAAATCCTCAAAGACCACTCCTCTTCCCCTTTATCGGTTGTCCCTGTCAGCTAAAACGTCAAAAGAGGAAGTGGAGACCTTGCCTTCCTTGAAGCATTCCGGGCTCTGTCTAAACTCTCAATGGTATTTTGTGGTTCAGGTTCCACTTCTGAAACATAACTGCAGCTGGCTATTGAAAACTGCAAATGAGTCACATGTTGGCCATTAACATGTACCGTTCTTTTCTGAGTCAGCAAAAAGTTGGAAACACATACATTTAAAGGAACTTTTTTTAAAAAATGATTATTATAAGAGGAAAATATGCTCATTGGAAAAAAAAATTCAAATAACAGGGAAGGATATAAAAACATAAGCAAAAATATCCCCTTTCCTCAAGCTCTCTATGCTTACAAACTTCTTTCATTAGTTAAGGTCTTTGCTTCCAGACTTTTGCTATGCCTCTCTAAATCCACTGAATCCACGGAATTTTCAGTGTTTGGAAGTCACACAACTGCATTCGTTTCAAGCTGAGTAGAAAAGATTAATATTTACTGAGGAGTACATGTGCACAGGCCAATCAGTGCTTTGGATGTTATTCTATATCCACCATATGCTACAGGGCTTGGGACAGGGGCCTTCATGTCAAACCAAGTCCCCCTCACACTTTTGTGAGTAAGCTTTTACCAGAACACAGCCACACCTATGTGTTTACATGTGGCCTGTGGCTGGTTTTGTTCAGCCATGGTAGAAGTTAGGGGCTGCAGAAGACACAACCCGGCCTGAAAAGCCTAAAATATTTTCTAGCTGGACTTTTGCAGAAAAAGTTTGCTGACCCCTGAGACAGTAGAAAAATTTATGTGGAGGAAAGGGGCTAGATAGAATGAAAATAAGCTATTTATCACGGTTAAAAAATGAGTAACTCTGTGTTTCTCTCTTATGCATTGCTGTATTATCTACATTTTCAATAATGGAGCACATCTTCTATTTGTGGCTTAATTATATATGCAATTCTAAGACAATTCTATATGGAATATGAATGAAACTGAAGAACTAGTACCACATAACCGCCCACAAATTAAAACAATTTATAACTGGAGTTTCCACTGCCTGCATGCAAACAAAATAGTCAAAAACAAACAAAAAACCAAGTCTCCCCCTTTAAAAAAGAAAAAAAAAAGAGTTTTCAAAACCGTTATGACATTATTACAACAATATTTACCCTATTATTTTCTAAGAATATATGTTTTTGGAGATTTGAGAAATGTGGCAAACACTGCTAGCTGCTGCTGCTTTGACCTGGGCATTTAGACCATATTTCCTAGCTTCCTCAGGGGACAGCACAGTTATACAACTGAGATCTGGACAAATGGATGTGAGCAGAGCCAAGATTTTCCACTTCCAGACTTGGGCCACAAATTCCTCCCTGCTGGTGCCTGCTCCGGTTGGCTGACACAGAGATAATCTCCTTAGTGCATGTGGGAACCACAGAAGAAAGACAGCAGAGCCACAAGATGGAGAGAACCTGGGCCCCTAGACCAACACTCGGAGGAGAGCGCCCAGGAGAGGATCTGTTATGTGAGCGAAAAAAAAAAAATTCATCAAGTCTTTGAGAGGTAGGGGTTATTTATTATTTTTCTTTATGAGAGTTCACTGTGTTTATGGAGCTAGCTGCTGATAGATGGCTTTAGGTTGGAGGAAGGACACAGAAATCTTTTCTCTAGAGAGCACCATTTAAGAGCCTCCCCTCGAAATCAAAGTACTAGACCCTTTCAGACCTCTGTCTTCCTGGTGCTCAATCTCCATGAGTCAAGTGGTCACTGCAACTCCCGCCCAAGCCTTCGTCTGTCTCTTACTTTGAGTTCTCTGTTCTAGCAGTAACAGTGCCCTTAGGGACCACCTCAATCTCCTGCTGCCAGCATCATATCCACCACGTTTCCTGGTCAAGCCTTTTCCTCTCTGCTGCATAGTATTGGGTTCCATGTAACTTAAGATGGCATCCGGTAACAATTTTTAAGTTTATCACAACCAGGATTCTTTCTCACCCACTGACTCCTATGTCTTGATAGAAGATAAAGCACCATTCTGCCATCAGCAAGGAAGCAATGTAGATAAATTCCATGCCATTTATAATTCATCCTGCCTTCATTAAGTATTCATTCACTACTTATTGGCACATCACCTAAGTATTCTATGTAAGAGAAAACAGAACAGCTGGAAAAGAAACTGGGAGAGGCTAGTTATTAGGAGACTGGGAGAGAGGGAAATAACTGATCTGCTATATCCTTTACCCCATCTTTCTTTTTGAAGGAAAGATTTCTGGCCAAGTCACTCACAAGTGAGATAGGTAGCTATCTTGGGGTGAATTGAGCTGTACCAACAGGGAGATAACCACTACTGTCGTCTTATTTAACCCCTATTTTTTGGAGACTTGCTTTGGCAGGCCCCAAGAATAAGTGAGATATTCCCTCCTTTAAGACTGGACTTCTTAAGCAAAGACATATATGGATTAAACACACAGAAAACATATTGCCAGTGTTAAACAGCTCCCTACGACAGGTTGATTTCTGATTACTATCAACAGTAAACATCACATTAATCATCAAAACTGATGTTAGGAGAGTCCAAATGTATTGAGATTATACAACATACCAACCACTAAACTGAGAAAAGTCTGTTATAAACTGTCTCATTTAAATTTCCTAAGAACTCAGATTTAATTTCTAGTCTTTATGCCCATTTTACAGATGAAAACACTGAGGTTCTGGAAGATTATACGATTTGCAAGGTAAGACAGTCATTCATCAGCCAAGGAGAGGTTGGTGTCTATTTAAAGCATGGTGTACTCCAAGCTAATTTCAGAGCAAAACCTTTGGGCTGCACTCTACAGGCCTACAAGGCCTGTATTTGCCCAACTTCAAGACCAAAGGAAGAACCCAGAGCCAGCGAGAAAGTCAGAGGATGTACAGAGAGCAAGACAACAGCCATCCTGGGTGGCCTGATCATTCATTCCATGCCTACATCCCCGGCACAGCCCTTATAATCTCAGTCTGCCCCTCTTCCTCGATGTCCCCGGGGTCGGGGGCCTAGAGGGGCACTGCAACCAGATACCACAAACGCGACACAGACACCAGCCGCTAAGGAGTGTCAAGAGCAAGACACCTCATATGCTAAGAACAGTCATTCACCAGGACGTGGGCAAATTTTGAAACCAAGCATTTCCCTGGTCAATAGAGAGGGTGTCCACAGTGGCAGTGTCCTGTCCGGTGACAAGGCAAGGCAACCCTGGGTTTCACCAACCCAGGGCCTCCCATGGGAAGCACCAGGCCCAGCTTAAAAGGAAACATTCTGGGGGCCCAGCCAGGAGTCAGCAGTCACAGTACAGGTCTGCCCCTACCCCATGTTAAGCTGGGTACCAGGAGGGATGGACGCATGAGGTCTTTTCAAACAAAACGCAGTTAATCCCACTGGCTGGATGTCTGTGTTCAAAAGCCAGCCTATTCCACTCCACACAGCAGAGCGCGGGGCACGGGGGGACGCCATGGGCAGTCAGTCATTCATCCACGCTTAACTATGGGGGTCCTTCCTGGGGGGCAGGCAGACATTCAGAGTCTCCCCCACTGTCAGTCATGCCCACCTCGTCATGTTGACTGGGCTGAGGCTCCATGAAAGCATAGGGGAGCACGACAGGACCATCTAGCTGCAGACCCGGCACTTCGACTCAGTTTATATGAAGCCAGTGTCCCTTAGCCCAAAGCCTTTCTTAAGACAAAAAGCACCAGGGTTATTGGGCTTCTCTGATGGCTCAGTGGTATAGAATCCACCAGCAAACTCAGGAGGTGCAGGAGACGCGGGTTCGATCCCTGGGTCAGGAAGATCTCCTGGAGAAGGGAATGGCCACCACCTTATTGTCAAACTTCCCCACCTTGTAACCATGACCAGTGTCTAGGTAACAGCCTTAGGGATGTCTGAGTTCTGTGTAACCCCCTTGCCAGCCCCCATTCATCAGGGACAGCCACCCCCAGCCCCAAATTCTAGTGGACGGCCACCCCAGGTCTTCACCCCTCAACTTTCAGGCCTCACACGCCAGTCGACGGCCAAGTGAGTTTCCACCCTGTCCAGGTTGGGGTTAGAAAAAAGTGGCACTTCCTTTAAAACACCTTGCTCTTGGCTTTACTGGGCTTCCCTGATGGCCACCAGCCAATGCAGGAGACGTGGGTTCGATCCCTGGGTCAGGAAGATCCCCTGGAGGAGGGGATGGCCCCAGTATCCCTGCCCAGGAAATCCCACGGGCAGAGGAGCCTGGTGGGCTACAGTCCGTGGGTCACACCGAATCAGGACATGACTAAGTGACTGAGCGTGCACACACATCTGACTATTAATTCACCTAGCACAGTGCATCCCAGGTGCATCCAGGTTGCAGGGAATCCCCTGCTTTATTATGTGCCCTGAACTGCGGGGTGCTCTGGATGAAAAGAAAATGAAAACCTGGCCTTGCCCCAGGGAAGCCCAAGTCCAGCTGACCGGTCTGCACGTTCACAAATGTCCTCACTACCTTAGGTGAGAAGGCCACCAAAAGCACAGAGGGAGGCATGAGTGTCTTTAACCCCTCCTGCACCCCACCCAACACATCTCAGGATGACGTCGTTCAAACGGACCAGAAACACGTGTTTTTCCCCCTTAATGGGGTGTTCCTTATCCCCACGTGTCATAAACAAGATGCATCTGAGATATTTACATTTAAAAATTGAATTCATATCAAGTGGTTGAAGATGGAGCCTGTTAGCTGCCTAAATACCAGACTTGTAGCAACAAAAGCAAATTAATATGGGTGTTCCTTTGGCAAAGGAGGCGAATTCTACAGGGAAAACATGGAGTTAACTTCTGTGTCTCAGTCATTAGCGATTTACTTACCTATCATACTTCACAGGACACAGCTGTGTCCACACCACGCACAACTGTGTGCTAACATACAGCCCTGGAAACTGCCCTGTGTGAATGACTTCACTGCAGGATTTATGGAGAACGATCTAATTATTCAACCCTGTTCCATTCACTCCCATTATGGCCCCCATTTAAAGCCTCTATGGAAAAGGCCGTTTATCTCCAGGGACAAGCTGTCAGAGTAGTGTTTTATTGATAGAAATACACCGGTTCTGTTTTGACAGCAACCCAGCAAGAGATAAACATGTCTCCTTCTCAACAGGTCCAAGGAATTAGGGCCTAAGCAGTCTGCACATTGCAGAAGAATCCCCTTACATTTGAAAAACCCTCCCTGGAGGACCCCAGTGGACTGATAAATACACACTGATCATCCCAGAACTTTCCTTTTTAAACTATGTTCAAGGCTTGGGAGAAGGTGATTAGCTCCTAAGTCAACTCAGCTTGAGAAAGCTGTTCTTTACAACCTTAAGCTGAGTAACAGATGACAGAGGCGCCTTTGCTGTGCAAAAACCTTCTCCAACGTGACCTTTACATGTGTCTAGTCAGTTCATTGGTCTTCCTCAGTGGCTCAGTGGTAAAGAACCCACCTGCCAACGCAGGAGATGCGAGTTCAATCCCTGGGTCAGGAAGATCTCCTGGAGGAGGAAGTGGCAACCCACTCCAGTATTCTTGCCTGGAGAATCCCATGGACAGAGGAGCCTGGCGGGCATCAGTCCATGGGGTTGCAATGAGTCAGGCACGACTGAAGTGACTGAGCACACATATACACACCCAGTTCATCACACCCTGACAGCCACCTCCCCAGAAACAGCTCTTCATGAAGAAATAACTCAAATTCTACTTCTCCATGAGGTGGCCTATACTTGGAGTCTTCTCTTCTTTCTGGGACATTTTGCTAAAAATTCAACTTTGACTATGGAATGACTCTATTTATATGCAAACAAGGGTTGGTCCTCTGTAGCATGGAAGAATAAATTTATTTTGTTTATTTCTTCCTGCAAAGCCTTGTTTGCAGAATATGTATATCTAAACTTGGAGCTTCTGTGTTTGCCTTGGTGATTCTGTGGGTACTTATAGGAAAATGGTGTCAAAGGTAAGCTTGCAAGGACTTTCTGAGGACTGATGGGTATGGTGGTCATGGTTGTTGGGGAGAAGGAGAGGACAGGATTTTTCTGCTTAGAATCATGGCAACACTTTGTTAATTAGGATGAGGCTGACAAGGGTCATTCTCATCAAGAAAAGATCTCTCCCTGAAATAAATTTCAAATTAACTCTGGTGGAAATCTCTGTGCAACATGTGTCACGAGCAATCTGCACTGTAGTTGCGCACCTCTTTGCTTGGGCAGAAACTCCACGGAATAAAGGACAGCGCCCCACAGCCAGACACCTCTTCAGAATCAAATAGCACCTGGCTTTTTTTTTTTTTTTTAGCACAGTCCCATTCGGACAGTGATACGACATGGAATGAAACCACTAATAATAATACTAAAAATGTCAAGTGCAATATTGAAACATGTCAGTATTTTTTCATTCAACCAAGTCAGCAGCAAATCCAATCTGAAACATGCTGACAATAGTGGAGTTATGAAAACCAATATACTTGATGAGCCAGCCACCCGATAAATTATATATGTGTACGTATACATTCGTATGTACCTCCCCCAGAAGGTGGAGATGTGGATGACGGGACTTCAGGATGGCAGACACGTTACAGAGCCAGTTAGCGGATACCCGACATTCTGTCCTCCTCAGATGAGGATTAAGCTTAATATGCAGTGATGGAGCAGGCACCCCAGAATTACCAAGGCGCTCCCCTGCAAGAAGCTCATGGTATCTTTCATCAGGGCCTGACATGCCAACACAACTGGAAATCAGGACAAGAATTACAGACAGCAGCCTCCCACCATATGGTTAAGAGGGTGGCTCCGGTGTACCAGGGAGGCTATATTTTTGTTATTCTGAAGCGTTGACTGAACTATATTCTTGTTTTAAAGAAACCCACAATGAGATAAACAACAGGATCCTAGTGTCTAGCACAGAGAACTCTATTCTACGTTCTATGAGACACCATACTGGAAAAGAATATTTTAAAATGAAGGAATATATATATCTGAATCACTTTGCTGTACAGCAGTAATTAACACAACACTGTAGATCGAATTCAATAAAATAAAGAAACCTACAATCATTCTTATGTATCCACTGATGGCTCATTAGAGGAAACAAGTGTAAATATGAATGAAGAGAGGAGCTTCTTGTTATCCACCATGCCAAGAATGTCACGAAGAGCCTGGGACCTAGAACTGTGCGGGGTTATGCATTTACGTGCCCTTTACGTGCGACCGCTGGGGTCAAAGGCAGAAAACGAGCTCATAGCTCATCTCCCTTCTGTCCCCAAGCCTCACCACTAGCCGTGAGTGCAGACAGAACCAGGATACGGTCCTTCCTCTTCCAGTCGTGAGACTACACCTGTCTCTCTGGGCTTCTCTGCGCGGAACAAGGGCAAGGGAATTCTTCAGCCACTCACCGTCACCGACAGGGGACTGCCTTGCCAACGACAGAAACGACTTTGCCCTTAAGAGTCACCAGGGCAAGTCCCTGTATTTCACAATGGAGAGCGTTTTTGTATATTTTAGATTATTCATCAACATTGGAGAATATTTACAGCTTACAGTGACGTGGAAAACAAGCTTACCAAGTAGATGCTGATTTGACTCAACCACATTAACCAAAATACCCATCACCGGCACCTCAAGGAGGTAAAACTCTTGATGCTTTTCTGTGCTTTCCCAAAATTCCACAGTAAGTATGAATTGCCTTAATAATACAAGGTGGTATTAACGACCAAAGGATGCTTATGTGCTTAGATGGTCATTACGCCATTCTTTGTGTCTTGGTCAAAAAATACCACAGAGGATAATGTGTGACCCTTGGCATCAGACTAAGGTCAAAGGGGAGAGTTTGGTCCTCTTCTCACCTGGGGACTGTCATGGGTTAGAGTCACGGAGAAATGTTTTCCCCCAGGGAAGTCTCACTGTCTGGAGAATTTGCAGAGATGCTAAATAAGTCAAAGGAAAATGCAGAAAAGATTTTTCTCGTTTGTTACTTCTATTCAAACATGTATGTTCATTCTTTTTTTTCTTTCCAGCATTAAAGGGAAGAGAATGAGTTGTGGAATGTTTTAAATAGCTGCTCACATTTACTGGGTTTTATAAGTGCTTTATGTGTGTTATCTTAATTATGCATTTGTAAGTGCCTTAGATGCATAATCTGAATTCTGTTACCCAGTAAGGTTCAGAATAGGAGACTAAGCTCAGCTAACTAGAGGCATAGCCTGGGCTCAGATACACTTTTTCTGATGTAAGAGTTTATTCTCTGAACCATGGGGCATATATATATGGTAAGGAGAAAAACACACAAAAATGCAAGATCTCACCATTTTTCAGGAATTCTTCCAGCCCCTCTTCCCACCCATTACATGCCAGGCACCGTCCTACTGGCTAGAGACACCACAGCCAACAGAACATTATCAGCACTGTTCTCATGGCACCTACATCCCCAGGGATTGCTTCATTAAGTACCAAATGTGGGGTTGGCCAAAAAGTTCGTTTGGGATTTTTCCACGCGACATTATGGAAAAAGCAGAAGCAACTTTGCCAATATTATTTCTGGATTATCTTGCATTTAATTGTCTTCTCTTCCATCAATACCATGCTGTCTCTCTAGCTTAAGCTCCCTACTATATTTTAATAATTGGAAGGTTAAGTCCAACTTTTCTACTACTCTTCATTTGAATAAATTCTTGCTTATTTTTATTCTTTTAACCAAGATGGCAAAGAACATCTTTATACACCAGCACAAAGCAGGGAGCACCAGGCAGATTATATCTTTACGATCAAGGAAAAGCGTGCCAGGGCAAAGGATACTTGCATTTTAAATGTTTACATTTTTTTGCCAAATAAACCTCCAAAAAGCTCCTTATACTTTTTGTCCATTTGGATATGGAATTTTATCCTTTCATTATTGCTTAATAATAGGTTTTCTTATATGATGGATATTAACACTTTGATTATCAAAAGTATTGCTGATATTTTCTCAGTTTATCATTAATATTTTAAACTTTGTATGATTTTTCACAGCATAAATTTTACAGTATTGGGTAATTCACCTTATCAATATAGTTCTTTTTTTTTCCAGCATTAGGCATTAAGATTTGAAAGATCTTCCAGGAAGATTTAAAATCTTAAGTGTTTCTTTTCTTCTTCAAAAGCTAAGCAGGAAACTAAGCAAAACTGTATAACTGCTTGTCCTAATGTTATATACTAAATAATGTCTTTTCCCCCTTAATTTCAAATGCTATCTTTATGATACAGTAAACTCTTGCCTATAGCTTTTGCAATCCAGAACTTGAGTCTCTGGAGACCTGCTGGAAGGCAGAATGACTACAGAGACCCATACTGAACTGTATACTAAATTATTGCCAAGAGGATGGAGCTTGAACGTTCTGACCACACACGTGAGAAAGGTCACTGGGAGGTGATGGAGCTGTTGACTAGCCTGACTGTGGAGATCACTTCACAAGGCATCGTTAGCAGTCGCTCAGTCATATCCGACCCTCTGCCACCCCGTGGACTGCAGCACACCAGGCTTCCCTGTCCTTCGCTGTCTCCCGGAGCTTGCTCAGACTCACGTCCATTGAGTGGATGATGCCATCCAACCGTCTCATCCTCTATCGCCCCCTTCTAGTGTCCTCAATCCTTCCCAGCCTCAGGGTCTTTCACAATGCTTCAGCTGCATCAAATCACTGCACGTGTATGTCCAAGCATCAGGCGGCATGCTTCAAATATATTCCATTTCTGTTGGTCAGTTATACCTCAACAAGCTGAAAGAGTGCACATGTAATAAAGCATGGCCACATATAAATGTGAATCCAGACATAAATGTGTCTCCTACACATACACACACACACCAGCACAAAGCAGATTCTGTCTGCTCTGCACACATTAACAGTCCATCTTCTCTGGCCATTCATGATCACTTGTCTGTGGACCCGATAATCCTTACTGAGCACCTACTACAGGCACTATTCCAGGTGCTACAGACACCAAAGCAAGCGAGTCAGACAGATAACTTGCCTCTGTTAGGCTTCTGTTCTTACGGGAGAGGTGTATAACAAGCAAGTACAATGGAAAATTGTACTTTCCCAGTGGAAAGCGGAATCCTAAAGGAAATCAGTCCTGAAAATTCATTGGAAGGACCGGTGCTGAAGCTGAAACTCCAATACTTGGACCGCTGATGCAAAGAACTGACTCATTGGAAAAAACCCTGATGCTGGGAAGGATTGAAGGCAGGAAGAGAAGAGAATGACAGAGGATGAGATGGTTGAATGGTATCACCCAGTCGATGGACATGAGTTTGAGCAAGCATCAGGAGTGGGTGATGGACAGGGAAGCCTGGCATGCTGCAGTCCATGGGGTCGCAGAGAGTCAGACACGACTAAGCGATTGAATTGAACAATGGAAAATATGTATAAGGGTCTTGCTTAGTGTTCTGAAGACACATAACCAGGGCAAGGGATTCGAGAGTGGCAGAAGGCAAAGCTGTTTTTAGCAGGGTGCTCAGAGAGGACCTGCTCTAGAGAGGGAGGGGATATTTTAGTCATTAGGGTCTCCAGAGTACTAAGAATGGCAGCCCCACGAGAATGGGGAAGACAACCTTCCCAGGAGGAGGAGACTGCTAATGCAGAGACATGAGGTGGGAGGGAGCTTGCTTGTTTAGGAGACAGAGAGAAGGGTCCTTTGGCTGGAAAGAAAAGAACAGGCAGCAGTGGCCAGAGAGGGGCTTGGGGAAGCAGCTGGGGCCGGTTCTCACAGGGCCGTGGGCCGTGGTAAGGAGTTGGGCTTTCACCTACAGGTGGTGGAAGGTACTGGATGGTTTTAAGGAAGGTAATGATCTGATCTGAATTTACAGTTTAATAAGATCACTCTTGCTGCTCTTGTTAAATGCCAACTTATCTTGACACCCTGTGAGGCTTCCTTCCAGCCCTGTCTAAAGACAGCAGGTACAGACATCATTAACATCCAATGACAGTTTGATTGGAAAATTCCATGTCTCCTATGAATTATGGCAAACATCAACCTCCTCCAGCTACCACACCAAACATACTCACCGGGCCCCATGCATTGTGGAAGCGGGAACTGTTTAAGGTTCCAGTTAGGACCCAGTTTGGCATACAGTCTTTTGAACAAGTCAAACCCTTCCTGGACATCTGTAAGTCAGGATGTATGTGTGTGTGTGTGTGTCTGTAAGTCAGGGTGTGTGTGAGTGTGTGTGTGTGCATGCATGCACACTCTTAGCAACCTCATGGGCTGCAGCCTGCCAGGCTCCTCAGTCCATGGAATTCTCCAGGCAAGAACACTGAAGTGCTTCCTCCAAGGGGTCTTTCCGACCCGGGGATCAAACTTGTGTCTCCTGCACCTCCTGCATTGACAGGAGGATTCTTTACCACTGCAGCTCCTGGGAAGCCCTGAAAGTCAAGATTGGTGGACGTACTTGACACCTAAACTAGCAGTGAGTGTATAAAAATATGAACTTCTCAGACACTTTAGGTGTCTTTTTTTTAACATTTGCTTATGAAGATTTTTTTTTCTAGACTGCATTCACCTTTTTGTTTTTTCCTTGATGCAATAGATCCCACTGTGAACTTGGAAATGGGGCTCTATTGGTAATTTAGCTGTTTTGCAGACATGTCGTTCTGTGACGCACCATCCCACCCTAAAACAAATGCAAACTGACACTGTTTTCCCGAGAAGAGTGTGAGGAGACAAAACCCTAGAAAGAGCTGAGGCTTGCAAAAACTTAGTAAGGGCCAGAAAAAAGGGCTTTTTGAGCTATGTTTGGAGCCAGAAGGAAAAGGAAGGGATTGGGAACAGATGATGCAATTCAAGCAGATGACAGCAAGAAAGCAGAAGTTCTCCACTTGAATTTTGCCTCCACCTTCTCCCCTAAGGAGCGAGATGTAAAGCCGGAAAGGATCAAGCCTGCATTATGAGGAATGAATTAAGTGTTAATTTTGGGAGAGGAATTCAGGGTGGCTGCATACACTGGAGGGAGGTGGGGATGACTCAGATGGCTCCTGGCATCAGGAAGGTAGACTGCAAGAGTGAAGCGGGTGCAGCTGTGGCTTCATGGTGCAAAGTGAGGAGACTAGCGAGCTGGGGAGCACAGCTGAGGCAGAAAGGGGCCATCTCATCTTTATACTCTCCCAGGCAAGCCAGACCCTGATGGGTTTTATACTTGAATTGCCCCAGTTTTTAAATGCCAGCATGGAATTCAGGATTTGTTCAAAATGCTGTGCAGACGCAGAGAATACTCATCTGCAGAGGAGACTCAGCCCAAGGCGGACATGTTGGAAATTTTGCTCTAAGGTAATTTAGCCCTGCAGGGCACCTGGTAGATACAACTTCAATGAATACTGCCAACAGCAGGCAGTGGGAAGAAAAAAAAAAACAAAAAACCCAGGTCCACGACAGGTCACAGGACAATGTTGTCCAAGGTTTCTGAAAGGGTCAAGGAGGACCCTCAGAAGTAAACTAGCCCTTCTCCTTGACTTTCAGAATATCCAAGAACAGGTTACTGAGGATAGAAAATACTGGAAGAAAGGCAGGCATGGGGGCCCAGTTGCCACTACAGCTTAAGATCAAGACTTTTATAAAGGACTAGCAGACTGGGAGTTCAAGGAAATGGTGTAGAAATGACTTAAAAGGCATGAGACAACATCTCAGCCAGGAGAAATTTGGCCTAGTTTACAGTAAGCACAAGTGAATTCTCACCAGGAGCTTAGAATCATTCCACTGGGGGCCAACATTTTACGTGTTTTCATTAACTATCTGGAGGAAGAAGTGAGCAGAGTATGTCTTAAGAACATACTTGAGAACATACATTCTTATGTTTTAATCAGATAGACGTGTGCTTACATTTCAGTGCCACTGTTGCTGGCTGTGTAGCCTCGGCCAACCAGCTTCATCTCTCTGATTTTTAGTTTTCTCTCTAGCAGAGTGGGAGTCCTAATAGGCTCTGTGTCTAGTAGGTGCTGTGAGAGGGCAATGGGTTGATACAAGTATGGGCTTCATTTTCCCAGGGGAAACGAAGATCTCCTGGACCTGGCAAAGACGTCCTCTGCTGTGATGTCTTGACTGTTGAGTAAAGGGCTGAATGTATGTGTGGATAAATGAGTCTGGTACCCAAAAGAAAATTCCAAGGCTGGGAGTGACCTCAGAAGAAGTCAAGATTTGTTCTGGCTTTTAGGGCTCCCCAGGCAGGTCCAGCCCTCCTAATTCAGGCTCCTATTAACCCTGATGAGATGCAGGATTATGAATCCTGGAGGAGCAGGGTTGGGGCACCCTGGGGTACCTCACTCCCTTTGGACTCCCTGTCTCCTACCTGCTTTGGCACAGGTGCACGAGGGTGGACAGGGATGTGCTCTGAGATCCGTATGAATAAAGAATGATTCATAGGCTTAAATCATGCCCATGAACGCCATCTTGAACTTGACGCCATCTCCTTCTCAATAATGCTCTTCAGGCTTCATCCCTCGAGACTGACTTGAGCACTGAATGGAATGATGAAAGGTATTCAAAAGCATCGTGGACAGGGATTCTGGGGTTTCAAAAAGCTAACAATAAACTAAAATTCTGAATTACGGATGCCTGCCCACACTAACCCAGCGATTTTTAAAGGTCAGGCTTCTTCAGGGTGGCACCTCCAACTTCCTGATCTGGTCCACCCACGGGTGGTCAGCAAAGATTTTCTTTTTGAATGTCTGTGTTCATTGACAATCGTTCTGCAGATAAATGATATGTGTGATGTTAGTAAAATCCTCAAGAGAGGATGATACATCTTCAGAGTCTCAGATGATCATTCAACATGGTACGTTTCACATCACAGGGTGAACTACTCCATAGATGGGGACGAGGTATGTCCAATCTATCTGATACCCACCAGCACGGGAGAGGGACCAATGGGGAGTCAGATCTCCAGACAGAAAAAGAATCTTAGAGCTGGAGGGCTGACATTCAGTCACTGCTACCAGCGTATCCATTCTCCCCACCCTGTAAGCCAGTCCCCTCAAAGGCAGCTGAAAGACCCTTTCAATATTCATATATAGTTCTGTCACCTCCTCAATTATACTTGAATTGCCCCAGGTTTTTAACGCCAGCATGGAATTCATGGAATTTGTTCGTTTCCCCATTGGGCTAGGGATACTGGTTAAACCCACTGAAATGGCCTCCAAGGATGCCAGCCTCCTAGAATCCCTTTCACCTGTCAGCTCCTCCCTCCTTTCCATTTCACCAGGAGGTCCTCTCTGACGTCCCTGCTTAGGGTAAACGCCCCATCAGAGCCTCTCAGTGCCTTGATTATAGCGTCATCTTGACATTTGTGTGTTTCTCCAAGGTGGGAAGTTCCAGGCAGGCAAGCCCAGAGCTGCTTTCCTCTCCACGTCAAAAAAGAGGTGACAAGGACGGATGTTTACTGCATGCCAGGCAACACGCTGGGTGTTCTCTGTGTGTGCCCAGTCATGTCTGACTCTCTGTGACCCCATGGACTGCAGCCCGCCAGACTCCTCTGTTCATGGGATTTTCCAGGCAAGAATACTGGAGTGGGTTACCATTTCCTATTCCAAGGGATCTTCCCAACCCAGGGATCACACCTGTGATTCCAGCACTGGCAGGCGGATTCTTTTCCACTGAGCCACCTGGGAAATCAGGTATTCTTTAACACTGCAGAATATCATTGCCTGCTTGCAGCAGTCCTATGAATTAGGCGTAACTATTATTCCCCATGTTATGCATCAGGCAACAGAGGCACAGAGAAATCAACTTACTTACCTGAAGCCAAACAGCTTGTAATCGGAGTCTGAATCCAGGGGGTTCCAGAGTTTGAACCCTTAAGTTCCAAGCTAGTGGTCCTCAGACCAAGTCCTGGACCAGTACTGCTGAACTGGGGCTCTGTTAGAAATGTGAATTATTGGCCTCCATCCCAGATCTACCAGATCAGAAACTCAGGAGGGGGGGCGGGGCCCAGGGATGTTTCCTAACGAGCCCTCCAGGGAACTCTAGGGTTTGCATAGCACTGCTCTGAGCCTTATTTCCACTTTGTCCAATCTCCACATCCTAGGCATTTAATAAATGTTTAAATATGGAAGGGAGGGAAGGAGAAGGGGAAAAAAACAAGGCAGGCAGGCAAGCAAAATCTCCTCCAAAAGAACATTCTGAAGTAAGTGGATGGTGCTGGGGGTTTGCAACGTCTTGACCATACTTTAATCTCCAAATTGCAAAAACATTAACAGTATTGATTGATCAGACATCAATCCAACAGAAATTTAATTAAATTAGAATGTGTCACTGAGCAGACCTGGCTGCGTCACGCATAAATCTCAGGTAATAAGTTGACAAAGAGACAGCCTCGGTGGCTGGCCAGTCCTGGCTTCAGCTGTCTGCCACCATCTTGTCTTCCCCGGGCTGGGAAGCCCCTGCGGGCGCACGGAAGGTGCGGGTAAAACAGGGTGAAGCTCCTGATTTGCGACACCGGCGGGAGTCCCCTGCCCCCAAGGCATCCACGGAGGGCCTGGTTTACTGCTGCCCTGGGCTGGCCAGATGGCTCTGGGGGTGCCCCTGCCTGAGGCCAGCCCTCAGCTGAAGTGCTGACCCGTGCGTTCGTCTCCTGGGTGAGAGGATTAACACCGGGGTGTCCTCACGGCAAATGTGTCCTCTGGAGGAGGCCTCACCCTGGAAGGGCGGGGAGCCCTTCTCTTGTTCGGCCTGTCTGCCCTCGCCTTAAGAATGTGTTTTGGTGTCAGTGATCGACTACACCTGCTGTCCCAGAAACAGGCTGGCGCAGGCCCAGGGAGCTCCGGCCTCAAGACACACGTATCCTTAATTTGCATCCCCCCAGCTCACCCCTTGCAGGGGTGCTGGCACAGAGGGCCAGGCAGAGGGCAGGGGGAGGCTCAGACAGTGGTAACATGGCCCCCGTGCCTGGAGAGGCCCACATTCTTTGGGATCTGGGGAGAGGGGGTGGCTGAGGACAAGATAATCCAGGGGACAGAAAAGAAACCAGAGAAGCAAGCCCTCTGGGGAGCATTATAAATCACCCGGGCTATTCTTGTCCTCGGTCAGGAAGGCTACATGGAGGAGACCCTTCTAATGGAGATCTCTTGTACTTAGTCCTCCTGCTTCTTTGATTGCCTTCAGCCAATCTCAGGCTCGCCCTTCCTTTTTAATAGCCACCTTCCACGTGAAGAGTGACGCCGGGGTGACAGGCAGATGTGCAAAAGGGACCACAGCTGTCCTCAGGTCAGCAGGCCTGTAGGCCTTAACCCTCTCCATGGTGCTCCCCAGCTGCCCAGGGCTTGCTCTAAAGCAGAAGAGGGCAAACTGCAGCCCCATGGGCCCAACGCAGCACCCTGCCTGTTCCTGCGAATAAAGTTTTATTGGAACACAGCCATGCCCACTAACTCCCATGTGGCCCAGGGCTGTCTCCATGCTACCAAGGAAGAACTGAGCGATGCGACCGCCCGAACCACGGAGCCGCAAAGACCAAGTATCTGTCCATCTACAGAAAAGGTTTGCGACCCTGTGGTAAAGAAATGGTGATTGGTTAAGGACAGAGCGTGGAGCGCACAGAACAGAGCTCAGGATTCCGACAGATCTAGGCTCAGAGACAGGCCCTCCCGCCTACTCACTACACGGCCTTCGGAGAGTGACGTGACCTCTCTGGGCTCCCATTTCCTTCCCATAAACAGGGATTATAAAACTGCCCACTTTGCTGAGCGATATGAAGAGGAAAGAAGTTACAAGGTGGAAAAGTTGGCCATTTTTGTACAGAGCCAGGCGCTTTACGTCCGAGGTTTCATCTGCACCCATAAATTCCCTCCTAACAGGGATTCGAGGCGTTCCCACTGTACAGATACAGGCGGTCTTCCATTTCAACAAGTGGCTGATAAACGTAACTCCAGCATCTCAGCCCTGCTCAGAGACCTGCCGAGCGTGCTCCCGCCTATCCCCAACCCCCGCTCCCTCGGGCCACGCCCGTGAACGTGTGAAGGAGCACATTTCCTCACAGGGCCACCACCGGCATTTTCCCGGCAATGTGCTTACACTGGGAACATGAAGGATGTCCCAACAGATCATGTGAGCCGGGGAGATAGAACACTGGTTCTGAGGAAGTAGGAACTTCCTTGCAATGTCCCTTTCCTTTGTCCTCTGAACCCCAACACTTGGCCTGGTTGGATCTCTGCCAACAGGAATGCCTGTCCACCCTTTCCTGGCAGAGCTGGTCACTGGGAGCAGGGCAAGCCACGCTGCTGGGACCCGACACACTCAGAGGGACCGGGGGCCAGGGCTGCAGCTGGGGCACGAATACAAAGGTGTCCCCCTCCCCGGGGCTAGAGAAGACTTCAGGGGATGGAGGAGCACGAGGGCGACGGCAACCCCCCATGTCAATTCCCAGAGGATGGGTCCACGTCCTCCCACTCAGTACAGGTGTGCTGTGCTTAGTCGCTCAGTCGTGTCCGACTCTTTATGCACCTATGGACTGTAGCCTGCCAGACTCCCCTGTCCGTGGGGATTCTCCAGGCAAGAATCCTGGAGTGGCTAGCCTATCCCTTCTCCAGGGGATCTTGCCAATCCAGGAATCGAACCGGAGTCTCCTGCATTGCAGTGGATTCTTTACCAGTCGAGCTACCAGGGAAGCCCACTCAAACCAGATACTATTACTAATAACAATAGCCAACATCTGTCAATTCACTCTTGCCAGATACTCTGCTAATTGATTTAACTCTCACAACAACCCAATGATATTGTTATAATTTTTCAGCTGAGAAAACTGAAGTTGGATGAAAGAGGTTAAATGATGTGCTTAATGCATTACAAGGAGAGCTGGGATTCCATTCCTCAGTACAGGGCTGGGCCCATAGAAGGCACTCCATATGTATATTTTTTGAAGTGAGTGTTGGACAGATGGGTGAATGGGTGACATCAGTATGTCTGACTCCAGAACACATGCTCTTTACCACTACACACCCCCGTCTCTCATTCAACACAGCAAGATTCACCCAGATTGTTTAGCTTACTGGGAAAGGACAGGGGACTGGAATCACAGGGCCAGGGTTTTCCCCAGAGGGCTAACTGAGAATGCTGAGACTTAATAAATAAAGACTCTGAGACATCTTGACCCAGGTTGTTGTGTTTAAGCCTCACTCCAGATTCCTGGGGTTGCCAGGACATTTGTTATTTTCCGCACTTTCCAAACATAAAAACCTGAAGTTCAGAGATGTCATCTGGCAAGGGGCCATGTCAGGAACGTAGCATTATAGGTGGTCCATTTTCTTCCTTATTGTTCAGTGTTATCAAGTTTTCCATCAGGGGTGCCATTTATGTTTATTGTTCAACGAGAAACCTTTCAAAAGGCGATAGGAACAAAACCATTGACAGCTTGGAAGAAAACGTCCTTGTGAGTGCAGGCACACATTCTTCCTCACACACAAGAAAAAGCTCAGCTTCTTTGTAAGAAAGGAATCCACGGCAGTTTCCCTTGATTCTCCCCTAACTCAGGAAGTCTTTCTAGTCTCACTTCAGCTTCTTTCTCTTCCCCTGGCTCTAGTATCATTTATAAGGAGCTACCATAAGTAAAAACCTGAATTAAGTCTTAGAGGAATCCTTAAATAACTAAGACTCCCAACCAGCCCACAAGCAGCTCAAAGACTCATAATGGAAAGAAGAAATACATGACACAAGCAAAGCGACAAACTGCCTGGAGATCCAGCAAGTCCACTTTGAGGAATCTGCCCAAGAGAAATGGAAACATGTCCACACAAAGACTTGCCCGGGAGTGTTTGCAGGAACATCATTCACAATAGTCAAAACAAGTGGAAATCACCCACACATCCATTAGCTGGTGAAGGGACCAACTAAACGTGTTCTAGCCATTCTAGAATGGAACACTATTTGGCAACAAAAATGAAGCAAACACTGGCCCATGCCACATCATGGATGAACCTCAAAAATATTACATGCTAAATGAAAGAAGCCGGTCACCAAAACTACATCTTGTCTGAGCCCATTTACTTGAAATGCCCAGAAAAGGCAACTCTATAGGGACAAAAAGTTGGTGAGTGGCTGCCAGGGACTGATGGAAATGTTCTAAAATTAGAGTATAGTGGTAGTCACACAGCTTTAAAGCCCATTGCATTTTACTCTTTAAACGGGCAACTGTTGTGGTCTGTATGTAAATTACATCTCGACAAAACCGTTAAAGAAATGTCTTGGAGAGGGAACAAGTGGTTAAGTCATGGCATTCCAGTCCTGGAAAGACTCAGCCAGTCAGCGACAAGCAGGTGTGTACCAAGGGCCGGCATGAACAAAACAGAGCCGCTGTCCTTACAGAGCTTACACTTTGGGGGGCAGGATGGATGGTGAGAGAAGAAACCACACACTATGGGTCATGATTAAGGGGTGGGAGGAAAAATAAAGTAAGAGTTGGGGAAGCTGTTTTATATAGCGTCGAAAAAGGAAAACTTTTCCAATGCAGTTAACTTTTGAGCGGTAACCTGGACGGAGCCATGGAATGAGCCGTGGGAATACCGAGGGGTGATGCCTTCCAGGCAGGGGGAACAGAAAGTGCAGAGGCCCTGAGGCTGATCGTGCTTGTTGAGAAACAGCTGTAGTTCATACAAGGGGTGACAGTAGAGCTGGGTTTTGAAGGGTAGATAGGAGTTCCCCTAACCAAAAGATGGGGAAGAAGTCACCTTCCCCAGGCTGTTTCCAGAGGATATCTATCCCAGGGGTTGTGAGCACAGTGCCCATCAGCTCATACAGCTCATGTAGCATGAGTAAACAGCAGGTTCTCACTAAACACAGGAAGAGTGAATAAATGTGCGAACGAGAGCCCGTGTTGTCCCAGGGCTGGAGGAGCAGCAAGGAGGTTTGGCTGCTTTCCACATCAAACCTGCAGTCTGCTTCCTTGGGACACAGCTCCTCCCCACCCAACCTTCACCCCCACCCCCAGCCCTCCATAGGGCCCCGCCACATGCTCGGTGTTCAGAGTGTTGCTAAGCCTAGATCAGTGGGAAACAGTGATTCAAACCCATCTTCCCCTGGAGTGCAACTGGGTCCTTTTTGCTTCTATTCCTTTCTCTGAACTCACATGAGAACTGGAGGCTCACACTCATTGACAAGTGCACACACCTGCACTCCCATCTCATCCCCCATACCCCTCGCTCAGAGCCTGCACCCCACTGTCCGTGTGCCAGAGCCCATCGCTTCTTCTCTGGAGCTTCTCTGTCTAGGAGGAGGGAGGAGGAATCCTCTTTTCTCTTCATAAGTCCCGGGACTCTACATGTAGATAAGATAAATGAATGCAGGAGTAGACTCAGGAGGCTGCCACCCAAGGGGGGCCACCAGGATACAATGTGGCCGTTCTCATTCCCTGAACTTGCTGCCAGCCAGAGTAAGCACCAGAGAGATGAGGCACCCCAGGCCCTTCACAAAAGGAAGGGCACCCTCCTATCCTCTCATGGGCACCCTCTCCCAGGAGCAAATGTCCAACAGATGATTCCCTTTGCAAATAGCTGGGGAAGCCGTGAAAAGAACACACTGCTTAAACCAAAGAGCATCAGACAAAATAATGAGGAGAGAGCCCCTGCAGGGGCCTGGTACACCCTGGGCTGTTTCAGACGCACAGACCTCGGTCCCTCCCCTGGGCCCGGGCTTGGGGAGAGGGCATGGGGTGAGCGTGTCTTTACGATATTATTGATCACTCCTCCACCTGCAGTTAAAAACCATGCCCAGACAGACAATAAAAATAAGTACTTAACCATATCGAGGGCTCCGCCGACTGAAATGGATTTTACACTTAAAGATACAGCTGATCTGGGTGAGGGGTTTAATGGCATTTTTGAGTTTTAAATTAAAAAAAAATCAAATCTTCGACAAAATTAAATGAGAAATCACCAATGTAGCCCTGCATGAGGTTCTTCTTATAACATCTGCAAATCCAGGGGGCTGGGGGTTATGGTTTATGAGCGTCGGGCGGGGAGAAGTCATGGCAGGGAGTATGTTCAGTAGACAGGAGGGTCCCCATGTGTCTAAGGAGAGGGAGGGAGAAAGCAGAGGAAAGGAACAGGAGACAGGAGGTGGGAAGAGCATCTCCCTGAAGGGGAGGGCAAGAGAGGGGGGGATGAGGAGGAAGCAGGAGAAGGCATGAGGTAGGGGGAAGAAGGTCTAGAATTCCTCATAGTCTCTAAATTAGAGATCAGAGGTTCTCCTTCATCCCAATCTTTCCAGATGGTGCAGGAAAAAAAAAAATTGGTCCCACCAGGAAACCTTAATGCATTTTGTTACTTGCTTCTGTGGGGGAAACTACCCCTGGTTGATAATACTGGTATCTATGAAAATACCCATCTCCCCGGCTAAGGACACAAAATAGGTCTGAAGAATCCATAAGCATTCATCCCTCATTGATATTACACGTGAGAGCTGATTCAGAGGGTGGCCAGCTGGACAGACAGACAAAAGAAGAAAAAGGAGTGCCGAATTCAGGAGCTTTCCGCCCAGAACTGCTGCGTGTGCAGTTGATCCATAGAGACCTGATGAGGCTGAGCTGGGAGACACGGAGACAGAGGCTCCAATGTTACAGTAACTTGAGTGTGTGTCTGATTCCACATTCCCTTTTCTTTCTCCAGATGCCATGTTCTTTTAACTTTTTGCTTGTTTTGTTGCTTTTGCTGCTGAGGGAGGAAGGCCCTGAGCACAGCCTTGACCCAAGCCTGTTTTTTGGAGGCCAGAAGGGCTCACCTGATATCAGGAAATCAAGGGTGAGACTCCTCCCCACCCCAGCCCAAGGTGTGTTCAGAGCACGCAGCTCTACTGAGGGAGATCGGAAAGCCAAAGGGTATGGTCAGCCCTTGAGATCAGGAACATGTGGATGCATCCTCTGGGCATCAAAGCATCAGTGCGCTTCCCAGACTCCATGCTGGGAGCAGAGCTGACGGTGGTCAAGTTGTCCAGCCCCAAGATAAAGCAACGCACACAAATGGCTTCCCCAAGCATCCTGCCCGAAGCCCTTCCAGAAGCTTTCTCTACGGCCACGGGCAGCTCAGCGGCGTGCCTCCTCCTGGCCTTCCTGGCGTCTCATAAAAAACCTGGGTTCGAAGTTAGAGGAACTGAAAGGAAGCTAACATTTATTGATTGCTACATTCTGTTGGATATGATGTTGGCTATTTCTTATATGTAGTAGCATTTCAAAAATGAAACGATATCCATAAGTGAGCCTAAACAGGGAAGAATTTTCTGGGGAGATGGAAATATTCTAAGTTGCCATCAAGATGTGGGTTATGCGGGTGCATCCATTTGTCAAAACTGTCCGGCTGAGATTTATGCATGTCAATGTACATGAGTTTTACGTTAAAAAAAAAAAAAAACGCAAAAATGAATGACGATGAAGCAGGGGTGGGAAACAAACCATGAAAGGGAGATGTTAATCCTTAGCAAAGCTATGTGATGAGGCCCCACAGGTTATACTTGTGAGCGGAATTCTAAGAGGACCCCAACGACTCTCCTCTCTGTGTAATCCCCTCCCCGGAGTGGGAGAGAGACCTGTGAATATGACAGACTGTCATCCTGTGATTATGTTAGATTATGTGGCAAAGAGGGAGGTATTGTGCAGATGTAATTAAGGTCGCTAATCAGTCTGACTTTGAGGGAGATTATCCTAGGTGGGCCAGACATAATCAGGTGAGCCCCTGGACGAGGATTTAGGGCTTTCCTGAGCTCAGAGACTCAAAGCACCAGCAGAGAGTCCCTCTTGCTGGCCTTGAAGAAACAAATCCTACAATTGGAAGGAATTCTACCAACAGCACATGAGCTTGGAAAAAGACTTCCGATGGCCAGTGAATGAGGCCCAATAGACTATAGCCTTGCAAGACCCCCGAGTAGGGGACCCAGAAAAGCCACGCCCAGATTCCCGACCCACAGGAGCTGTGAGATGATAAACGGGAGTTGGTCTAAGCTGCTAAATCTGTGGAAACTTGTCACACTGCACTAGAAAACTAATACAGCACTACTGTGTGTACGTTGCCTGTTTGGAATTTTCCATAATGAAATGTAAGCTTGCATGGCCACGGGAGATTGTAAAGAACAGGGTTTACGAGCATGGACAAAGGTTCGCATCTCAACCAGACCCCTCCAGGACTTGTGGTCTTGGCAGATTCACAGGTCCTCTCTGACTCTCAGTGTCTTCATTTTCAAAAGGTGAAGGGCAAGAGGGTCCTCTCCGAGGAAGTTGTGAGGGTGAAAGAGGAGGGTCTGGATATCCACAGTGCGTGACAGAGTGAGGTGAGACGTCGGGTACCGCTCTGGGGTGCAGGATGACAAGATGACAGTGAGTGAGCGGCTCTGCAGTTGCGTGGTGGGCGGCTCCTGTCACCAGTTTCCCGTCCCACCTTAGGCAATGAGGCTGTCATCTCTACACCTTGGTGTCTCCATTGTGGTGGAAAATTTTTTTTTAATGTGATTTCCTATAAGTGCTCGTGTGTGCAGGCCTGAGGAGAGGTGCCACAGGAATCCGTGTTACTATCCACAGCAATCTGGAAGGTCTTTTCTGGGCTCCTTGCTCCAAAAGGTCAAGTGTAACCCACGCCTGTCACAGGTGACGATTCCCACCGCCAGGACATCAAGCATGTCTGACAAGGCCAACAGAAGTCCCCGGAGCACTGCAGGGCAAACGGGAACAAGGACACGAGCAACAGTTGAAAGGATCCAGAGATGGAACCGCTGTAATTACTTTAATTTGAACTTGGCGCTGGCCGGAGCTGTCAGCGACATGCCTCTTCTTGGAGAAAAAGGTGCCACTGGATCATTTTAATGACTACCAGGGCCTCTGTTGTGCCTTGCAGCTGAAAGATGCCCCTTCAAGAGCCGCAGGACCTGGGAGCATGGGCTCTGGGTAGATGTGGATGAAAGCCCAGGTCCCTCGCTGTGGACAAGATTTGCTGGACATGGGTGTCCCAGTGCTTGTCCTGTCACCGAGCAGGTGACCAGCCTGATTAGATCTGCACAGCCTGGAAGCCTGTGAGCCTGGCTCTCCTGGCATCTGCCTATTTCTTCGAGCCTAAGAAAACTACCCCCCAAAATTTTGTGCTTTGTGCTCATTTACAGAGAAGAGCCAAACATTTATTGAGCTCCTACCATGAACCAAGCACGGTCAGTTGCTGTATGTGCACATGGCTCCTTTACATTCTGATGACTGAACATTCCTACATGAACATCCCATGAATTTTCTTATTCTGCCTTGATTTTCCCTTTACCTGGAACTCTATTTGCATTTCATTTGTTGTGTTTTTGCAATCTGCCTGAAATTCATAATGGAATAGAGCTACTGATGGGAAAAAAAAATAAGCAAATACTCAGGGTTAAGCATTGTTAACCCTATTTTAGAGATAAGAAGACTAAAGCTGAGAGAGTAACTCGCCCAAGGCCTTAGAGCTACCCAGTGGTGAAGCTCCAGTTTCTGACTTGGTCCTTTAAGGCTCCCAAGCCCTTCCTGCCCCTTAGTATGACAGGTTATAAAAATTGATGAGGATGGAGCTAACACTGTTGGGGGACTCACTGCGGGTCTGTACTTGGCAACAAGCCCATGAAGAAGGCTTTCACTTCTCTGTTTTATATAATGAGCCAAAGCCTAGGAAGCTTCGGAACCTGCCCCAGGTCACACGCCAAGAGTGGAGGAACAGGAATTTGAGGCCAAGCTGCTTATTTCTGAAGCCTGTCCAGGACACGGCTACAGGTTCCATCAGAAAAGACTGTCGGCCACATAAAAGCAGGGTGGTGAGTCTTAGATGTGGCAACAGTGGGGACCTCTCCAGAGTCCATTTAGCCTCTTTGCATCCTGGGGTGCACCATCCCACCTAACAGTGTGCCATCCTTGTGGACTGGCCCAGGGTCCCCACGGGCCAGCTCTGTGTACCATCCATGTATACTTCTGAATATGCCTGTGTAACGCCCCAGGGGACAGTCTCAACGCACCTGTGTACCACCCCCATACATCATTCTAGCGGTCCATCCAGCATATCTGTTTACCACCCCTGTGTACATGGACAGCGGCCAGTGTACCAGCATCCCATCTCATGTTCCATCCAGTATGCGGACCATCCCTCTGTGTCTGGGTACCAATCCTGTGTACCATCCCCATGCCCCATCTCTGTCCACCTCCAAGCTTGTCTGCATACCTGGGTAACATCCCAGAATAAAAACATCCCAGCACACCTGTGTGCCATGTCTCCATACGATCCAAGCATACCTGTGTACCACCGCTGCACACCATCCTGGCACACCTACGTTCCATCCCGGCGGACCAACGTCCATCTCAACGTACCATCTGGCTGCACAGCCCCAATGTAGCTATCTTCCATCCCAGGATACCCAGAGTACCCGGGTACCATCCTTGTGTACCATCACAGCATATCCATGTTCTAGACCAACACACCAGCCTACCATCCTTATGAGGGCTCCAGAAAAATCAAGAACCACAACTGTTTTCACTGGATATGTGTTGCAGAGAGTGGTTTATTTCCAACATCTGAATAAGCATCGGTTTGAAGACCTGCCCGGGCACTCCAGCTCCTTTCCGTGGTTCTGTGCTTTCATGGAATCTGCCAGGGAGGGGCTGTCACCACAGGCTTCAACAGCTGCACTTGGAAGGGATCAGCTCCCTGCTGACAGAGGGAATCTTCCACCTCTTTCCACAGAGCAGAGCCAGCTCGCCTGCCTCCCAGAGGGCGGCAGGCTAGTTGTGGAGACCACAGTCCGGAGTGTTTGGCACCTCATTCTACCCCACGCCCTTGGCAGGATTTGCTATTTCCTTCATAGGAAACGGAAGAAGCAAAGAGACTGCTCCATGCTAAGGTCCATGCCCATGGTTAGACTCTGTGGTCTGCTGGCACTGGTTGACCCAATTTTAGAGATGAGAAAATTGGTCAGAGAAATGGTCACTTGGCTCAGATCACAGGGCTAGCTAGTGATGAGGCTGGGCTTTGAACCTGAGCTTTATGGCTCAAATGCCCACAGTCCCACACCACTTCCTGCAGGTTTTCCATGAGCAAAGCAATTAGGAGAGCGGCTGCTTGTGAGAAAGGACGCTGACATCCCAACCACTGGAGGATGTCATGGAAACCCAGACTCTCTCCCTCCCCTGGGTCAAGCTCCAGGGCGTAAGATGAACAGAAACCTTGGCCTGTCCCCAAATACACACTAGTCCGTCTGAGACACCACCTCTCAGAACCTCAGTTTCTGTGAATGTCCACATGCTTGAGCAAGTATGTTAAAACCCACACCACACAGAAGGGACTGCTCAAACTCCCCAATTAGTAACATGGTGTCGCTTCTAATTCTTTTCCAGGTGAAACTGGGCAGGCAGAATTCTCAGCTGAGGTGAAAGGCATTTTTTTTCACTCTTTAACAAAGTATATTTTTAATTGGTTTGGATTAAAAAAAAACCCTCCAAGCACAAACTGGTATGACCCAGATTGGGATAAGCAGAGGAGAAAGGAGAAAGAAAGGGGAGAAGGGTCCTCTTCCAGGACACGGGTCCAGAGTAGGGACCTCATAATACCAAATGAAAAGTGCTCAAGGCCAGGCGAGGTGATCTGTCTTGGACCTGGCATGCAGACGTTGCCAGGTTTCACGGTGGGGACTGGGCAAGGAAGGCGGTGGTTCTACACGGGATGGAACCGGAGGGGCTAGGGCTGCAGCTGGACAGGGCGGTCAGTATACCAAGAATCAAAGGCTTCAGCCAACAGTGAACGTGGGGGATGCGTTCAGCAGAAGCCACTGGGCTACGGCCACTTTCCTTTCTTTCTGGGAAGATGGACAGACTACATTTCCCAGTATCTCTTGCAGGTTAGATAGAGTCATGTGACTTGGTCCTGGCCAACAGAATGTGGGTGAGGTAATTGATGCCATTCCCGCCTGGTCCATAAACGTTTCCCACTTGATCCTTTACCTTCTCTTTCTCCATCTGCTAGACAGAGAGGAGACACGCAGTCTAGGAAACGACAGAGTCACACGCTGGGGTCCTTGAACCACGTCTTGGAGGAGATTCACCGAACCAGGAACACCCTCATTGGATTTATCTTGTAAAGTGGTGTCTGCATAAAAATTGTATGTTTATTGCTTTGATTAAAAAAAAAGTTATTCACTTACACTGAGCATTAAACAGGATGACTAATGTCAAGTGCAGTAACTAAGCTGGGGAGATCTAGGGTCTTTAACAAGATGAGGCAACAGGAAGTGGTGGGATTGTGGGGACAAACTACAGGAAGCTCCAAAGGCAAAAGCACAGAAGGAGGAGCACTCTGGGGAGCCTGGGCACAGCTATGGAGGCTCAGAGGATCTGTAAGGACACAGGAAGGCAGTGTAGACCCCCGCACACATGCCTCCTCCCTGTGACGGCCCATTCCACCTTCTCCTCCTCCTTGTACCCTGCTTCATCATCATTCTAAACACCATGCCCAGGTTCTGGGCATTTCCTACTTGCCATGTCTGGCGCCAGGCACATACCATGACTTATCTCATCCATTCCTCACAACTTCCCTCTGAAGGAAGCACTGCTTCCAATGCCATTTTGCAGATGAGAAAGGCTGGCCTTGGATCACTCAAAACAATTTGCCCAAAGTCATCAGGACACAAACCCTGCTGGTCTGATTCTAGAGTCTGATGTTGACTGCTGTGTACCATCCCAGGATATCCACTGTTAACACTGCTGGCCCATCTCAGCATGTATCCTGGGCCTGTTTACCTCTCCCTGCCCCTAACAATCTCATTCATTCATTCACCTCTCAGTCTGTCCAATCATCCATCTATCCGTGCATTCATCCACCCATCTATCTATTCATCTACATAACCATTCATCCATCCATCTATCCATCCATTCACCCATCCACCCATCCATCCGTTCACTCATAAACATGTTCGGAGTTCCTTCTGCATCCCAGACTCAATGCCGACTGTGGAACTACAACAGCGAAGACTAGAATGTGTACTCCTTGTGAAGCACCCATCTGGGCAGGACGGACAGTCACAGGAAGGCGACACCCACAGAATGGGCAGTGACGGGCTCAGACGTTGGGAAAACTATTCTGACCCCAAACTGGAGATCAGCCTGGACCTAGGAAAAATCTGAGGACAGAGAATGAACGATGGAGACAGGAAGGACTGGGGTCATGGAAGCAGGTTTAGAGGCTCACGAGGAGAGAGGACACATGAACCCTGTTCCCTGCAGAGGGACAGGCAGGTGGACGAGATTCGCATTAAACAGACTGGACTGACTTGACTTTTGAGCTGAGCTCATCCTGGCTGCTCACAGCCCCTCCTCTCAGAAAGGGGGAGACCACAGTCAGATGACAGTTTCATTTCCCCCAGAACGTTCTTGGCACTTTCCTTCTTCTCTTTTCTCCCCTCTCTCTGGGGTTCGTTTCCTTCTGCGGGGGAAGTGCGCCATGCAGAGCCCTGGCCCCTCTCCAATGTTCCAGGAGAAGGCTGGCAGCCGCTTTCTGCCTCCAACCTGAGATTTCTGTGAGGATGGAGAGATGGGAACACCAGGTGGCTGGGTGCATGCTGGGTGCCAAGCGATGCTATCAATTGATTAAAACACAGCCTGCCAGCTCCTCTGGCTTGATACAGGGGAACACAGGCTGACGAGAGGTCTCCAGCCCATCCCCGAGGTCACTGCTTACTCCTCCCCACTCACCATAGGACACGCTCCGTGTACAGGTCGAAGAGGAATGAAGCATAGAGCATGTGCACAGGGAAGCGGGGGTGGGGGTGGCGGAGGTGGAAAGTGATCACCAAGGGCCAGCACCGCAGCAGGCGAAGATGCTGTCACCGTGGACCGAGGAGGGGGGACAGGGGACAGGCTGCTGACTTCTCACAGCGCATGCCAGGCCCCCAGAGGGCATGCATCACTCCTCTTCCTCCCATAAATGTAGCATCAGGGCCACCATGTACAGACACTGCGGGAGGCAATGGGAACAGGATGGGGCAGAAGGAAAAGGAGGGGGTGATTATCGCTGGGAAGAGGCGCACAGTATCACAAGAGCTTATAACGGACAGGAGCGACCAGGTTAGGAGGCTTTTCTGAGGAAGCAACCACTGAGAATGAAAACAAGCATCTGCTCTGTTCTAGCAGAGGTGACTGCAGATGCAAAGACCCTGATGGACGAGGGAGGTTATGCGTTCACTTCACTCAAAGGTTACCGTGGCCGGGTCGAGAGAGGGGCAAAGGCGGACATGGTTTGGAGCAAATGAGCACAAAGGTCCCCAGGGTCCCCGAGGAATGCTCTGGTCTCCATCCCAGGTGACCTGACCCTCCTGGCCCCTCGTGCCCAGGTGGCAGGGCAAGAATGTGAGCTGGCCCTCCTACAGCAGTGGCCCTCTTGACAAGTGCCAGCTGCCCGAGGGGTAGGAGAGGCTGGGGGGGAGGGGACTGGGGTGGAGACTGTGATAAGAAGGCTTAGGGGAAAAAGGGCAGCCCACAGACTCCCGCATCCGCCTGGGCCGCTTCCGTCTACTATCTCATGTCATCACCAACATCCTTTGACGGGGTCTGTTATTAAACCCCATGGTCCACCCAAGCGACAAGGAGAGGGTCCTTCCCACGGCCACATAACAAGCAATCAGAGAACGAGGGCAGGACTCCAGGTCCCCCTGAGAGCTGAGCAAATCCCCTCCTCACTCAGCAACTGATGGTGGTGCTGGGGCTGGGAGGATGCTCACGGCTTCTCCAGGTCACCAACTTTCTTGGCCAGATCAGCCCTTACTTCTCCATACGCTGGAGCCAGAGCACTCGGGTGACCCAGGTCCCTGTGGCTGAGAAGGGAGCAGGGCAGGCTCTCTGCAGATGACCTCAGGGGTGACTCAGCCCTTCTGCTGGGCAGCTACTGGGCATTCCCTGGGCCAAGTCCTCATCCAGGGTCAGCCAGGGTCCCTTCAGCAGCTCGGGGTCCCTGCTCTGATGGGAAGTGGAGGGGCTGGCCCTTACCTTCAGAAAGGGATGCAGGAGACAGGTTCCCTTGGACAGTTTTTCAGGGATGTTCCCAGGGACAGCCAGGACCACGGGTCACCATGAAGGTGGAGATACCCATACCCTGGTCACTCGAGCTCTGGGCTGAGTTCTGATAGAGGGTCAGGTGAGGCCACACCGACGGGGCCCTTTGTGACAAGGCTCCATAGTTGGAGTGAACTGAGCCACTGGCAGCTAGGAAAGAGATGTGCGTGCGTACGTGCGTGCGTGTGTGTGTGTGTGTGTGTGTGTGCGCGCGCGTGCAGTTTTACAAAATGCTAGTTAGCTAGAGAAAGAACCTATAGACTTGGCTTAATGTGCACAGTACAGTTGAAAAGAATTTACAATCAAGCAGACCCGGATTTGAACCTTGGATCTGCCACTTAAGATGCTCCACGACTCTGGGCAAGAGATTCAGCGTTCCTGAGTATCAATTCATTACCTATAAAAGTGGCTATAATACTTCTTTGTCTTAAAAGCTTTTTTGAAAATTAAACCAAATAGTATGTGAAGTAACTTATCCTGCAACCTGGTATACAGAATACACTCAATAAAAGCCAATTTCCTCTTGAAAGCTGCTAACAGCCCTACCTCTGCCACTGACTAGCTGTGTGACCCTGGGCAGATGTCTTGACCTCTCTGTGCCTCAGTGTCCTCTCATTTAAACAGAAAAAATAATATTACACACCTCGTGGAGGGCTGAGGAGTAAGAGAGTCAGTACATTTACAGTGCTAAGCACAGTGACAGGCTGCATTAAGCACTGTCTTTTCTATCAACACCACACATCTATTATTATTTTGTGACTAGTTTTTTGTAATTTAAACTATATGGCCTGAATCTCCAAATAAGTGTGTCCTCCTTGAGAACCAGGGCTAAGGTTTCTCTTCTGAGAATCCCTCTTCAAATCCAGCATAAGATAAAAGGACTAAAAATGTGTGCTGATTATAAACTGAATTTAGTCCATGAGCACAGATTCACAATCTGAGATAATAAAACGGTATATGAAGAAGGCCTTCTTTTCTCAATCTCTCTCGCAAATGTTTAGATCAGGTGATGCAAAAGCATCATGAAATTTGCAATGTGTCTCTTTGAGCAATAAAATCTGTTAGGTACCCCCAGAACTTTCCCTCTCTCCGAAGGACTTAATACAATTAAAAGCAGCAAGCAGACTTCCTGTCTGGCCAAACAAAAGTAAACTGAAAATGGTCCGTGGACTCTCAGAGGCTGGCAGACAGCATATGAATGAATTAGCAAATTAGCAGAAACAACTTCTGTTGAAAAACCACTAAGATGTTTCTCTGATAATGGGACAGATTTGTAACGGATGAAACTGTGGGATTCCTGCAGATGCGAAATCTGGGCCTCTGTGGAGTACAGGAGGAATTTTGGAAGCAATTATTGATTGCTCCAAACACATCTTAGAGAAAAGAAAAGGTTAAAAGAGATGATAAACCCTGATTACAGACCGTCTCACATGACTCTCTGATAACTATCACTTCCCCACTCACCCATGACCTTCTCTTGCCAGCTTAGGGGCCTTGAGCTCCATTTTGGGGTCATTTCTCTTGATTTTTAGAGGCAGCAGGGTAGTTATATGGGAAAGAAAAGCTTTTCTGGTGCTTCTGTAATGCAAAATAATTAGCTTCAGAATAAAGTAAAATGAAGTTTACATGAAACCAATAAAATAAATTTTCATATTCTGAAAAACTTTTGAAAATGATATTACCTTCACTTTGATAATTTAAAGATTTTTTAAATATCAAGATAACCTGAGAAAATAACAGATGGAGGCCTTATGTTTATCATAAAGTGAAAGTCACTCAGTCGTGTCTGACTCTTTGTGACCCCATGGACTATACAGTCCATAGAATTCTCCAGGCCAGAATACTGGAATGGGTAGCCTTTCCCTTCTCCAGGGGATCTTCCCAACCCAGGGATTGAACTCAGGTCTCCCACATTGTAGACAGATTTTTTACTAGCTGAGCCATAAGGGAAGCCCAAGAATACTGGAGTGGGTAGCCTATTCCTTCTCCAGTGGATCTTCCTGACCCAGGAATCAAACCAGGGTCTCCTGCATTGCAGGTGGATTCTTTACCTACGGAGCTATCAGGAAAGCCCATGTTTATCATTAGTAAAATGTAAATGTAAAATTCTTCTACCCAAAGACTGACTTACTGACTGCTGGCTTTTAGTACCTAAGTTATAGGAAAATGAGTTCTCTGAGACAGAAAAAGAATCTCCATTATAAGAGAGTTCTTAGTTAAAGATGTTTAGTTGATGCTGATGCAACCACATCACTATCTTTGCAGCAGGGCTTATCAGCACCTTTAATATGCTAATTGACGATGAGCATTATAAATCTCCAAAACAGAGACAGAACATGAAATACTCCTCAGATTCACTGGACCACTAACTTTCCTTTAAAACATCATTCAGAAGAATGATTAACCCTCCTTAAATAAATAAATCCGTATTGTTACTCACCCTGGGTGGGCCAGAACTGCCTGAGAAATAAACGTTATCACAAATCAGTGCTCGCAGTTTCTCTTGGGTCATTTAGCTAAGTTTTTGAGGGGCCCTTGCAGCTCCTCCAAAGTAGATTTTGAGTAGACCAGTTCATATATTTTAAACAATCCATCCTAAATAGGCTGCCCAGATTTGGTGCAGATTAATCCTGTAGTTTTCATTTACAGGGGTTGGGGCAGGGGAGATAAAAAGCCTTAGAGTTCCTCCCCTTTTTGCAAAGAAAATCAGTTGTTCTACATACTTTCATTAAGACCTCTTAACCAGAGATCATTTGGTTATATATGGTTATACATTTGGTTAGAGAACACCCGGCTTGTAGTCTAAGTATGTGTCAAACGCAGCACAAAGAAAGTACATCCTGCGCGCCTCTGCTTTCACGAAGCTGGAACCAGACAAAACTAAGCGATGACGATGGTAGTCACAACAGTGGCTACCTGAGAAAGGGATGTGTCTCTTTCAACTGGAAAGGGGCATGAGGGTATCCCCTTTTGGTTCTCAGAATATTCTACATTTTGATCTGGGTGGTGGACACAAGGGTGTATGTATAGTAAAAAGTTATAAAGCTGTACGCTCTTAAGAATTGCACACTTTACTGCATTGGACAGCTTATTAAAAAACTAAATGTGAAAGAACTAGGATGACTGAAAGGAGGCATTTTTCCCTGTTTGGGGCAACTCTGTGACGTTATTTTAAAATGAAGAAAAATAAGAAGCCCTTTATCTGTTTGAATCTCTTCAAGAGATATGATAATTCTCAGTGCATCTTTTGGGGGAAAACTCTATTTTATTATCTAAGATATAAAAGGTTAATGTGAAGGTGAAAAAAACCAAAACACTCAGTGTTGACTGCCTATTGACCTAATGCCTCTTAGATTCAGAAGATGTGGCCAGTGGAGAGAACCCTGGAGGCTCCGAGCACGGCCAGGTCCCTAGGAGTCTCTGTGGCCACTCCCTCGTTCCTGATGCTGACTAGCTTGGCTCCTGCCTCTGTGTATGGATAAGCCTCTCCAGCCCGCATCCGCATTGGAAACAAGAGCCTTCCAGTGCAGAGGATCCGGTCTGAGCTCACAGCGCTCGAGTCTAGAAGACGCAGGGAAATTAGACAGCCTGTCAATCCATTTATGTGAGAGGGATGAGGTTACAAATCAGGGGGAGAGCATTTGCATTGAGAATGGAAAAGTAGATGGCTCGGGGCTTAAAAAGTTGGTCCCTAGAGACCCCGAGTGGTGCACTGGGGTGCCTGGCACTGCCACCCAGATCCCTCACTCCACTGGTGCCCTCCAGGAAGAGCAGGCAGAGAGAGGGCGGCTGGGGAACACTCCCCAGCCAGCCAGAACCCTTTTTGATCCAGCTTCTTTACCACTTAGTGGAGAAAACGAAGTGTCCGGTTCAGAAAGATTTGATTCTCCTTCCTTCGGGAGCAGCCGGAGGGCAGGTTCAGGGGTCGTGCTGCTTAGGACTGGAGCCCAGTCCTGCTGCTTAATACAGGGGTGACCCTGGGCAAGTTCCACAGCCCCCAGAACCCCCCCTATAAACTGAAGGCTGCATCTTACATGGTCCCCACTGCTGGGGTTACCCTGAGGAGGACAGTGGCCATGACGGGAGCGGGCGGAACGCGGTGTGTGGAACACACGCTGTGCTCGGTACACTGGGGATGCCTGTTATTGCTTAATGATTCATCTCATCGCCATGATTGGACAGAGGGACCAAGGGGCCCGCCTGCAAGGGAAAAGCCGCCCTGGCCACTGGTTAGTTCACCTGTACTTTTTATTTCGGGCCCGGGCGCCCTGAAAGCCTGCACAGCAGCCAGCAGCACCCACCTCCACCTTCTATTCATGAGCTTCCCACGGGGCATTGAGAAAACCAGTCCTCCCGCAGACACTGAGGGAGAGGCTCGTGCTGTGGTGTGCCCTAGACGAGGGGAAGACAGAATCATTCCTCTTTTCGGACTCTGCTCCCTGCCTGCTGATCTGCCAGGGCAGAGGACGCTGTGCCATGAACCAAAGCAGAGGACTGGAGCTGCTTCAAATTACCCAGCTTCATCCCACTGATGCCTGAAACCAGAGCGGCGCTGGCAGGTGCTCAGACTCTCCCATCCTTCCTTCCTCCCATCTTATCTATCCATCCTCCCATCATCCAGCCAGCCATCTGTTCATCCCGTGTACCCCGAATACATCTTACGCATCAGTTCCCGTGACAGGAGCTGAGGATATAAAGCCAAGTAAGGCAGGGTCTTCCCCTTGAAGAATTCACACAGAGAGTCCACATGGGAAGCTTTACTGCATGAGGTGAGGTCAGTGGTAGAGAGAAAGGTGTTGTCTCATTGGAAAACAGAAGTATCTAGTCTAGTCCAGGAGATCAGGGGAGCCTTCTTACAGAAAGAAATAGCTTGTCAGACTTAAAGAAAGACGTGGGAAGGATGATCCAAAGAGGAGTATCAGTGTAGCTGAAGAGACGGTGGTGAGAAACCAACCAGCTAATACCTGTGCGGAGAGTGGGCGAGGCTGCAACGGAAGGCAGTGTCCGAGCAGGGAAGGCATCCTGTTCTGGGCTCTGCTCCGCAGGAGGTGGTGAGCCGGGGGAAGGGGTCTCTGTGGGATGCGGCCAGAGGAGCTTCGCCTGACAGTGACTGTGTGGGCTGGAGAAAGACAAGTGCGATCACTGGCCATCATCAGAGAGGTGACGACAGGCCTGGAGCGGAGGGCAGGCATCCTGGAAATGTGCTGGAGGCAGGGCATGAGGTGGATGGAGAAAGTCGCCAAGGATGAAAGCCAGTGCCTTATGAAGGTCCACGGAGTGGGATTCTGGAGGAGAAGAGGGACCTTGAGGGAAGGATGGGTCACCTGCATCCATAGTCAAGAAGTCTTACACCAGTAGGTAGACAGATCCAAGAGGCAGTTACATTCCAAACTCAGCAAGATGATCTGAGAGTTGAGGAAGTGTATGAGGTTGTACAGAGCAGAACGATAAAAGGGCCGAGGATGAAGCACTGGGGGACTCTACGGGGCCCTGATTCTGCAGGCTATCTACCTGAACTCCTTCACATATTTAAAATATCCTGTTCACGGGCACAGCTGGAAGTCTTTCTTGGCCTTGACTGAACAGCCAGCCATGGAAATGAGGCAGAGATGAAGACACCACACCAGAGACTTAGATTCATCAAAACTGTCTGGACCCAAGGGAACCCAAGCCCTGTGTGGGCTGGGGCTAGCCTCCTGCAGAGATGCTGGAGAGGGAATTCCTCTGCCTGAAAGCACTCTGCGCTGTACGAGTCTCTGGGTATAACTGGACAAATAAACTATGATACACTTAGACAGTGCAACTGACCGCAGCCATTAAGAAGAATGAGACAAATCTCTCCGTACTGACACGCAAGGCTATCTCAGATGCACAGCCAAGTGAAGCATGTGCGCGCGCGCACACACACACAAATACACGATTTGGGCGGGCCTTCCCTGGCGGCGCCGCGGGAAAACCTCCGCCTGCCGACGCAGGAGACTCGGGTTTGATTCCTGATCCAGGAGGACCCCACACGTCACGGAGCGCTGAGCGCCGCAAGTACCGAGCCCGGGCTCTGGAGTCCGGGGTCGGCGGCGACTGAGTCCACGCGCCGCCGCGGCTGGGGCGCCCCAGGGTCCCTGCGCGGCAGCGAGAGAGGCCGCCACGAGGGGCCCGCGCACCGCGGCTGGAGAGCCCCCATTCTCCGCAGCTGGAGAAGAGCCAGTGCGGCAACAAAGGCGCAGCACAGCCGGCAAGAAACACAAATTACATACATATAAAAGAGATTTGGGTGAACATGTGCCCGACTGTTGGAGAGGCTGGGAAAGATGACGAGGTGTTTTCAGTTTCTAAGTTACGGACGTTAAGATATACGGGTATCTCTGTTTCTTGACGAGAACACGAGGGTGACCATCAAGGCGTGAAGATGACATGATCTGCTACTTCTAACTGTCCAGGTCCCATGCTTGGGCTGTCCCATCTTCCCGCCACACGTGGGCCTCAGGGCTCTCTGAGCGGGGGAAGGGCGAAGACGAAGCACGTCCTGCAGCTTATCGAGGATGTCTGAGCGCCTTCTTGTACATGAAGCGTCCCAACCGGGATAACAAGCGGAGCCACTGGGTGAGCTAGAGAAATCACATTAAGAATCAGAAAAAAAAAAAAAAATGATGAGTCTGCAAACGGGAACATGTCACACACAGAATTCAGAGAAGACAAGAATGGAAAGTGGGGGTGAGACGGGAGGACAAGGGGCTAGACTGAAGTCGGGACTATGTGGGACCCCACCAGCTCGATGCCACACGGAGCTGACTGTGCACTCTGGTGTGCCAACCATTTCAAGCAGCCTCGAGGACCAGACCAGGGGGCACAGCCAGTATCACAGATGGTGGGGAGGGAGCCGGACGGCTGGGAGCTGACAGACTGCAGCAGCTGCCTCGTGAGATTAACCAGAGCACAGGTATGGAGACAGAATCCCCTGGATGATCGGAAGCAAGCAAACAAAAAATCTTTCTCTGTGGGGTGATGGCATTCTTAGTGTAGATTCTTCTTTGAGGGGCACAGAACAGGAGAAGGACCAGTTTTGCAGCCCCGGGTCCCAATCATCTCCGAAGCCATCATTCCCCAGCCCTGCTTTCCCCCAGTGAAATCAACCACCATCTCAGTTAGAGCCTCAGTTTCCAGCTCCAGCTCTCGCCCAGCCTCGAATGAGCCTGGATTTGCACACGCTGCTGCTGTGCTCAGGACACCGGACCGCCGGCACGGAACAAAATAGAAAACGTTCCGCTCCAGACGAGTAAATTAGGCTGACTGATGAACAGTTTTTCTTAAGAGGATTTGCTTACCTAAACCCAATAAACCCAGCCCTGCAAAGTCTCATCCTATCAGGCTGATACCTGCTCCAGTAAGCCGTGGGATACAGCTGCCTAAAGAGACAGGAAATGGGAGATGGAGTCTCTTCGTGCTGAAGAAGCAGAGGAAAGGAGCGTTTTATTGAGGAGCGCTGGCCCTGATCTGGCTGTGAATGTAGCCCCTCCACCCTCCTCCACCCTCCTTGACCCAGCCAGACCTTCCTAAACAGCACTTTCCCTCTTCCCTCCCTGCTCTCTTTTCTAACAGTCTAGAAACCAAGAATGCAGACCTGAGAAACCAGCCTGGCCACCCCAACCCAATTAATTGATAAATTAAATGTTGCACTTGAAACAGTCCATGCCCTTCCTGCCCCGTCCAGGCCAACAAATTTCAAATCACCTTGCAAAGGCCTTTGTGAGTAAAAACGTTGCATTTGAAAATAAAACAAAACGCGCCCTGCCATGAGGTCCTGTGGGCCCAGGCATGAGCTTTGAGGATCGAGGGTTTTTCTCATGCACTGTTTAAGCTTGTACAGCCCCGATGGATCTTTAGGGACCAGATACCAAGCATGTAGACAGCAGCCAGCTACCAGGTGTCTTGGATCTGCTGAGGGCCAGAACCAGGGTGAAATGAGTTGACCCTGGGTGAAAACTTCACCCTGGGTGTAAAACTTAAGGGAGTACTCCAGATCAAGATAACAATTAACACAAAAGTGAATGTACAACAGTCCTCCATGAGCAAACATCAGAATGTTAAAGACAAGGACTTCCCTGGTGGCTCGGCAGTAAAGAATCCCCCTGCCAATGCAGGAGACGCAGGTTCGATCCCTGGCCCGGGAAGATCCCACATGCCACCGTGCAGCTCAGCTCGTGTGCCACAACCGTTGAGCCTGTGCTCTAGAGCCCAGGAACTGCAACTACTGAGCCACACGCCACAACTGCTGAAGCTCGTGTGCCCTTGAGCCTGGGCTCTGCAGCAAGAGAAGCCACCACAGAGAGAGGTCCACGCACCGCAACTAGAGGGCAGCTCCCACTCGCCCCAACAAGAGGAAAGCCCGCGGGAAAGAAAAACCCACAACGCCAAAAAAAAAAAAAAAAAATAAAAAAAAAAAAAAAAAAGACAGGATCTGACCCTGGATTCACACAACTCACGTCTCGCATCCCATGCTGTGCCAGGTTGGAAAGTCCTAGTATCTAGGTAGAACAGAAAAGGACACTCTTACCCCAGGAATCCCCCATCCCAGGTGTGGACCCCAGAGAAATGCTTTCACCAAAAGACACGGACAAGAACTTCAGAGTAGCACTATTTACAACAGCCCCAAAGCAGAACAAGCCGTATGGCCATCAATGGGAAAAGTCTGAGTAAACTATGGTCTCTCCATCCAACTGTCAGTGAGCAACAAGAGTAAACAGACTCTTGCTTCAGGCAACATGCAATGAATCTCCCAGGCGTGTTTCCACTACATGAAAATCCACTGCTTTGTGCTTCCTCCTGTATATTTGCTTTACTTCAACGCATGGATTATTTAAAGAAATGCAAAAGAGCAAAGTGAATGGCAGCCGACTCCTCTTTCATTAGCAATTATTTCTCACGGGTGGTATTCTCTTTATGCTGGACTAGAAGGAGGGTATCAATACTTCCTGAGACCACGAGTTCCAATGGAAGACTTTCTCGTCCCTAAAATCTTATCATGAATGAAGATCTGATCCTTAGTCTCTAACATGTGTGGATGCTATTAATAACGATGGAATGTTCTTTCCTGAGGTCCACAATTCTTGGTTCTATCAGGACTTCCCTGAAAATGAGGCTCTTTCAAAAGACCTAGAACTGATGATCCTTGGGTCATTTCCATGGTTCAACCCTGGGACCATACCCAGAAAAGGCTCTCCCTTTGGACCCATCTAGAAAATCCAAAATAATCCCCTTACTCAAGGTCCATAACTTTAATCACAGCTGCAAAGTTCCATTTTGCCCAGTGAGGTAACATCTTCAGATTCCAGAAATCAGGGCCTGGGTATCTTTGCATGCTAAGTCACTTCAGTCATGTCCAACTCTTTGCAACCCTCTGGACTGTAGCCTGCTAGGGTCCTGTCCATGGGATTCTCCAGGCAAGAACACTGGAGTGGCCTTGCCATGCCCTCCTCCATGGGATCTTTCCAACCCAGGAATCAAACCCACGTCTCTTATGTCTCCTGCATTGGCAGGTGGGTTCTTTACCACTAGTGCCACCTGGGAAGCCCTTATTCTGCCTACATAAAATAAATATTTTCTCCTAAATAGCTTTTATACTCTCTCAGCCTTTAGACACTCAAAAATTCTCCAGGTTCATTTACAAGAAGAAAGAAAAGAAATAAGACACATGCAGAACTTCTCTGGGGGACCAAAAGCAGTCTGCCCATTGATTCATTCATTCAACAAATATTTGAGTTCTTTCATTTGACAAACACCTGGCAGCATGGATACAATGAAGAACAAACCAGGGAGATCTTGGCTCTTGTGTAGTTTTTATTTCAGTGGGTTAGAGATGATAGACAAATACATAATTTAAAATATGTAATTTGTAATGTGGCTTCTGAAATGGCTCCCACCAATTCCCACTGGAGCCTTCCCTGTTTGAGTTTTGGGATAGCCACAGTCCTGGCCCACACTTTGATGGCAGCCTCATAAGAAGCCATGAGCTGCAGGATCTAGCTAGCTAAGCCACAGGCAGGTTTCTGATCCACAAAAATCATGTGGTATTAGGGCCGTTGTTTTAAAGTCACTAAGTGTCAGGGTATTTGTTATGAAGTATGAGCTGACCGATACACATGTCAAGTCAGATGGCAATAAACCTTAGCAGGAAAAAAGTAAAATTAAAATAAAAATAGAGCAATGAAGAACAACAGGGAATTCCAGAGGCAAGTTGGGCTGCATTTTGTAAAAGGGTCATCAGGAAAGATTCTATATGCTATCATAACAAACCAAGAACTCAAGGAAGCCTTCTGGGAAGCTACGGTTTCTGGATAGAGTGGGGTTTGTGGGCGTTGACTAATACAATCAGCAGGCTGAGAAATGTCATACGGAGTGAGTTTCAAAGACACGACCAGAATTCTTTCACTGACTTTGTTACTCTCCCTGCGTGACACTCCCCAGGCTCTGTTATCACAGCTGCTACCAGAAATTCCCCAAGTTTTTATTAACAGAGCAGTTTCTCACTGTGGTATTATATAACACCCCGTGAATCTCTGCCTTCATCCATATAGGCTGAGAATTCCATATGGATTTAGTTTTCAAAAGAGGAGGTTCCCATAAGGCAGGTCTTCTCTTCAAAATGTAGATGACATAGCCCCCCCGGTAGTCTACTGGCTAGGATTTGGCACTTTGAAAACGTAGACAACAGGGTCTAGAGATGCCTCCACTGCCAGGATGCTTCATACACGATGGGGCTATGAAAATAAACACACCAGTGGAAAGAGAAGCAGGTTTTGCCCATGGCATCCGGGGCTGTTTTAATGTACAAGCCCACCACACAAATTCATCTCCGTAGCAAAGAGTGTTTTGATTTTCCAGGGTCTGATTTTCCAATCATGATAAATCCCTCTGATTATTCCTTTTACTTGCAAGTTACAATTTAAGGTTCTTTCTATACGGTAGCAGTGGGCCTGAGAAACTGGTAGATGTGATTCTTCGCCTTGGTTGAGGCAGAAACTCAAGTGAGTGTAACGATTTATATGATCAAATAAAAGCTTCTGAATAATAATAATAATAAAAACATCTTCCCTGCATCTCCCAAGTCTCTCGAGTCATTTAGTGCCTCTGCCAAAATGCAATGCCAGTGACTGTATTGAAAAAGGCCTAAATGGTGGCACATAAATTCTCTCTCTCCTTTACCAATGAAGCTTCAGAAATAGGCAAAGGATTAATTGAACTCTCCATGCCTCAGAATCACCATATTTATCGATACAAGAAACAGTAACATCGAAACCCCCAAAAGGCTTACTATGCAGCTATTTTCACAGCTTTATGTACCCGCCTCCTCTGAGAAGGCTCCCCTTCTGAGGCGCCTCTTTTGGCTCAAACAGGGCTGGGTCAGATGCCGCCTTGAGGGCTTTTTCATCCCTCCCTGCCTCATCCTCAATGTGTGCCCTATCCCTGTCAGCTATTAGGAGTCCCAGGAGACTCGGCGCCAGGTACAGTTGTACGGATTGTGCACTGCACAAGGATGCTGGCCTAAGGAAGTGGGCTGGGCTGATATGCAAGTCGCTGATATGTTATTACATGTGCTGAGCCAGGAACCCTGCCCAGAGAAATGGGGTCCCTTTATCTAATTCACTCCCAGGCCCCATATGGGCCTGCCCTGGCCCTAAGAACAGGAATTTGATGAGGTCTAGACAAGAGGCTCAGTCTGTTCACGGGCTGAGCCCCAGCACCCAGCACGAGCCTTGGTATGTGATGAGGACTCAATAAATATGTGCTCATGAATTACTGAATAGATTAGTTAACCAGCTGGAAGTTCTAACGAGCAGAAAGAGCAGCTGGTGTCTGGGTGGTACTTGAGGCTAAGTGGCAGGAGGGCAAGAGGAGACTGCAGAAACCCATAAGGAATACATCACGTATGGGTATCATTGAATCACTTTGCTGTGCACCTCAAACTAAGACAACACTGGTAATCCACTACATGCCAGTATAAAATAAAGATTTAAAAAAGACAAAGAGATGTATGAACATTTAAACACAACCTCACCTACTGCCGTGCAAGGCATTGCAAAACCACATGGCTGGAAGCTAGTCTGTCTGCACCAGGTCCGAGGTAATGAACCCAACCGGTCTCCTTGAGAGGTAGGGTGGTTCCGGGCAGAGCAGGGACCCAAGCGGCTCTTCGTTCAGGCACACTCTCTGAGAAGCCACTGGGGGCTCGTCTTCTGCCCTGTGTCAGCATCGCTTTGGCCCTTCACTCTCCAAGTAGAACCAGTGTCAGCAGGGATGCAGACGGGATTCCTGCCTGCAGCTCCAGGACTCACTGGGGTGTCTGCTCCCCAGTCACTGGAGGGGGCAATTGGCTCAAGCTTCTCAGAGGGCGTCTGGAAGGGTCTTTACTGCTGACTCAAGACACTGCAAACCCAGGTTCCCTGGTAGGGAAAGTCACCCCCTGGATTCCTGCATATTCCTACCTTGTGAGCAGGGGCGGGTTATCTCCAGATGCAGAAGGGGACTTACATGGCACCGGCGTAAGGATGCCATCAAGGGTGCCCTTCATAGGTGACCTCGAACAACAGAAATTCTGTTAGGAGGCCAGGAGTCCTTAATCAAGGTGCCATAGGATCATGCTCCCTCTGACAGCTCTGAGGAAGGATTCTTCCTTGCCTCTTCCAGAGTCCGGGGGCTCCTGGCCATCTGCGGGGTTCCTTGGCTCACAGGTACATCACCCCAACAGCCATCTCATCGTTACGTCCCTCTCCCCTCTGTGCACGTCTCTCTGTGTGTTCTCTTCTTAGAAAGACACCAGTTATTGTCTTTAGAAGCCACCCTTATCTGGATGACTTCAACTAATTACATCTGTATTACAGCAGTATTTCCAAACACTGCTACATTCTGGGGTTCTGAGTGGACATGGTTTTAGAGGGGATGCGATTCACTCCACTACAAATGGAAACAGGTCTCTTCTGCCTTAAAACTGGCAGTGAAATATGTAGAATATATATTTCTACTACTTCTACTACATACACACACACACACACACACACACACACACACACACAAACACACATATATATATACTTATATCACACACAAAACACATATGGTAGGAGACTATATTCCCCCACAAATGCATAAGGCCACACTATATTCAAAGTCTAACTTAGATTTTCCTGATCAATAAATTCTTACTGTATAAATCTCACAGAGACACTGATTTCCTAACTTTAGCTTGGATGCTGAAATTATGCTGAATGTCAAAATTACATCAAACAACTGCACTTATTTCCACCAGAAAAATTTGATTATTTCACTTTGATTTACATGGCATTCCCCCCACCCTGCATACATGCTGACTTTGAAATCCCCTTCAGCACTGGACAGTGAGAAGCAGGCTGTGTGTTCACTGGGAAAGACAGCTTTCATTATATTTGATACTGTATTTTTCCTCCTTGATTTGAATGTTATAATTGGATCGGCAAGACATTTATTAGGACTCTGTTTTTTTTTTTCCTCCCCCAACTGCTTGGAGGGTGTCCCTTAATTTGTTTCTGTCTTTGGACTTCTGAGAACTGGCTGTGAGGTATTATTCCCAACAAAACTCATTTCTTTCAAACATTTATTTAAGGGTATCATTTTCTTAATCATTCTGAGGATAATTCAAAATAATTGCCATCACCACTGCAATTTTTAACTTCAGTGAAATGTGTGTCACCTACTCTGCTGCTGGTCCTTCTCCCAAGAGCCCCTCTGTAAGTGCCAAAATCACTCAGACAAGACACGCGGGAGAAACAGCACCCGCCCCGGGGCCGGCGGGGGTCCCCAGCCCTACTGCTGACCTGTCTGCAGCAGGTCTGCTGGGCTCGGTTTCCCTGCAGCTAGGGTAAGAGGGTTATTCTTCATGAGTAGCTTCAAAACATTTACGTTCTGTCCCATTTTAAAAACAACATGAGGGACTTCCCTAGTGGTCCCGTGGCTAAGACTCTGTGTTCCCAAAGCAGGGGCGCGGGTTCGATCCCCGGTCAGGGAACTAGATCCCACAGGCCACAACTAAGAATCTGCCGGCTGCGGCAAAAGATTCCACCTGCAGCAGCGAAGATCCAAGATCCCATGTGTCACAACTAAGACCCAGCACAGCCACATATATAAATAAATTAACTTAAAAGCACATGATTAGTATCATCAAATAATAGGATGTGTATGTGTGTGTGTAACTGAATCACTTTGCTGTATGGCAGAAGTTAACACAACACTGGAAATCAATGATACTTTATTAAAAAAATTTTAAAGAACAAATGAAAAGCAAATTAGGCATCAGCTTAATCACTGACTGCCTGAGGAGGGAGTGGGGGTGATTCGGGGTGAAGAGAATTCTCTGAGAAGCTGGAAGTGCTCTGTACCTTCTTTGGGGTGGTGTGCTCAACATCACTTATTATCAGAGAAATGCAAATCAAAACCACAGTGAGGTACCACGTTACATCAGTCAGAATGGCTGCCATCCAAAAGTCTACAAGCAATGAATGCTGGAGAGGGTGTGGAGAAAAGGGAACCCTCTTCCACTGTTGGTGGGAATGCAAACTAGTACAGCCACTATGGAGAACAGTGTGGAGATTCCTTAAAAAACTGAAAATAGAACTGCCATATGACCCGGCAATCCCACTGCTGGGCATACACACTGAGGAAACCAGAATTTAAAGAGCCACGTGTACCCCAATGTTCATCGCTGCATTGTTTACAATAGCCAGGACATGGAAGCAACCTAGATGTCCATCAACAGACGAATGGATAAGAAAGCTGTGGTACATATACACAATGGAATATTACTCAGCCATTAAAAAGAATACATTTGAATCAGTTCTACTCAGGTGGACAGAACTGGAGCCTATTACACAGAGTGAAGTAAGCCAGAAGGAAAAACAGCAATACAGTATACTAACGCATATATATGGAATTTAGAAAGATGGTAACGAGAACCCTGCATGCGAGACAGCAAAAGAGATGCAGATGTATAGAACAGTCTTTTGTACTCTATGGGAGAGGGCAAGGGTGGGATGATATGGGAGAATGGCATTGAAACATGTAAATTATCATATGTGAAATCAATCGCCAGCCCAGGTTTGATGCTTGACACAGGGTGCTCAGGGCTGGTGCACCGGGATGACCCAGAGGGATGGAATTGGGAGGGAGGTGGGAGGGGGGTTCTGGAAGGGGAACACATGTATACCCATGGAGGATTCATGTCAATGTACGGCAAAACCAACAAGATAATGTAAAGAAAAATAAAATAAAAAACGATGTGCTTTTATCAGACAAACTAGGTGGAAACATGTGAAAAAAAAATCAGTAAACCCTTGTTTTCCAGTGTTAGCACTATAGGAATATCTGAGCATTAAATTGAAGGCATAATGCTGCTGAGAGAAGTGGCCTGATGCAGTGACAGAACACTAAATTCAGAAATCAAGGTTTTTTTCTGAATTTGAAGAATTTCCAACATTCTACTGGATCCATCCTCTGTTTCTCTTTGCTCAACAGTTACCTTGTTGATATTCTATTCCTTCCCTCAGCAATTTTTTACTGAGTGCCTATGACACTCCAGGAACTATGCTAAGTGACTAAAATTCCTCATTAAATACCCTGATATATTAGCACAACCACAGAGCTACCAGAATTTAGATGAGCTACAAATTGTATTTTTTACAAGCCTACATTTTCCAAGACCTTTTAAAAAAATTTGCTAATAAAAATTTTTAGCTGGAAAATTAAAGTAAACTAAATTCCCAGAGACTGAGAACATAAGCCGCTGAGAACTTCCAGCTTAAAATCCCTTCTTTTCCGCATGAAACACATGTCCACGCTGGCCCGAACTCAGTGGTCACTGTGCCTTCTGTTTATTGTTCTGCAGGTATCACTGTGTCTGGATTCTCTGAGTCTGCCCACTAGAGTGTGGACTTCTCTTCATCTTTAGCCCTAGAAAACTGCTTTGCCTTCTCTTTTCGGACTAGGGAAAAATCACATGCCTGCTTCTGTTTCTCTTTTCAGCATTCACCAGGAAGCTGAGGACCGCGCATGCGGACCAATCGGCGCGTCCGTGCAGACTGCCTGGTCTGCACTTCCATCCTACAGGTCTGCTCCCTGGTCTGACTTCCTTGTGTAATGTGCCACTTCTATCGTTCTTTGGTTTGCCCCTAAGCTTTGCTGTGTTTTATATGTCCCATACATCACTTATGGAATTAGGCCAAGTATTCAAAAGTAAATGCAATGACTAATCTACACTTTCTGTCTCTAATGCACACAGCATGTTAGAGGTACATGCTATGTATTAATACATTACTCACACACACTGTCCATGGCAGGATAACAGAGCAAGGGCTCGGTCAGCATCTCCCGAAGTTTTCCCACTCTTCAGAGTTTCCATGTAAGGACAGGCACTTTCACTTAGGTTATTTTAAATACTACTTATCAAAGAGTATCCGAGAATTAGACATTCAGATGTGACTTTTCACCTTCTGTTTGAGCCATGTAGACGTCACCGGAATTTAGAGATACTTAAGACATTAGAAATTCTAGAAGGAGGCAGAGCTGAACCAGCATGTCTGTTACAAGCCTTCTCCTCCCATTCCCCTCTTAACCTTCCCAGCTGATAGCACGCCCTGACACCTCCTCTTTCTGCTCAGCCCCCTACCCCAGGAGAGCAGGGTGCCCAAGAAGGCGCTTGGGCTTGCAGTCAGACAAAGGAGCCCCAATTCCACTTCAGCCTCTTCCAGCTGCGTTGCCTGGAGGGGTTCGTAAGTCCGCTGAGCCTCCGCTTTCCTACCCAGCAGAAAACAACAGTGCCTTACCTTCTGGGGTTCTTCTGAGGAGGATTCAATGAGAATCCCACGTAATTCCCAGAGCATAATGTCTGGCACTGAACAGTTCCCAGGAGCTTCTCGTTGAGTGGGTGGAGGGTGGGAGGGATGGAAGACGGATGGACAGATGGACTGATGGACAGATGAATATACAGAATGGACTGTGCCCCCTAGACAGCTCAATGCTATACATTAGGTGAGGGATATCTTTTTATTTTCTTGCCCATATCTGAAGGGACAACACACCATCTCCTACATCTCTGTTCCCATAGTTCAAGGCCGTGACTACATGCGTGTGCTCGTACTCACGCACGCAGAGTCTCAGCGTGGCATTACGCTCTGTCTCCCGGTGGCTCTGCGGTCCCGTTTTGGAGTCACCATGAGTGTCCTCCTGGGGCACCACCCATAGCATGTGTACGTCTCAGAAAAGCAGAAACCAAAGGGCAGCTGAGAATGACAGCCGCCACCTGCATTTTCAAACCCCAACCTCACCTCAAAGGAGACTTATTACCACCTCGCTTTTACCCTAGAAATTCCAAATAAGAGGCAAACAAGTGAAGGATCTCAACCCTAACTGAAATTCTGTCTTACGGTATGGGCGTTACTGTTTTCTGAGTGATGATGACAAAACACAGCTCAGAACATCCCATGAAAATTCAGATGGTGGGTTTTGCCTGCCGGCCCAGTGGTTCTTTGCGGAGTGCGGCAGGCAGGAGGGTGCTTCCACGGGGGCAGGTGACAACTTGAAAGGTTTGATGGATGTCGTGGGGCGGGTTCATCCTCGTCGCTCAGTCACGGGACGGGGGAAGTGTGACAAAGGAGGAAGATGAACATTTATAAAACGCCACGGAAAAGGGACCTGTGGTTTCTTGGGGAAGAGTCTTCCAATCACCAGTTGGTCCGGAAGCTCTTGCTTCCTGTCCCAAACCATGGTGCGGGGACCAGGGGCCACTCCCAGGGCACCGAGGCCGAAATAGCCACACCGCCTGGGGTGCCAGCGCCGGCCCCGGAGCCCGAGCCTTCACCAGGACCCATTACCTGTCAGCAAGCAGTCTGTACCGACCACCCACCGAGACCCCCGGGGTCCGTGCCTGGTGTCCCCATGGCCAAGCTCTCCCCGGAGAGTGAGGAGGCCAGAGCTTTGCCCTTGGGAACAAGGAACCAGGGTACAGAGGCACTTGGGAGAAAAGAGAGATTTGGCCAACCAGTGGACAAAGGGCAGCTCCTGGGACACACGCAGACTCAACCTGCACACCCAATATGAAGGGCAAATGATGGGAGGAAAGAAAGAAGAGAAGGAAAAGGTGAAAAAGAGGAGAGAAGAGGAAGAGGAGGGGGAGGGAAAGAACCACCATCGGGAAGAAGCATCGGTTTTCCCCAGTGACAGGGCAGGCGCTGTCTCCCACTTAGTGGAATTCAGTCCCCCCACAGTGGAAAATGTGAACAGACAGAGCCTGGCACTGGCCTCACGCTAGCACAGTATGGCCAAAGGAAGTGAAATCGAGCGGATGTCTGTCCTGTAACCAGGTGCCACCTGCATTGCACGCCCTTTCGAGCACCCTCTGAAATGGACACCTTTTTAGAGAACTTAATTTTCTGGCTGCACCGCGTGGCATGCAAGATCTTCTTTCTAGGACTGGGGATTGAAGCGCTGCCCCCTGCAGTGGAAGTATGGAGTCTGAACCACTGGGTGGCCAGGGAAGTCCCTGAAACAGATGCCTTCTTCGGCCCCATCCCAAGGCTAGGAAAGCTGTACAGCAGAGAAGCAAGAGTCCTTGGCGAGGTTGGCCTATTGCTTTTCATTTCCTGGGTGAAGGGTTTAGGGTTCACACGAGAGCAGCCCGACCTCAGAGCCCGCACTGGGACCACAATCTCATCGTGCCTATGATGAGAAAGGCAGCGGCTGGGGAGCCCCAGCCTGGCATCCATCGGGGGTGAGGGTACCATGGCTGGGATGCTGGAGTGGTGTGCCAGCAGACGGATGGTGGGGATGGTGTGATGCCAGCACATGCCTGCAGAAGGAAGGGGAGATGGAGGAGCAGGACCCCCAGGAGTTGGGGGGCTGGAAGGAGGACCCAAGGGAGCATCCAGGTGCGCACAGCACGGCCCCTCGGGGAGGGCTGGATGGGGCTGAGCCAGGACCACCGTCGGGCTGCATGCATAGGATGCACCCGGGCGAGTGCGGGCCTAAGAAAGCCCCTGGGGGGGCCCCTGCCCAAGGGGCAGGGGGCGACCAGGAGACTGTGGCTGAGGACCAAAGACAGGGCAGATGACGCCCGAGGTGCAGCCCTGTAGGCCATGATAAGGTACCTACATCTGACTCTTGGTGAGATGGGAAGCAACCAGAAGTGTGAGCGCCTAAGGAGTGCGGACTAGACTGGGGCGAGGCATATGGGGACTCTCTGTACTTGGTTCTCAATCTCCTGTAGCCCCAAAACTGCTCCAACTAACGAATATAAAATATCCATTCTTCCTTCCATCCATCCAACCATCTATGCTGCTTATATGTATCATTAGTGTTATATTTAAAATAATCAACATATTTTACTCACTTCTATGCATCTAGACTTTTCTTTTTTTTTTGGTCATGCCATGTGGCTTGTGGGATCTTAACTCCCTGACCAGGAACCAAACCTACGCCCAAAACAGTGAAAGTGCAAAGTCCTAACCACTAGACTACCAGGGAATCCCCACTGCCTTTCTACCTAACAGTATATTTTGGAAATCCCTATAAATCAACTGTAGTAAAGCCTGGTTTATAGGTTATGGAGAATGGACACTTACTTGAAAATTATTATGTGACTCCTAAATGCAATTAATGTGTTTATTTAATTGTTAAAGTACTTTTGCTTACATTATTTTAACGTAGAAAACAGAAGCTTAGGAGGCTTTCTAAAATGATAATATTGAGGTCCATGCCCTTCAAATTACATATGAATACATGCAATTTGTTCATATAAATATGCTATCAAGTAGAACCAAGTGAACCGTATATTTCTAATTATTTTCCTTTCCATCTCTGATAGCTCAGTTGGTAAAGAATCCACCTGCAATGCAGAAGGCCCTGGTTCAATTCCTGGGTCAGGAAGATCTGATGGAGAAGGGAAAGGCCACCCACTCCAGTATTCTGGCCTGGAGAATTCCATGGACTGTACAGTCTATGGGGTTGCAAAGAGTAGGACATGACTGAGTGAGTCTCACTTCACTTCATAAATCAACTGAGAAACATATAAGTCGTCGTACTAAGAGCTGCTAACATCCCATTTTATTTTAGTGTTCACAACCGTTTTCCCTTGTCAAGGTTTCTGTGTACACATCATGAATACACATATAAAGGATCTAATTATTATTATCTGAAACAAACTGGAATTGCGTTTCATCAAATTTCCTTCTTTTTAAACTATTCCTTTTTTCTTTGAGGATCGTTTACTTTTTAATTGAAGGATAATTGCTTTACAGAATTTTGTTGTTTTCTGTCAAACACCAATGGGGTAAAAGGTCTGTTTCTAAACTAAACCAACATTCATGATGGCTGCTGTCTGATCCTTCATATTTGTGCCATCGTGTTCCCTGCACGCCTTTATCCCGGACACACACGTGGGTCACATCACTGAAATATTCTGGCTTTGCTGCTGCATGGGGAAACTATCTCCAAGGCACAGAAGTAAGGCAAGCACACCCCAGTGTTCTCAGCAGAAGCAGAATAAAAACAGGACACATCTCTGCGAAGGGGAAACAGAGCCGTGTACCACGTGGGTCTCGAGGGGCGCGCGCAGGCCTGTGGTTGTGAGCACGAGAGGCGGCGGCAGCATGGAGACAGGGAGGCCGCGTCCAGGCCTGGGGAGGCGGGAGCAGCCTTTGTCTCTCCCCCGAGCCACCAGCACTGCCAGCAGCCCTCGGACGCTGACTCAGCTTGGCTGGCAAGCGCCTTGGCAGCGGGGCCCTTGCTGGGTGGGACGCCAGGCCCTGCTGGGGCTCGGAGACCAGCGTCCCCGAGGCCTCCTCCTGCCTTCCCACCCGGCCTCCCCTTCCTGGCTGGATGCAGCCGGGTCTGGGCCAGCGCGGGGCAGGAAGGACCTGGGGACATTGGCCGAGGCCTCTGTTACCTTGGCCCGAGCCTGTGGCTCCTTCACAGTGGGGGCCCGGGGCCCGGTACGGTGGACGCCCAGCCCTCCGTTTCCCCAGGGACGTGTGCTTTCTTAGGCCCTGCTGTTGTGATCCTCCTCCACACAGGGCCAGACCTATTTTGTTTCTTAGGTTATAACAATTCTCTCGTTTTTTCCCCAATACCTCTCCTGTGTCTACCGGCGAGAATTCACTTGGCAGAAAGATCCACCTCCAGCTTTCACGACAGACAAGATGGACAGCAGACATCAGACTGCCCAGAGCGCATAGGTGGCTGGCCGGAAGTACACACAGAGCTGGGGACCCTGCCCCTGAACTGCTCTGGGAACGGCTGAGCACCGACCAACAAGGGCTCCAGAGTCGGTTCAGAAGGCGGCTCCGTCGCTGGGGCTGGCTGTGTGATCTTGAGGGAAGCTACTGAACTTGAGGGAGCCTCAGTTTCCTCTTCTGTGAAATGGGTATAGCTGCCGTTGCTGACTTCCTGTGCTGGTTGTGGCTTAAATGCACGCAGAGTGCTTAGGGATGCAGCAGAGGTGAACTGCGACCACAGACAGCTTTCCCTTCCCTCCTGGCCTCAGAGTCCACACTTGGAAAACAAGATTGTGGGAAGAGAGGGTTTCCAGGGGGCTCCTGCAATCATGAACCTGTATCAATCTGAGATTTTAATAAGGTTTGCTAATTCTTTCCCAGAGGTCTCCCAACACACTGTGGACTGTTGCTGAGCTGCCACTTAGAACAGCCTTCTGCCTCTGCCCACCTGTGCAGGACGCGGCTTCACTTCACTCGGCTGGCTTACAGGGCTCCAGGAGGGAAGGTTCTAGTGGCTGCCGCTCACCTGGGAGATAGCTGCTGATCAAAGGGACATCTAAAACCACACAGGCGCTATTTGCTGTCATAGCTACAAGGCTTGTGGCTTTTAAAGGCAGCAGCTGGGGACAGCTTCCAGGGCAGTCATACGGGGCCCCTCGCTTCTAAGTTCTCTGAGCGCCTAACACTCTGCTGCTGTCTGCCCTGAGTATTTTTGAGCCTGGGTTCCTGCATTTCCGGTGTGCACTGGGGCCTGCACACCGAGCAGTGGGTCACTCCTGCAGGTGGGTGCACGTCCAAGGTCACGACTGTCTACGCTACTCATGTGTGTGTGTAGTCATGGCTGTGGTTGGGGAAACGAGGAATCCTTTGGAATTTTAAGTTGCTGCACTAAAGCGATGCCTCTGTTAGCATCCCTTGCAGGAAAGGAGCCCAGCTCTAGCGAGGAGAATTCCCCGCACCAGGCCTGGCCCCACCGCGGTGGCCACAGCTGGGCACCCGGGGAGCAGGAGATGAGCTGACTCATGGAAATCTCCCAGCTCACATCGCAAGATGGTGATTTTTCTCTGCCTTGCTCCTGTGTCTCTCCCAGATGATGTATGAATTGCCTTATTTACCTTTTCCCTCCAAACCTTCTCCTTCATTATTTTTATTAATGCTGTGCCAACACTGAAAAGGTGTTTCCTTTGCAAAAAGAAAAATAGGTGGGGGGAGAAAATAACCCCCAACACCTCATTCCATTCACATAGCAGAGGGAACATCTATTTAAAAATAGTAATATTTATCTGTGTGTGTGTGAGAGAGAGAGGACTTAAAATGGGTTGGTTATATGAGACTGTAAAATCAGAATACCAATAATAATGAATTCAGGTCTTTATTTCCAAAAGGCCACAGTACTCAGAAAAGTTTTACTGTCTTATTGATAATAAAAACATTGCTGCATTTAACACCTTTAAATTTTAGGAGTTTAAGGAGGGACATGCTGCCCTCAGACCCAGGGCCGCGTCATAAAATCCACGTTTCTGGGTGCCAGTACCTACCACTCCAGGCCTGTGCCTGCACGGTCATCTGCCACCAAGCCTTGGCATTCATTGGGCCATTAAATCTGCACAACTCCCTATAAGACAGGTGTGTCCCGATGTCCAGAGGATAAAGCCGAGGCTCGGAGACACTCAGCGCACGTCCACGAGGCCACACAGCTCCTGTCAGAACCAACCCTAATGCAGATCCATCTGGTCCAGAGCTCACCCGCAGGAGTTCTCCCTCTCCTCCACACGGGTTTATAAACAGGAGCTGCTCTGATCGGCTGTGGCAAAAATAGCAGTCGCAGGGAGCCCTGCTCAACAAGACTGCTGATTGGTTACAAATGCAACATCTCAGGAGAGGGAGACTGGAGAAGCCATTGTTCCAGCTTGCCCCCCAAAAGTATGAGCTTCTCTAGTGTGTCCTACTAGAAATTCTTCCTTTTCTGATTCTTCCCCATGATAGAGCACTTACTCCCTATAGAGGCAGCCTCTTTTGTGACCCATAGCTCTGTGAGTGAGAGCATCTGTCTTCACCTCCAAAGACAGATCTTTTCTCCTCTGCTCTTGAATCCAAGCTGAAGGCACAAAGATCAAGCAACCCTTGTGTTCAGCAAAGGCTCCCCCTCAACCCCCCCATCCCTAATCCTCCTCCCCTCCACCCATCTCTTGGGCTGGCCATGTCCAAGAGGACATGGAACCTCCTTCACGCTCTCTACCATTTTCCCCACAAACCAATTGCCAGGCGTTTTCGAACCAATTCGGAGCAATCATCTCTGGCTGAAAAAGACGTTCCCAGCTCTGCGTACCTGCCTATGACCTCTGGGGTTTGTGGGTATATACTTGGGCCTCCATTCCACACAGGGGACATGGTCCAGGGCTTCTGGGGAGGGGGATTGCTTGGCTTCTGAACCCTGAGCCCAGCTAGACCCCCAATTCCACACCCAAGCTGCGCTCTCCTGAGGGCTGACCCCTCTCCACTCAGCAGTGGGGAAGCCCTTCAAGGACCCCGGAAGGTGATGCTGTGCCGACTGTGATAACGACTGCTGGACAGAGCCCAGAGCATGCCTATTTGAAGAGAGGAGGGGAAAAAATGATAAAAAAAAAAAACATCAGAAAGAAACAGGTGTGCCCGAGTCAGGTTTTGTGGCAGGAAAAACCGTGGGTTTGCTGGTATCGATTCCATTCTTCCAACGGATGAGGATGAATGGCTGCGTGCTCCTGGAACCAAGGGTCCTGCGGAGCCCAGCGCCCGGCGGGGCTCTCCAGGCACGTGCACCCACCTATGCACAAGTGCACACCTGGATCAGTGGTGCTGCTGCCTGGCGCGGGTGTCGGAGGGGGCTGACGCCCCATACAAAGGCGGTAACTACTCCCCAGAGGCATGCCTGTCCACCTCTTCCTAATGTGCATCACTGCCAGCAGCTGCGCGATGGAGGAACTCTGCTCACTTCGGGGAGATGCTTGAAGAGCCAGTGCGGCGCTCACCCCGTCCTGCCCTCGCCCCGGCCCAGCATCACCGGGACGTGGGTTGAGAGGGACCTCCCCCAACTCCCATCAGCTGGGTCCCCGAGTGCCAACAAGTAGAGGCCCCTGCCGCCCACACAGACATGGTACATTTTCGCTGTCCCTCAGCTGAGGTTGAACAGAGAGGGACTCAAGATCACACAGCTAGACGGTGGCGCAAATGACTGGCTCTAGAGAAGGTCTCCCTTAGTTTGAGCTCACAGTGACTCTGAGTTGGGGGCTCCCTGAGAGGCTGCAGGGGGAAGACCAATCACATCCGGGAAAGCTATGCTCACCCTGTGGGGGGACAGGGGAGCCACAGCGGCCCAGTATCGGGGGCTGTAGAGCTGTTTTCTAGACAAGTGGGAGGGGCTTCCCTGGTGGCTCAGACAGTAGAGAATCTGCCTGCAATGTAGGAGGCCTGCGTTCGATCCCAGGATCAGGAAGATCCTCTGGAGAAGGGAATGGCTACTCACCCCAGTATTCTTGCCTAGAGAATCCCATGGACAGAGCAGCCTGGTGGGTTACAGTTCATGGGGTCACCGAGAGTCAGAGAGGACTCAGAGACTAACACATATACACACACACCCAGACAAGTGGGAAGAGGCCTTTAGAATGTTACTGAATGAATGAATTTCCCTAAGACTGATATCTCAAAATGCACTCTCAGGCACCTAGAAGGAACATCAACTTTGGCCCAATTTCTGAGTTCCCATGACAAAGAGGGAAAGGACGAGATGCTATGCTAAACAATTTACAAATCCTTTTTGTTTAAAAGTTTCTTGAAACAACAAGACAAGGTATATGATCCCTGTCTATAGATAGAGCCTGTCTATAGATAGAGCAAGAGGCTCAGAAAGGTTAAGGAAATCTGCAAAGGTCACAGAGCTAGTAATAATAGACACAGTCACGATTATTAATATAAAACATAATTATTTTGCTGACATTTATCAAATACTTACTCTGTACCCAGCACTGCTAAGCCCTTCCCAAGGATTAGCTCATCCATGATGTGCTTATGAAATGTGCTTATGAAGATAGCAATTTTATTATCACTATTTAACAGACAAGAAAACTGATTCAGTTCCTGCTCTCACTTTCCAAGCTCTTTGCCACTATGCAGTGGTTCCCAAACTGTGTTCCATGGAGTTCTAGGGGTTCCATGGAATCTTCTTGGGAGCAAAGGAGGAAAGACCTAGTCTCATGGCCAAGTTCCTGCCCTGTCTTACACCAAAGCAGCTAAGCTTTCATCTGTTTTATTTGTTGTTGTTTATTCATAAGATTTTCCTTAATCAGAGGTTTCCATACCTAGAAATGTTTGAGCATCTCTGAGCTAGAGGCTGTATCAGGGTCATGAAACACTGCTTTATTGTGTGTGCACTCCAGCCATGTGGTGCCAGCTGGCACCACCCATGTTTCTGTCCTTCAGTCTAGGCTGTAGGATCTACAGCCACTAAGGTCTGACTCTGGTCTTGGTGCCACGGCCCCGAGCTTGCCAGCGTGTGTGCTCAGTCGCTTCAGTCGTGTCCGACTCTTTGAAACCCTCTGGACTGTAGCCCGCCAGGCTCCTCTGTCCATGGGATTCTCCAGGCAAGAACACTGGAGTGGGTTGTCATGCCCTCCTCCAGGGGCTCTTCCTGACCCAGCAATCGAACCCACCTCTTTTGCATCCACTGCACTGGCAGGCGTGTTCTTTACCACTAGCGCCACCTGCAAAGCCCGGCCCTGAGCTTACCTGTGCCCAGTTTCCTCTGCAAGATGAAAGCCACGAAGGCCAGCTGATCCCACCAGGCTTTGGTCAAGAATCATGAAACAGTGCAGCTCGGGACACATCTGGAGACAAAGACCTGACTACTAACGAGGCGGCCGTGTGCGCTGGCGGACTGCCCACTGCTCATCTACTTTGCTCCCATATCTTCACTCCATTACATATTTCCGTGGCCTGGGCCAATGACCCAGAGGCCCCAGGCGGCAGACACATTTTAAACAATTTAAACAAGCAAATGACGTTCAAATAAGTGACCATGCTGGCCCTCGAGGTCTATCTGTCCCCAAGACTTGGGGTCCCTTTTCCACTCTGGTGGTTTTGGGGAGACAGTTGATTTCGTCTCTAATCAAAAAGCCAGGAACATTTCTGCCAGGCCACAGAACTCAGTGTCCATCACCTGGGACCTCAAGGGTGGCTTCTCTCCTCAAAGCATTAAAAAAGTCCCCAACTCACTCTACTCGGTCCTCTGCGGCCACCTGAGTAGGGGATGCAGGTCTACGCATGGTCGGTTTGCTTTGCTGTACAGTGGAAACGGACACAGCGATGCAGAGCAACTACGATTCTTTTAGAAAGTCCCCACCTGTGCTGCACTTCTGGTGTTACTGGGTAATCATATATACGGAGATGCATACGCATCATATGCATGCACAGCACTGAGTTCAGGCCTTCTAGATATGACTGTATTACATTCTCTTAGTGACGGCTTACATCTCCCGTTTTACTAACAAAGAAACGGAGACCTGGAGAGGAGGAGTCAGCAGCACAGTGTCACACCACCGGGAAGCAAGGGGCCTGACAGGTCACCGGGAGCATCCGCCTGCCGAGCTGGGGCCGGTAACCTCGGCACGAGGTGGCCAAGGGGGTCCTGACTGCCCCTCGGGGAGCCGACGTGGCGACGGGCCGTGGAGTCCGGCCATCCTTCTCTGGGCTTCTCAGGGGTGAGCTCCCAAGGTGGCATGGGGAAGTGATTAATGGAATACGCCAAGCTTTGAACTCAGGGGGACACATCCTGTAGGACTCTCACGAGGAGGCTTGTTAAGCCCAGTGGCTGTTCTTACTCAACAGACCAGGGGGAGTAGCGGCTAGGAGCTCAGTTCCACAGCCAGCAGACCTGAACGCGATCCTGGTACCCATCCTTACCAGTGGCTGAACCTTGGGCAAGTCACCTGGTCTCTCTGTGCCTTGGCTTCCTCATCTGTGAAACGGTGGTAAGAGTAGCTCCCAGAGGAAGGTTATCAACGGGATAAAATGAGTCAATACACACAAAAGACAGAGTACAGTGCCCAGCACATAGTAGGTGCTTTGTAAGTCCTTTGTGTGTCCATGTCTGACTGTTTGAGACTCCACAGACGTTACCTGCCAGGCTCCTCTGTCCATGGGATTCTCCCAGCAAGAATACTGGACTGGGTAGCCATGTCCTCCTCCAGGGGATCTCTCTGACCCAGGGATTGAACCCTCACCTCTTGCATCTCCTGCATTGGCAGGTGGATTCTTTACCCCCAGCACCACCTGGGAAGCCCTTGTAAGTATCACCTATCGTTGTTAACTCTGCTATATACATGAGGACTGTAAACTCCTAGAGGTGGAAAACTCGTGTGCCACACACCTGTGCTCCCTAGCACCTGGTACAGAGCAGATGTTCAGTAAGCATCAATAAGCCTGCTGATTTGCTGCTTCTATCATCACTAACACTAATAACACAGCTATAACTACTCTGCAGAATCCCCCATGCCTTTCATCTCGGTTGATCCTTATACCCGCCCCGTGGCAGGGCCTCTGTGATCATCCCCTCTGTTAACGCACGAGGTGGTGGAGGATCAAGAGGCAGAAGACATGACTACAGGACAGATCGGAGAGGTTCAGAGACTTGCCCTAGGTCGGACAGCACAGACCAGCAAACCTGAAGGTATCAGCCAAAACTCAAGGAACCTATAAACAGTAATGTGACCCCTCAGGGACATCCAAGGAGGGAGGACCCCTGCCAGGAGACGGGGTACACAGCCTGCGAGGCTCTGCAGGCGGGCTGTGCTGCTGTAACTCGCAGACGGGGCGAGCTCTGCCCCTGACGTATCGCATCTGAGGTCTGTGACTTGCTTTGTCTGGACAGGGGAGTCTCTGCCCCCAACGCGCCCAAGGAGAGCCCTTCCCAAGATCCCTCAGTCTCCACCTTCAAGGTCGTGTGTGCCAGGTGCCACCTCTGGCACCCGTGGAGAACGGTCACCTCTGAAGCAATGGGCTCTGGCCCCCCGGCCTCGCTCTTTCTCCCTCCTTGCTAGCTGCAGCACAAAACCCAGCGCCTTATCGCTGGTCATTGCAGACTATCCCTGGCAGCAGGCCAAGCCAGCCGACACGCTGCTGCCCCGCACACCCAAGTTTCCTGCCTGTGGTTTCCATCACTGTAACTGGGCTGGGTCGCGATTCCTGCCCTAACTCACAGGCTGGCATGACACTGCATTGCTGCTCAGGTAGCCAGCCTCGTCCAACCACCTGTCGCCAGGTGGGAAGACGAACCAGAGCCCCAGGTCTTTGTGGCCATGCATGTGCCCGGACCGGCCCCTTCCTGAGGGTGTGGCCCTCTCAGAGCACCCTCTCCTGCTGGAGCAGCTTCTCATCTGTGCAGGTGACACAGGGCGCTGATGGGGAGACAAAACCGCGTGGAGCAAATACCTGGTGTGAGCAGCCGCTCTCGGAGCCCAGAGGATTACGCGCATGATACAGACAGCAGGGGGCTTCTGGGTCTGGGACTCTCACTGGGAAATGCGTTGGCCACCGTGTGCTAACTGATCTGACCTCCCTCCTGCCAACCCCTCCTGCCTTCCAATCCTGTCTCCATCAAGTAGCCAGAGTGACCTTGCAATACAGTAAGCATCCTACATAGGAACCTTCGAGATGCAAACTTTCAAAGATGCTAAAGCGTGTGCCAGCCCCTGTGTGCCAGCTGTTATACTGTACTAGTGTACCTTTCAAGGTACTGTACTGTAAAATTTAAAATGAAATCTTATTAAATCTAATTAAAAATGGTTGTTTTTGTTTTTTACAGACATTAAAATGATTATCTTTTTGTGTCTGTCTGTGTTTTATGTATTATGCGTGTGAAAATATTATAAACCCAAGACAGTACGGTACTACACAGCCAATTGTGTAAGCTGGCTACCTAGGCTAATTTTGTTAGATTTAATGAACAAACTGGACTTATGGATGTGCTCTGGGAACAGAACTCATTTGTATGTAGGGAACTTCCTGTATAGATGAGATCAGGTCACATCCCTGTTTCGAGTTCTTCAAGGGGTTTTCAATCTTTTCAGGAAGGGAAACTAGAGTTCTCGTGGCCTAAAAGACCCTTTGGTGTCTGACACCTGCCTCCTGACCACAGACGTGTCTCACTCCCGTGAGGCCACACCGAGCTCCCTGCCCCCTCCAGGGCTGGCTTGGGGCCCACAAAGGGCTCTGCAAAATATGCCACTCTAGCACAGCCTCTCACCCGCAAGGTTCAGAAGTCTGGATAAGTACATGGAAACACCTTCTCATATTTGCTAATTGGTGCCCCCAAATCAGTGGTCAATTTTTGAGAGAAAACCATTGTTCCTAGAGTTAACAGAGCAGGAAAGAGTGCTGGAGTTGATCAGATTCGGTTCAAGTCTCAACTCCATCACCTGGGTGGTCCTGGGCGATGTTCGCCTTACCTGCTGGAGCTTGTTAGCACCAAGGCCTGCCCACCCAATAACCTGGAGGTGCCAGTGCTGGGCCAGCTCTGGCTAACCAACCAACTGGGCAGGGACACAGCCACACCTGTCAGCAGACAAGCTGTCGAAAGACCAGAGAGCCCACAGATGCCTCTGGACACAGCCCTGCCCACCCAAAGGCCAAGACCCCTCAGTGGGCAGGCACTGGTCCCGCTTCTCCATGGAGCCTACACACGCTCCAGACCAGCCCCGCCCACCAGCAGGCTGATGCCAGAGGCAAGAAACCTACAACCCTGCAACGCCAGCCAGACCCTACTCCGGGACTCCCTGGCCACCCTGCCCACAAGCAGGTGAATGCAGCCTTCTGGACATCCGAGACCAACCTGGGTCAGGAACACACTCCCTGCCTGCCCCTCTGCCCGCACCCCCCTTGCCAACAACGATCTGAAATGAGGTCTGGGGTCCCAGGGTCCTGCAGCCAGACTCAAGGAGCCAGCTGCCCACCAGCACCCTGGCACCAACCCCCAGGACCTGGCTCCACCTGCCAGGGGCCGAGCAACAGCTCCAGAGTCCTCAGGACCCTGACTCCCCCTACTAGCAAGCCAGCACCAGAGCTGGGAATCCCGGGGACTCTGAAACTGGCCACCTTGGGGCCAGGCCTCGCTCAACAGCAGGAGCCACACAAGACAAGGCCTGGCAACCAACCAGAGTACCAAGCTAAGCAAGACTACCAAGCCACCCTCGCAGTCAGCCTGCCCTACACAGGTGCCCACACAGCCCCTGTACGGGGTACAGAGGGGGGCCCTGCTGGGACACACAGGACGCATCCTACAGAGGCCCCTGCTACAAGGTCGAGAAGCAACCAACCTCCCACACACCTAAAAACACAAACAGCAACTCAGACGAAATGAGGTGGCAGAGGAAACGTGTCCCAGATGAAGCGACAAGATAAAATCCCAGGAGAACCAAGTGAGGCGGAGACAGGCCGCGTACCCGAGAAAGAGTTCAGGGCGATACTCATGAAGATGATCAGGGGTTTTCCTGGTGTTCCAACGGTTAAGGCTCTGTGTTTCCAATGCAGGGAGTGTGGGTTTGATCCCTGATCAGGGAACTAACATCTCACAGGGCATGTGACACAACCAAAAAATTAACCAGGAAGTCAAACTGTTTTGAAAAAATCCAATTAAAAACACAAAAAGACGACCAAAGAACTCGGGAGAAGAATGGATACACAGAGCGAGAGGTCAGAAGTTTTTAACAAAGAGCTGGAAAAATATAAAGAACAACCAAACAGAGATGAATTATAGGGGTTCCCAGAAAGAGAAGATAAAGAGAAAGGGCCCCAGAAAATATCTGAAGAGATAATAGCTAAAAAACCTCCCTAACCTGGGAAAGGAAACAGTTACCCAAGTCCAGGAAGCACAGAGAGTCCCATACAGGATTAACTCAAAGAGGAACACACCAAGACACACTGTAATCAAAATAACAAAAATTAAAGATAAAGAGAGAACACTAAGAGCAACAAAGGAAAAGCCACAAATAACACACAAGGGAACTCCCATAAGACTATTATCTGATATTTCAGCAGAAACTCTGAAAGTCGGGAGGGAGTGGCATGATATATCTAGCATGGTGAAAGGGAAAAATCTACAACCAAGAATACCCTACCCAGCAAGGGTCTCGTTCAGATTTGATGGAGAAATCAAATGCTTTACAGACAAACAAAAGCTAAAAGAATTCAGCACCACCAAATCAGCTTTACAACAAATGGTAAAGGAACTTCTCTACCCTGAGAAGAAAAGGCCACGACTAGAAAACAAGGAAACTGGGGAAGGAGAAAGCTCAGTGGTCAAGGCAAACACACAGTAAAGGCAGGAAATAACCCACACGCAGAGCTGGTATGGAGGTTAAAAGACAAAAGCAGCGTCTGTATGTGCAACAAGCAGTTAAGGGACACACAGAACAATCAGATGTAAAAACATGATTCCAAAACCAGTGATCGTGAGGTGGCAGAGTACAAATGCAGGGTATCTAAACTGCATTTAAAATTAAGAGCTTAGCAACTCAAAACAGTCACGTGTATATATATAGCAGTCTATATAAAAACCCCATGGTAACCACAAACCAAAAAATCTATATTACATACACACAAGAAAGAAAAAGGAAAATGCTTAGACATCATTCAGGGGGAAAAGGGGCACAGACAGTTACAGCCAAACCCTTGTCCTCCGGAGACCAGGAGTTCTAAACCCAAGCCCCAACAACAGACAGAGTCCCTATTTGCTTTTAGTTTAAAAAAAAATTCAAAAAATATTATTGGATCTAAGTGGGACCCCAAGAGGGTTAATTACACGGTGGGGAATTGTCTGCAAGCTCAACCGCCATGGGTTTAATAGATGTACCTTCAGGAAAAAAAAAGAAAAAGAAATATAGCACATTGATCTCTAAAAAGGAAAAGTAAAGATCTCCCAAATGCAGATGAGGAAAGGAAAAAGTCCTTGCTCAGCATTTCAACCCACCATTAATCCTCAGGACACATTTCCTGCAGGATCTCTGGGTTCTTCCTGTTGTGGACTCCGGAATTCCAGGGCTCAAGGCTTCCAAACGGAGCTGTTTCCCAACCACTCTGAAAAGGGCCACCTCCCTCTTCTAAGTTTCTTAGAAGGAGGAAAAAGCAACCTTCCCACCATCACCAGAACAAGGAGTGTCTTTCTATTAATAATAGAATTTCTGGCAGGCTTATGTGTCTGAGACTCGGTTACTTCCTCTGCAAAATGGGGATAATACCATCAATTTCAGTAGAACTGCTTACTTCAGATGGTGACTGAATAAACTCTGACAAGTTTCCATATGCCTTCGTGTGGAAGAGGCCCCGTATTAAGCATGTGAATAAATGCAGCTCTATCTTATCTTCCTATGTGACAGATATTAGCATTCTGTGTGTGTGCTCAGTTGCTCAGTTGTTCCCACTCCAGGCGACCCCATGGACTATAGCCTGCCAGGTTCCTCTGTCCATGAGATTCTCCAGCTAAGAATATTGGAGCAGAGTTGCCATGCCCTTCCCCAGGTGATCTTCCCAACCCAGGGATCGAACCCATGTTGCCTGCATCTCCTGCATTGGCAGGTGGGTTCTTTATCACTGAGTCACCTGGGAAGCCCCTGGTATTAGTATTACCATCTCCATTGGCCAGGGAAATTTAAGGATGGATAAAATGTTAGTCACTGCCTCCAAAGTGCTCAACTTTTAGGTGGGAAAGAACATTGAGTCCTGTCAAGAGAGAGGTATGTTTCTTTTAGGTGTAGCCAGTGAACAAACAGGCAAAGAATTTGAGACGTGGAGGCAGCCCAAGACGGTGCCCTGGGCTTATGAGATTCAGAGAGGTTAAGTATCTTACTCGAGGACACACAGCTACTTAGAGGGAAAGCCTGGACTGAAATTCAGGTGGCTTCAGCCCCAAAACCACGGACCTTCCACTGCTCCAGGTCAACTCCACTGTCAGCTTCTCTGGGGTAGAAGTCGCAGTTCTCCTTTTTGTAGCAGTCTTTCTGTGTAGGCAAAACAGTGCCCCAGTGATTCCATTACATGCAAGGATAATCAGCTTGCAAACAGAAGCCCATTTCCCCTACCCAGAGCTGTTAAAGGAGCTGAGTTTGTAGTTTCACCTCTAGTTGCCTGCACCAGAAGAAGGAATCACCACCCCCTCCCCCCCAAAATATATATCTTAATAACCCACACTATTCCATAGACATATATGACTATCTGCATGCCTGGTACACGGTGGGTACGTCATGGCCGTTTGACCCTGCCCTTTGGGAGTTCACGGTCAAGCCGGGGAGATAAATGCATGCATAGTGCATGTATCTGAAGGCAGAGCAATGCTGTGAGCAAGGTCCCAGCAAGGTGCTCTGGGAGTTCAGAGAAGCCTGTGATTAAATCAAAGAGGCTTCTTGCATTGGGATCAATCCAATGATGGCTTTGCTTGCTGGGCTTTGGGCAAAAGGCATTTAATATCACCCAGTGTTGTAAGGCTGAATTTGATTAAGACCCAGAAGGGTTGGAGCCCCTTGCTTCATAAATACCATGCAGTCAGAGAACTCCGAGTAGCATGCTTCCCTGGGAGCATCGTGTTCGGATTTCCAAATTCCAAAGAGCAGATGAGATGTCTTCCTCCTCAAAATCTTACCCAGTGTGGGGAGACAGACAGGATGATGGAAAAATAATCAATTTTGAGGGTTTTTGGAATGATATTATTGCAATCATTGTAAAAATGCTACTCTCAAGATTTCTCTTCTAGCATCTAGTTATTTTTTATCGCTTTCTGGCTATGCCACGGGGCATGTGGGGTCTCAGTTCCTTGACCAGGGATTGAACCCACGCTCCCACAGTGGAAGCATGGAGCCCTAGCCACTGGACAACCAGGTAATTTCCCAGTTTTATTTTTTTTCTTGTGCTTTTCCTGATCCATTAGTCAATACTGTTTGATAGTAATATTGTCATGATGCTAGAGCACAGGGCTTTCTATGTGGCAAAACCAAAGGAAGATCCATTTGATCCATTTGATTCAACTGACTGTTCCTCTTTCATCCATCATTGTTCTCAGAGGAATTTCCCACCACAGCTAAGGAGAGGGCACCCTTCTGCAAGCCATTCCCAAGGCAGGCAGGGAGAATTCATCTCCCACTGTGGACAAGGAGACCAGACCAAACTCCAGCACAGAAGACAAAGTTATGCTGAATGTCCAAGTCTTTAAAGAACCTTGGCCTATGTTGCGTATTTCTACTCTGACAACACTCTTCGAGCATTCATTCATTCAGAAATTCTACAAATATTGACTACTAAGTGTCTACCGTGGCCAGGCATGTTGCTGAGAGTCAAGACTGGTGAGTAAGAAACACCAGTTCTCTGGAATGTTTAGTGAGGTTTACCAAGCAGTAAACAGAGAATTTCACGGGAAGCAAAGCCAATTCTTGAGGCAGTAGTGACAGAGGTGATGCGTGATGGGCTGGACAAATATTAGAAGCCCCACTGTACAGATGTGGAAACTGAGGCACAGAGCCTGACTCAGCCGTGCCACATACTGTTCAAGCGATAACACCCTCAAACAACACGTATCCTCATGGCCTGTGACTGAATCAGTCCCGTGGAAATGAATTCATTAGGCCAATGACAGCCTAAATGAGATGCCTGATTTTTTCAACTCTGAGGAGACTTGAAGAGTTTCCTGTAGTTTATTTCCTCTTTTGTTCCCCACCCTGGAATAATAGGGCTGGGATGACCCTCTGAGCATCAGCGTGAAGTGACCTCCAGCCATCTAGTATAAATACAGACAGACACCTACCTAGGAGACGCCTGGATTTCCCCAAACATCCTCACGCCAACTCAGGCCTTGAGGGATTTGGAGAGCTTTTGAGCGGATGCCCTGGCACCCAACTGTGCCCATCAGCATCCCCAGCTGCTTTTCCTCCTCGATAAACCCTCTGATCCCTGTTCAGGTCAGTTTCAATGGGCAGACGGGAAGCTTGGAAAGAGATCTGAAGGGTTTAACTCTTCCTCGGGGGGCGGGGGGCAGTTAATTTGCTGCATTAGCTGGGGGCCACGCAGTACCTTCTTGCTCGGTATCCCCCTCCTCTCTGACCCATCTCTCATGAGGATTATGTCGTCCTCTGAGACGGGACTCTGGGGACAGTATTTCGGATGGGGATTTATTTGAGACAGGCACATCAAACGTTATCTGGCCGTGAGTCTGTTGCAGTGATTCCTGTCTGGTCAGCCAAATGAGAGCTCAGCTGGAGATCCCAAAGGTGGAAGTGGGCTATCCAACAGTCAGCCAGGATTTTGGAATTTCCAGGGACAGCAGTGGGACAGGACCGTTTTATTTGTTGTCCATTCCCCGCTAATCGCACATGGCTGGGTTGCAGTTTTTAGTCCGGTGATGGGTGTTTCTGTTTGAACGCTGATTTCCTCGACAGCTCATTGTCGACACGGATGCTTCTCCAGAGAGACGTTTTTTCCGTTGACCAAATATAGAAATCATTGAGTTATCATCTGGCGAAAAATATGTCATTACTTTCTTTCCCCTGAATTCTCTATCCCATTGGATATGGGAATTAGATAAGATTAAGTTCTTAGGCTACGTCAATTTAGGGAGCAGACAGATTCTGTGCTGTTCAACTCTGTCAGGACAACGTTTGTATCTACTTAGATAGGAGACAATGTGACCGGCGTGCACACAGAGAGGGCCTGCATGAGGCCTGCTCTAAGTAGAGCAGCGTTAGGTTACTTTAAGGTGACAATTTCTAAATGAGAGCAAAACTGTGTAATAAGATTTAAAAAATTGGACCCATTCTTAGTTCACCAGCTCCCCAGCCAGTGACAAAATATGCCATTAGTGGCCACAGCACGATTCTGAAAATATACCTTCGTTACGATTTAACGCTTTTTTTTTTTTCCCTGTGAGCTAAAAATTACAAAGCCCCGGATTTCATCGCTCTTGCAATCTATTCTTTTCCCCTGACTTCCTGTTTTCATGAAATTTTAATCAGGCACTTAAAATAAATAGCTATGCAGAGCTTCACTGCCTCCTGCAATAGCCAGGATGGATGTTTTGGGGAAAGTGATAGTCCAGAGACGTTGAGAACAGTGAATCCCATTCTGACTTGGCAAGACTACAGAAATTAAAATGCAGCTCTGTCCATGGCCATGCACTCGGAGGGGACCAACTGGGATTGGAGGAGCAAATGAAGACATAGTGCATTGGATTTTTTTTTTTAATCTGTCTCCAAATATTGACAGCAATATGATCAATTTAGGAAGGGCAAGCCAGATAAAGGAAAACTAGATTACTCCAGGAGAGAGGAAAAGGGGAAGAAAAGATCATAGTAAACTTTTCAAATCCCCTTAAAATTGAAAAATTAATTATTCAATTTAGGCTACTACTCTTCTTTGCTAACAGTTTTTGATGATGTATATCTGAGTTCCTTTCATTTCAATCCAAAAAAGATGTCTGGTTTTAAACCTGCCCAAGGTTTTTTTTTTTTTCCTTCCATATAATGAGGACATCTACAAATGATATTATAGAAAAGATCAATATATTTGTCACAAAACCATCCTGTTCAGGAGTCAATGTCTTTTCCAGCAGTAACTTCAGATTTCAGAGAGAAGGCTAAGTGCCAAGAGAGGTAAGGATGTTATGAACATTCGTACCCTGGAAAGAAGATTGTTGGAGATACAGGAGGAAATCAACTTCCTTGTCTGCAAGTGCCAAGTGTCTGTGTGATAGTAACAAAACATCATGCAAGGCTCTTAATTCATTAGTAAAAGCAAAATGACACGTGTGAGAGTTAACATCATTCGACCTCATGAACCATCATCTCTTTGTCCCTTTGGACTCGGGTGTGACTAGATTCTGCTAATGGCAGGTTCAGACAAATGGCCATGGACGTTTGCCCAGACACACATCTCCTTGACTCGGAGGACCAGCTCCTGGTTTTAAATATTGGGAGATGGGTCCCGTAGGGTGGTGGGATGCTGGTGAATGTTTCACAACAGGCTCTCCCAGACAAGGGCTTTCTGGGTGGTTCAGTGGTAAAGAACCCGCCTGCCAATGCGGGTTTGATCCCTGGGCCAGGACGATCCCCTGGAGAAGGAAATGGCAACCCACTCCTTCTGAAATCCCATGGACAGAAGAGCCTGGTGGGCTATAGTTCATGGGGTCGTGAAGAGTTGGACACAACTTAGTGACTAAACAACACCTCCTAGACAAAAACTGGGGAGCTGACTATTTGTAGCATTTGCTCATTTCTGTGATTGTAAATAATCCCACTGTGGCCGTGACATCACTGAGCACGGAGCTGGGAAGGCATGCACAGTAGTACCCTGATGTACAGGGCAGTAGATGCGGATTCTAACAAAAGAAGAGATAATAGTGTAACACAGGAAGATAACTAGAAAGGCATTGTTATTGAGTACTTAGTACCTTTTCAAAAATAGAATTTATTTAACAGTAAGTTTCTACACGATTCAATTTTTAATCGTGGCTGTGTATCACAACCAACTTACATAATTTCTGAAAATTTAACAATGGGCCCTTGTGAGCCAGTACAAGCCAACTTCAACACATCAGTGCTGTGGGGGAACCTGGCTCCATTCAGTTGGAAATGGCCATGTGTCATTTGTGGTTGAGTAAACTTGCCTCTTTCCAGCAAGAGACCATATTTTTGGATGTGGACTAGAGACGCTCGCTTTGGTTTTGGCCCCCAAAGCTCTCCCCCTCAAATACAATTGCCCACAAAATCTCAGAGCTGCCTGGTTTCTTTGATATGAAGTTTCATTTGCTTCATTGTCTCCAAATATAGCTCTAAGCTGGCTTTCTTACCTTGCTTAAGTGGAATCGAAATAACCTCAAGAAGAGAGCAATCGGGTCCTCAGACAAAGGAAGTCATTCAGCTTTATGGCATCTCGTGTTGGAAGATCTTGTAAATATTTCCCTTTCTCTAGACCCAGAGGATAGAGTTCCACTGGGGAAAAGAAAGGAGACTGAATGCTTGCCAAACGTCCTTGCTAACTGCCAATATCTGGTGACCTCATTAAACAGGAGAATCTGCTGTGCACCCACCCTGGTCAACTCCCAGCAGACCGGCGTGCTCTACCCTCATGGGGGTCCCCGGAGATGTGCGTGCTCCCACCCTAATGTAGGTCTTAGCATTTCATCTCACAACTCTCAAGACCACATCTCCGAGACGGTTATGGGCAGAGGGGCAGGGGGGGAGGGCGGGGGCAGGCATCCAACAGCATTTTGAAAAAGAGAAGCTACCAGGGGGTCTGGGCAGCCACCTGAGAAATGTCTTCTTGGTAAGATGGCGCCAGTGACGTGTTGGTTTGGGACCGGCAGGAAAGGAGGCAAGGGTTTCAAAGAGTGAATTCAAGGATTCGGTTCAAGTTGTCAGGGGTCTTGTATTCCAGGAGTTTTTCTAGGCCCCCTTGGGTTCCTTGGCCACATCCAAGTCCAAGGTGCCAGCAGACCCTTGCTCCATCTCACAGCAGTCCCAGGAGCAATGGTGTTGTGATTTTCTGGAATCCCATTTGTGAAGAGACAGCCAAGCTCATGCGGTTGGATGCATCAAGCTTCTGTGAACCACCCACGCTATCTACAGACACTGTCCCAGTGGCTGGGAAATCATCCTGCTCTTGGCAGGAGAAACCCCTGCCACTTGGGTAGGAACTGAACGGAATCATCCAAGCCAAGCAAAACGGAGCAACGCAGGGCTCTCTCTGCACTGAAATTCAGATTCGGCATGAAGGATCTTGGCAGAACTACAGCTGGGCCCGGCCCTGGTAAATGTCACAACCGTATCTCAAATAACCCTTTCTCTTAATAAAACACAGTTTGACTTAAGGCTCTGAGATATCAATTTGAAGGCAGCAAAGAGGCAAAGAGGGAAGAAGCCTGGGGAGAGCTTCCCACTATATTAGTGCTGTTATTGAATACATATGCTTATATGCATTTCTGACAGTATAATCCAAAGCTCTGAAAATGAAACTGGCTGTCCCTGGCTCCTTTTTTTTTACAACTGCTAACTACTTCGGGATTCTCAGAAATGCCACGGTTTCTCGGAGCTGCCTGCTTGCAGTAACGCACCTTCCCTTCAGCCCTGCTGAGGCAGTTGAAGGGCTGGGGCAGGACTGCGTTTGTACATTTGCAGGCTCTCCTCGAGCTCCACTGCTCCGAGCCTGGTGCCAGCAAAGGGAAATCAAGCTGTCAGGAGTTTCTATTTTCGTTCCCACCTATAGTCTTCATGAGCCCAGTTCTCCCCTTGCTGAGAATGAAACCACCCAAGCACTCAACTACCCCATCAGGGGTGTCCTGAGGTGGGGGGGGGGTGCAGCTGACCGGACCCCCTGGCTGCAGATCAGGAGAGTTCAAACTCCACCTGGGCTCTTGCGCATCAGGCGCACCTTCCCCCAGCCAAAGGTGGGAAGGGCGTCCGTCTGAATCAGGATTCAAACAGACCTGAGTGAGATCCAAGCCTCCACACTCCTCTAGCTGAGCGGCATCACAGAGGTGAAAACACAAAGACAGAGGAAAACATACAGATGAAAGTCACAACCAGTAGGCGAACTCTTTTTAACTAAAAAAATAAACATTTTGTGTTTCTGTATCTATTTCTGAGGCATACATTAGTAGGTGTGTCCATCTGTATCTGCATAGGTGCCTAGAAATACACTCTGTAAAACCAATAACGTCTTTGAATACTGTAAGGACTCTCCTGGTGCCTTAGTCAGTAGAGTCTGCCTGCAATGGAGGAGACCCAGGTTCAACCCCTGGGTTAGGAAGATCCCCTGGAGAAGGAAATGGCAACCCACTCCAGTATTCTTGCCTGGCGAATCCCACAGACAGAGGAGCCTGGTGGGCTACAGTCCATGGGGTCGCAGAGTCAGACACCACTGAGTTTGATGAACACTTTCACTTTGAATACTTAATCCTGATATTTTTTCATTTAAGAAAGCTTCTAAAGTATTTTGAATATCAGCTTTCTTGTGTTTAAAAAAAAAAGAATAAAAAAGGGAGGGAAGAAAGGAGAGAGAAAGGAAGGAAGAAAGATTAGTTTATTCACCATTAGGGAGAGTTTGGTGAGGGTACTCAAAACTTTATATACTATTCTAAGCAACCATCTATGAGCCTACAATTACTTAAAAATAATTTTGTAAAGGAGCACTGATAATTACAATAACAGTAACACTCAGAGGGTCTCCCTGGCAGGGTCACAAGACATCATGTTGGTACAAGCGCCCAGCACAGTGCCAGGCAGTGGGGTCAGGGGGTGACATACAGTAAATGTTGGGTGGATGTGCACATGGGTGTGTGGACACTAAGCGCTCAGTAAATGCTGTGTTAACATTATTTCACACAGGGGATGATGCACATTAGGTTCGTCAAGCATCAGGAGAGACATTTCCTCTCAAATTGCTAGAACAATATTTGGGCCCACAAGTGGATCCCAAACAAGCAGGTTAATAATGCTGTGTATTAATGGAGCGTCCAACCTCAAAGACATCCCAAAGGTTTTCTGTTGCTGTCCTGTTAATTTTTGCATTCCACTCCGCTAGAGGAAGGACCTAGAGCATGTCCCTGCTCCTTATTTGGGGACACTGTGACACAAACAGTGGGCTGGCTTCCTGAGGTCTCCTGAGCAGTTCAAAGCGCCAGAGAGTGGACACTCCTTTCCAACCACCCAGAGCCTCTTCTCCTGGCTGTGCATCACAACAGGTCCCTAAAGGGCTTACTTCAAACTCAGAACCCCTGAGGACCTGAAAGGCAACAGATATGCGAGTTGGGCAGCGTTTCAACCCCATTTTCTCAAAGACCATTTAAAGGCCCTTGAAAAATGCCCATGGAGTACACTAAGGGAAAAATCCAGATGAAATGATTAAGGACATTTTAAATTTTATAATGCACGTTTCTAGGCACTTACACAATTATGAATGAACACGTGTTCAGGGGTGCCTCAGAAGAGCAGATACAAGCAAAAAGACCCAAATGTTCTCTTGTTACTGAGAGTACAATGGAGTGATTATTATTTTCATCTTCATGTCTTTCTGAATTTCATAAACGTCCTCTAGTGTAAATAAATACTAAAAATAATCAATAAAAGAAATTAATATTAACTGTGGTCTGCTGTCTCCTTTCAGAATTAGTTACGGTGATACCCTTGCATAATTATTGATACTACCATGGAGATAGTAAAATGGGGGCATCAGGAGAGGAAAATATGACAGTTGATACCTTGAACCATTTCCCCGAAGCCAGAAACAACACAGGGCCCAGCCAAGCACTGTGTCTGTAAGGAAACCGTGCTAGGTGTGGAAAGGCCCCGTGGAAGAGAAACCAGCAAGTCTGCACAAGGCCGGCCCCTCTGGTAGTCAGCTAAGACTGGGCAGAGTCACAAATTTCCGAGATCTGTTTTCCTAAACTTCCTGCCTCACTCAGTGTCTGCAGGATCAATGGAGTTGAAGCGTATGACTCAACACCCTAGACGGAAGACAGGTTCCATCACAAGGCACTGTGACTCTCTGACTACAGAGCTGTTACCATCACAACCTGGTCTGCCTGAGCATTCAGGGTAACGGCCAGGTCTCCCCAACTGCAAAACATTGAAGAAAAGGAGGGCAGTGGAACTGGGCTGAAACAGTCCCCGTCTGCTGCTTCTCTTTCCTCTAAAAGGGTCCTGGCCGTCATTTCCTAGGCCAGGGAACCTTTAGGTCCTTGTAAGGACAAGGGAATCGGCACCAGTGAGGTCTAAGGGGTGTGATGTCCCACTCTGCTTCCTAAGAGCCCTGAGGAAGGGCTGGGATGGACTAGAGTAGGCGTCCCAGCACAGGGGATGTGCAGTTCGACCTGAATTTCAGATAAACAATGAACACCTATTAGCATGAGGAGGTCCCAATACTGCCTAGAACCTACTTACACTAACACACACTTGTCATTTACCTGAAATTCAAAGGGAGCTGGGCACCTTGTGAGTCCAGTGGCCAAACCCGGCAAACCCCCCCAGGGGACAGAGAGCAGCATCTTGGGCTGCCTGGCCTCCGCCAGCGCCGGGGTGCTCCGATGACTTGGACACAATAGAAACGGGCCTGCCTCTGCTTTTGAGAGAAGGGGGGGCATGGATGTGCAGACGTGGGACCGCCGCACTCCACGGTGTCACCTGCGCCAGCCCCAACCACCTGGAGACGAGTCTTCTGGGGAAGCAAGAGAGCTGAGCCTTGAGAAGCAGCTCGGGTCAGAATTCCATTGAATAAAGGAATTGGACACGAACAGATTGTGCAAGGGACAGAAGCCTGTCTTTGCTGCCGCTTGAATCATGCAATCGCATAGGTTTTCAACTGCCAGAAGCCAATTGAGGGTGCTCGGCTCCAGCGAGAAGCTGCAAATTGTCTGGCTCTACAAACCCAAACGAGATTTAACTAGTGAGGAACAGTGGAAATAAAGAATCCTAATCAGATGATCAGGAGAGATGGGGAGGTCTCTTCTGCTCTTTCAGACCTTTAATAAAAGTTGAACTGCAACTGTGTGAGAGTTAGGGGCTACCACTGCCCCTCCCGAAACAGGCCTCTGGCGGGTGTTACATCAGAGAATGCGCATAACACAACTCAGGTGTGCACACACACGTGTGTTGCCCAGGCCTAGAAGATGCACAAAAATAACACCAAAGAATCACCAGGGCTTCGGATGTCTTTGAAGAAGCGCATGGGTCTTGCCTCACTGCCCCAAGTGGCCAGCACGGCCTCGTGGGCAGTACCAGCTCTGCGCAGTTAAAATAAAGAAAACAAGTATCTAAATATCCAATATCATTTCTGGGAGCCGGCCTCTGGGTCTCTGCCGACATCTGAACTGCTTCACATAACCTCCTGGCCTCTAAAAATAGATATTCTGTGGTACATATAATTTTCATAAGATGACTAACACAGGAATGCCCTTTGGGATAGCTTCGTGTCTTAGTTTCTTTCTTTTCTTTCTATATTTATCTTCTCTTCACTGGTCTCTTTGTGTAAAAGTTAGACTGTAGCCATGAACCGAGAACATTGGCCAAGAAAGGATTTCTCTGTTCCTCCGAGGGCTATCGTTTTTATCAACAGAAGAGAAGCTTCCACTGTTAGAAGGGGCAGGGTGATAGCCTTGGACCTGTATTTTGTTTCTTTGTCTCTAAAGATCAATTTTCCATGCAGACAGCCCCTCTGAAGGGGTTCCTAGCTAGCTCGCTGCTTTGCTATTTTCTGTGGGGCTGAATCAGAAGTGAAAGGTACATGGATGGACTCTAGAAAACTCCTTACATTAAAGCTTGCAGCTCTAAACCCTGGTCATTAGAAATATGGTCATCCACAAGCAGTGAAATCTATAGTCTGGATTTTACTTGTCCTCTGAATCAAGAGAAAAAAAAAGGAGGAAAAATAGGAAGAGAGTTGGACATCTGTTTGGATAGCCTTCAGGGCCCATGGAGCGCCTAACCTGATCTCTTGTCCAGAGGTGAGGGTTCCAGAAACGGAAGGAGAAGATGCGCTGGGGGTGGGGGGAGTAGGCGCCATCCAGCCTCACTTCTGGTGCCCCTCTATTTCAGCGACCTCTACACGACCTCTGGGGTGATTAACTCTGTTCCTGGGGACCTGGAGGAACGACTTTTCGACTTTTCTTATCCAGCGGGGCTCTCCCTCCCTTCTCAGCAAGCTCCCTCCTCTCTGATCACCAGAACAACAACTGCTAGACCCAGTGTGCAGGGCCGTCTCCTCCCTGGACAGGAGCGTGGGTGGGGGCCGCGAGGGCAAGGCTGGCGGGCAGTGGGCAGCCGGTGCCCCCAGCTCCCGCACCCCTCCCTGCTCCCCTGTCCTTACAGCCTGCCATCGGGAGCCCTCTTGGTCTTCGGTTCTATTTAAACTACAGCCCTCGGAGGAGAGAGACCAGAATCAGCTTGGGTAGATGACCAGTGAAAAGCTGGCTATGAGAAGTACAACTTGAGGACAGAGAGGCAAGGTTTCATCCCGTGCCCATGTGCTTTACGCTTTCCAATGAAAAGAGAACCCAAGTGTGATTTATTCTCGTTTTCATTTTAGTAAAAAGAAAATGAATGTCAGGTGCCGTGCACACCTCAGATTCGCCTTCTGCCTGTGTCCACCCTGAAGTCACCATATTACTCTGTGGTTTTACTCTTAGAAACAAAGGAGGAAGGCCAGTGGGCACCTAGATTCGAGAGACGGTGAGCTGCTCTGGGAAACCGCCAGAAAGACTGGAAGGCAATGCCGCAAACTCACTAAACACTCATGAACTCATAGTCCTCAATACATTACGTGCAGTATCCTGTACCCCTGATTTTTACAAAATACTGCCAACAGCATCCTCTTTAAAGACCAGTGACCAGATGCTACTTCCTTGTCTATAAGGAGCCTAAACCTGGAAGAAAGCAAAGTATTTTTTGTCTGTTTCAAATCCTATATTTGCAATTTGAAAAACAGATCCAATCTGAGACCAGGTTCTTCCTGGACAGTGGGCTAGCCTCTTAGTCTCTCCAGGCATCAATTTCAGTGTTCTCACTCATTGCTGGTGATGACGAAAACAGTGAAGAAAATACAAACTGTTTTACAAGCTTGCTGTGAGGATTAGATGTATTGTCCCTAAGGTACTTCCAATGTTGCTTCAAAATCCTGCTAAAGGATTTTTCACCCTCCTGGGTGAAGATTTCCTTGATCCTAATGCCACAGCATCAGACAGGAGCTCAGGCACTCCCACCTGACTCTTAAATGCTTCCACATGGAAACGTCTCCACTATTTCCACTAGTCTTTCATGGGTCACACCAACTTAGCGGATCATAACAAACATCTACAAGTGTGTGGAAGTACTGTCAGGTCCAGGAAGGGAAGGAGAACTGGAAACATTAGTGAGCGTGAGCACTTCTCACGCATTTGTATATAATATTCATTATGCATGAAAGTTCTGAAGACAGCACCAAGCTCTGCTTCTTCATCAGTACAGCCATGGCCCTGTGTGAGATCTTAGTGGAAATCAATGTAATAAACGTGGGCATGGAAGAGGAATGCGTCTGTTACTTGCCTATATGCTTGCCTCCCAGGGCTAGTAGTATTTCCAGAACCAGGATCATGTTTAACTCATTGCTGGTTCCACATGCCAGGTACACAGTAGGCACTCAATAAAGACATACCAGACAGATGGGTGACAGACAGACGAAGACGGATGATACATATAGAAAGATGCTATAAAGACAGATGAATAGATGGTAGATATATGGGTAGACAGAAAGGACAGAAAACTAAGAGAAGCCCTGGTAAGCTATGAGACACTGCAGACCTAGTACCTTGCTCAATATGTAGGGAAGCTCTCACCAACAGTGCCTTGCGTAGGCAACATACTTACTATAAAACTCTGGCCCAGACACAGTCTATGAAATTTCACTGCCCATTTCTGCCAATAAACAGAAACAAAAAGCACATATTTCATAAGGGTGTTGGTAGGGAGACTTTCAGTGTGTACCCAGACTTAGACTCAGCCAGCAGCAGGCATCTCAATGGGCGTGCATGCGTGTGTGTGCACGCAAATGCACGCACGTGTGCACCCAAAGGCTCCCCGTGGCTGCACAACCGTGAGATCCCTGGGAGACTATGATCTCGACATGCCAAATCAACACATTTTCACAAATGATAAAAGCGGGCCATTTGGTCAATCTATTCTCAGCTCAAGCCTGCTCGCAGTCAGCACAGAGTCACACTTGAGACAGGCTGTTCCAACCTGGGAGGCGCCCGGCCTTCCTCGGTGAGGCTGCGTTCGCAGGTCCATCCAAACACGCACGGACACTGGTCATAACGTCACCAGGGTGGGCTCGAATAGTCAGAGTATTTACTGCACCAGGTGACTAGGGGAATGTTTTCTATTCAACACCGGGTTTACCTCTCACAGGAATTCAAGAGGGAAGGCGCTGTTGCCACGTGTATTTTACAGCTGAGGGGTCCGGCATTGAGAAAAATTAAGTAGTATGTCCGAGGTCACACAGCTGGACATCGGTGGAGCTGGTCGACAGGCTCGGCCGGGCTGACTCTGAAGCCAGACTCTTGGCTCCTGTGATCCGACCAAACCTGACCGTAGAAGGAGGTGGCTCTGGAGTGCGCTCTATGGGCTCTCTGAACCCCACCAGTCTTTTCTAACTAGGAGCAGGTTGCTGTTTGTGGCACACAGACTCGAGAACAGATGGCTTCTAGAAATTCTTCAGGTGCCATGAGATCCGCCACCTTGAAATGTCAAGGCAGCAAAATTCAAACCCGGGGCCCTGGGTGCCAGGGAGACAGCTGGCATCTTTTTCACCAGAACAGATGAGGTCAGAGATGGAATGTGAAACCTCTGGACCTGAGAATGGCAGTCGCCATTGATTGAGCACCGTCTATGTTTCAGGCCCTGAACTCCAGGCGTGATGGAGGTGTTCAAGGTAAACTCATGACACAGATACTGCCCCACCCCACCACACAGGTGAGCACACAAAGCCTCAGGGAGATAAAACAGCTTCAGCCTACCGTTAGTGACCCGAAAAGTCAGACTCTTGAGTCCCTATCTGGCTGAATTCTATTCTATAAGCTGCATTGTGAGAAAAAAAATAGAAGGCATTATTTTTCTTTTTAATTTCCAAGACAGTTATGAAAAAGAAATATAATGTGAAGGATGAGCACACTAGAATATATTAAAATTTGTTATAAAGATAATAAAATAAGTATGTCCTATTATAAGAATCAACAAATTGATCAAGGAAGTAAAACACTCTTGAAACAGACTAATCTGTGGGTGTGAAGTTAATGCACAATAAAAGATGTATCAAAGTCAATGGAGAAAGGGAGACTTTTTGACAAATGCTGCTAAAAGTTGGTTATTTTTATGAAAAAAATCATCAGCTTCTCATATAAAATGTCAAAATAAATTCTAGATGTGGAAGGTTTAAAAGTTGGATTCAGAATCATAAAAATGAAAGCATGGGTGAAGAATTAACTGGAGAGGATGGGGAAATCTTTCTAAACATAAAAGCAAATAAAGAATATTTAAGCTTGAATGTAACACAAATATTCTTGTAAAAATATATACCTAAAATGAAATAGAGACACATGGAAAAAATTGTGCCATGATATGAAAAAGGATTAATACACAATATATAAATAGCTAGGAGAAATCAGTAAGGAAAACACCAACAGTCATGTAAAATGGGGAAAAAATGGGGTGGAAAAAAAAGGGCAGTTCATAAAAGGAAGAATAAAAATGGCTATTAATAAAAATATGGAAAAATATTCAAGTAAATAAAGATGTAAATACAAGAGATTCTATGTTACATATAACATACTACATTGTGGGAGTTCCCTGATGGTCCTGTGTTAGACCTCTGCACTCTCCCTACCAGGGGCCTGGGTTCAATCCCTGGTTGGGGAACTAGGATCTCACAAGCTGTGTGGCCAAAAACTGAATACAAAATTATAAAATACTACATTGTACAGTATAAATAATATAAAGATACTAAGACAATAAGACGTTGTATTTCATTGCCAAAGAAAGTTCTACTAAATGAGTTTAATAGTTACACTGAAGTCTCCTTTCAGTGTTTGTGATAGTATAAACTGGTTCTGTCTTTCCAGAAAGCAATTTTATTTTGTGTACCAAATTTCATATCATGGTTTAACAAATAATGCCACTTGTTAGCATTTATACTGAAGAAATAATCAGAGATCCCATCACAGATTAGGGTGTAAAGATGTTTAGTACAGTGTCATGTGTAATAGGAAAAACATGGAAGCAACCTAAATATTCAGTAATAGTATGAAAATTAAACTGCCTTGTTCAAAAAAGTAAAATATTCATCAGACTTTCAAAAGTAACTTTTTGACAATGTTAATTACACAGAGCCTAGCAGGAAGTAGAAAAATACAGGCTGCGCACCTGTAGAAAGGCATATGTCCAATAAGGATACATAAGACACACCTGTGATCACAGTGCTACAAAGACTCTACAACCATCTGTAACAACAAACGTTCCCCAAAGTAATGACAGTAACTATTTTCTGATGGGATGATGAGTGATTTTTGGTTTCCTTTTTGTCCTTTTTCTCTAAGTATGAGACTATACTACTTGGATAATTTAAAAAAAAAAATAATTTAAGCCAACAGCGGCCGATCAAGTCTCTCCTGGGCCCCACTGCCGGGTGAGGCTCTGATAGTGAGGTCGTTGCTGCTAACGGCAGGAACTGAGATGAAAGCCCTAGGGTCACTGCCAAAAGGAGACAAGTGGTCCCTGATGGCCACCAGGCAGGGGGAGGTTCTTCAGGAATGGCGTGGGGGGAGGCAGATTATCAGACAGCTGAAAAAACAGATCCTGAGATAAAGGTGGCTACCTGGCTGGAACACAGCATCTCCTTGTCACCCAGAGACTCGGCCGTCTCTGGACAGGTCCAGGTGACTGTTCAGGCATGAGCGCTCGGGAGGTCTGCCTCCCTGCTTACCTGCAGAGTCGTGAGAACCAAACAGCTTGGGCAGCAGCCCACCAATCGCTCAGCCTCACATGCAATCAGGCGCTCTGCACGCAAGGGTGTGTAGGTGGCACAGGGCCTGCTGGCCGCCTAGAGGAAACCAGATGGGGCCTGGGTCTGCCCCCCGTGAGGTCCCTCCTGCCCCCGCCCCGCTCATCTGCAACGGGAGCCTGATGCCGTGGTGCACCCCCTGCGAGCCGCCTGAGGAAGCCGCGCCACCCTGCTGGGCGCCTGCTCCGCGTGTATCTCGGAGACGGCAGCACGACCCAGCCAACTCCCACCGAGGTGGCTCCTGTTGAGGCATTTTTTCATGACCCAGGCTGGAAATGACTGGTTCTGCATTTAACCATAGGCATCACGACCGAGCATTTTCTGATGCCCGTGAGGAGGGCGGTTATCTTAGGTCTGCTGGGAGAAGTAAAGGAGCTGGTCCTAAACAGGGTGAGCTGTCCCTGCTACAACTGCTGCTGGTCCTGTCAGCACCACCGTGACCCCAGCACTGCGCCTCTTAGCACCGATGTCATTCCCGCTGCCACCGCTGCCGGTTCAGGACCGTCCACCACTGATACGACCCCCGCCGCCGCAGCGGCTACTGCTCTGCCTACCAGGGTGCCTGCCACAACCACCGTGGCTGTCACCAGTTACTCCTGTTGTTGCTCCAAGAAGCCCACGTGTGCTTACACTGATCACTCATTGTTCAACTGGAGGAAGGAACCCTGATTTGAACGATCCTGCCTCAACTCCGAAAGACCTCTCATGACTATCAGATGATGTGCCTTTGGATGCACAGAATATTTGTGCCCACAGTCCAAGTTCTCGCTCAGGGACACTGATGCTGGGGGCGGGAGGAAAGCCGGGTTGGTCCCGGTGTGGACTCTACATCCATCGTTACCTCGCTGCCACCCCCGTGGCTGCCACATAGGAAGGACTCCCTTTTTAAGGACGAGGAGACTGAGGCTCCCACGGATGCGGCCACATGCCCACATTGGCACGTGGGTTAACAAATGGAGCCAAATTCAGAGCTCCCATGGAGCTTCTGCCATCGCTAAGCTGCCAGCACTCTACATGGCTTACAAAGAGCTTTAGGTGCCTGCACAAGCCGGCGTCTCAGGGGTCCTGAGATGGCTGGGGAGTAGGAAGCTAGGCTGGCTCCTCCCAGGCCTCCTGACCCTAGCCCTGCTGTCTCTTGGTGACGAATCCCCCCTCCACTTACAGGAGCTCGGGGAACAAGGTGCCCGCCCATGCTGGGCCTGGGTCCCCAGAGGTATGCCCGTGCAGGGACACTGAGTGGGCCCTCGGTGCACTGGGGGGGCGCCGGGATGCGGATGGCCAGGAAGGCAAACAGGAAGGCGGTTCCCTGGGCCTACGGGGGCCTCCCACTAGCGGAGCCTGGTGTCCCCAAGGCCCCCGGGGCCTGTTATTTTTGGACCGAGCCGCATGGTGAGTAAGTGCCTGTTGGATTAGATAGAGTCAAGGCCGGCCTTCAGACTGGTGTGGCCCAAGCAAACCGGGTCAGTGGCTCCAGGGTTGGGGCCTGGGGTGAGATTCCAAGCCACACCACCCCCACACCCCCAGAGCCCTCCAAAGGCTGGAGGATGACAAAGGGAAGCAGCAAGGGAGAGGGGGATCTGCACCCCACCCCTCCCCCGGCGCTCACACGCCAGGCCTCATGACTGCGGCCAGCCGCCGGGGCCTGGGATCTTGCAAGCTTGGACCTTCTGGGGCCTGTGCTCTGATGGGTCAACTGCGTTTCCTGGGATGGGGGGGCAGTGAATTAGCTTCCTTCCCCTGTGGGACTTGGGCTTTCCCGGTGGCTCGGGCGGTAAAGAATCTGCCTGCAGTGCGAGAGACCAGGGTTTGATCGCTGGGTTGGGAAGATCCCCCAGAGAAGGGCATGGGAACCAACTCCAGGATTCTTGTCTGGAGAATCCCACAGACAGAGGAGCCTGGCGGGCTGCAGTCCGTGGGGTCCCAAAGAGTCAGACCTACGACTTAGGACCTAAACCACCACCGCCGCCACCACCTGAGGGACTCGCACCCGGGCCTGCAGCAATCCACAGCACTGCCCTGGCTCTGGGTAATCTGCAGGGACCACGGCAAGCAGGTCATGGGGGCACTCAAGACCCCAGGCTTCTAAGTCACTGAGACTCTGGGTGGCCTTTCCTATCACAACTTGGCAGACTCTTTCCTCTAAGAGAAAAGAAACTACCCTATCGTTTGACATTTTAGCATGGCGTGTGTGTGTGCCTGCGCTTGCCTTTTTCTGTCTCTCTTACAACCATGGAAGTAATAAAAACCCAGTCAAATTGCTAGGATTTTTTCTTTTTAAAGCAGAACATGTCATTGTGAATTTTGCATTCCACGGGACAGTTATTCAGGTGACAGCATCGTGAGCACTGATAACAGTAATACAAGAAGATTCTTCCCAGGCTTTTAAAAGAAGACCAGAGATAGAGTGTCCCGCGCAGACTACCTGTGTCTGTGAGTCTCTCTCCCTGCGTCTGCCATCAGGTCGGTATGCAGACAGAATGAGTTTTGGAGGCGAAGAGAACAGAGTCCAGTCTGTCACTGCGGTGTGTAAATGACATACTCTGGTGGAATGGCCTTCTCGATTCTTGCTTTCCTCATGTGCAATATGGGAAAGGGACCCGCACGGAAGGCTTGGTGCTAAGATGACAAGGATGCGCATGCAGAGTGTTTACGGCTGACCCAGAGGGGATGCTCAACCAGTGCCTGGGTATTCTCAAGAAGGCAGCCCCTCCCCACTTTCCCTTTACTTCCTCCTCCCCCATTTCCATAACCCTCTGTGACTGGGAGAGAAAGCACGGCTACTTAGCAGTGTCCTCTGTCAACGTCTCAGCTTCTGAGATGGCAAGATATGGTACTCCTCAGGTTTGGCCACGTTCCAATGGTAAGGGTGTAGCCGAGAGATCTCCAGGCCCTGTGTTCTTGTGCCCACATGTGGAGCCATACACCAGGACCCTCCATTAGCGAATCCTGGACTAAGAGATGGGAAAAGGCCTGCAAAATGTAAATTTTTAAAAGGCACAAGGCAGACAATAAGACGTAGCCAACTATGGAAACACATAAGCTTGGATATGGACTAAGGGAGCATACACAAAAATAAGGGCATCGACTCTTCAGTGCTATCCAATACGGGAAGCACCAGCTACACATGGATACTCAAAGATGGAGCCAGAGACCCAAACGGACACTGTTCCCAAGAAGACATACAGATGGCCACCAGGCACGTGAGAAGACGCTCAACGTGGCTCATTATCAGGAAATGCAACTCAGAACTACAGTGAGGTACCACCTCACACCAGTCAGAACGGTCCTCATTAAAAAGTCCACCAGATGTAAATGCTGGAGAGAGTGTGGAGACAAGGAAACTCTCCTAGGCTGTCGGTGGAAATGTAAATTGGTGTGGCCACTATGAAGAACAGTACAGAGGGTCTTTTAAAAACTACAGAGTTGCCATATGATCCAGCAGTCCCATTCCTGGGCATACAGCCAGAGAAACCCCTAATTCAAAAGATACCTGCACTCCAGTGTTCACAGCAGCACTAGACCTGGAAGCAACCTAATGTCCATCTACAGATGAATGAATAAAGAAGGTGTGGTACATATATATAACAGAATACTACTCAGCCATGAAAAACATGAAATAATACCATTTGCAGCAACACAGGTGGGCCGAGAGATTCCCTGGTGGCTCAGATGGTAAAGAATCTGCCTGCAATGTGGGAGACCTGGGTTTGAGCCCTGGGTTGGGAAGATGTCCTGGAGAAGGGCATGGCAACCCACTCCTGTATTCTTGCCTGGAGAATCCCATGGACAAAGGAGCTTGGCGGGCTACAGTCCATGGGGTCTCAAAGAGTCAGACAGGACTGAGCAACTAAGCACACAGAGATTATCACACCAAGTGAAACCAGTCAGAGAAAGACAAACGCCATATGATATCGCTTACACATGGAACCTAAAAAGAATGATACAGATGAATTAACTTACAAAGCGGAAACAGACTCACAGAGACAGGAAACAGATTTATGGCTACCAAAGGGGAAAGGTGGGAGTATGAGGGGTAAATCAGGAGTTTGGGGTTCACAGACACACACGAATGCATATAAAACAGATAAATGACAAGGACCTACCACATCAACAGGAAACTATATTGAACATCCTGTAATAACCTGTGATAGAAAAGAGTATGGAAAAGAACTGCACGCATAACTGAGTCACTTTGCTCTACACCTGACACTAACATGACGCTGTCACACTTCAATTTAAAAAAAAAGAGCAGACACAAAAAAAAGAGGAATAACTCTCTAGTGCTGCTCCATACAGTTAGGTGCTAGCTACCCGTGGCTGTTTAAGTTAGCTAAAATTAGCTGAAATGGAAGACTCGGTTCTTCTGGCACTTGAGCCTCATTTCAAGAACTTAGTAGTTGCACACGGCCAGGGGTTGCCACAGGGGGCAGCTCGGATGTACACTTCCTTCCACAGAGAACGTTTTATTGGGCAGTACTGACTTGCAGATGAAGACACTCTGAGTGATTTCAAAGTGTTCTCCTAAACGGGATAGGCTATTGTTACCTTTTCTTATATAAAACTTAAACATCAACAGGCAAAGGAATATGCTACAACAGTGCTTTGCCTTGTGTCTTCATCCATACTGTACAGGCATGATATTAGTATCTGTAAAATCAGTATTATTATACCACCATTATCTAAAAATGGCAAACTTGGCAACGATAGAAGGAGGTGCTAAGCTGATAATACCAAATAGGGTGAGACTGGACTCTTGAATATTTTTACGTTTGGCTAGAGCCCAGATGAATCTCATAAAGGCTCAAGGCTCTTCTGTATGAGCTCAAACAACCTCTGGCCTGGGATCTGGGGCTCCCTCAGAGCAAGACGGTAGCTTTCATCACTTCCCAAGGGGCTATTGGGTGTGCACTGCTGTTGTCTGTTTGCTTTCCTGGTTAACTCTGAGAATATTAAATAGATGGTCTTTCAGTCTTTCCCTCCAGGGTTTTAAATTCTACCCTTAAATAGTGGAAGAAAATAAGCCTGGGAGAAGAAAGGACTGCAGCGCAGACATCACAAAATATACCAGAAAATTCAAAGCAAGGTCAGACCTCAAAGGCTAGATCATCAAACTTGAGAAGTTATATTTGTGGCTAGAGGTGGAGAGTGCTATATGGGACTGGCTGCATCGATTTTGAGACTTACGGCAAAATGACAATTCAAGATTATCTGCTCAAAAATTGTCAAGAATTTCAAAACGAGTTTTTTAGTGTTAAAGCAAGTGTGGCCCATTTCTGAGCAGGGAACCCTGGAGGACTGCACACAGCACACGGCCATGAAGCCAGCCCTGATAACATTTTAATTTTCCACAAAGCACCAGGGGAAAAAGTGATTCCTGGAGTAAATAGCGGATGCTCCAAAATCTACTGGTAATTTATACATACGTACAAATACCTACCAATATCATCAAAGAGTTAAGGAGCTTTAATTTCATAGAGTAAAAGGCAAAAAGAAAGAAACAGAAAAGTCCTGTAATTGTGAGCACAGGGTTATGACCACCTTATTATGAGATAATCCGAGACATCTTAGTCTAAATGTTATCCTTCAGTAACACAGATGAAAATCAAAGTCTACCAGAGAGTTATTTTCTCTTCTTTGTAACACAAATGAAAATCAGAATCGACCAGAGAATTAATTATCTCTTCTTGGAGTGGAATCTTGCAGACTTAATCCTGAAACTCCACTTGGAAAATAAGGTTTCCAATCACATACCATAATTTACCCGTTTCTGTATGGACTGGGGTGACTTGGGATGCGAGAAGGGCTAGAAAATGTTGGCAAGTTTGAAAAATGCTAGAAGTGGTAAGATCACTTTTAAGGTTCCCAGTAGTGGAGGCTATCTTTATGGAAACTTCTAAAAATTAAAACTCATCCATTTCATCTGAGACCATGATGGTGCTAAGAGAAGCAACCTGCTTTATGTGAGGATACGTTACCTAGTTTTTACAAGCACTGGAGGAAGTTGTCCATCAACCCTCTCTCTTAAATTTTATTGCTGGTCTCAGGCAGCAGTATCGTGTGGTCTAAAGGAAGACGGGGGTTTGGGATCTAGCCCTGAAGGCAGCACCAACATGACTGTATGTTTATGAAACAGTGAATAATCACTGAACGTGGGAAGGGGAATAAGGTCTAGGCCAGGAGCACACAGTGCTTGAAATCCTGCCTCTACTGTTCACCAGCTGTGGGAACTCGGGTAAGTTACTTTCTGCCTCAGTTTCCTCCTCTGTAAAATGGGTGGACTGAGTACCTGCCTCATGTGTACCAGTGTGGACTACAGGGTCAAAGCACGTAATGTAGTATATTAAACACAGACCATAATATTGCACTATAATTGTGTGATGTAACAAATATTGTTACAATGATAACCCATGCTACAATGTATAAAGGCATCGAAGGAACACACAGCGCCCTTTAAATTTACACAGTGTTACACGTCAAATTTATCCAGTGAAAAAGAGGACTTAACCTGACAACTGACCGACTATTAATACTGTTCCTGGAAGTTATTATAATCCAATGGGAAGAATGGACCTCTATGACATATTTCTGAACTAGAAACTAAGGCAGCACTTACATACAGGGGATACAGTTTTCTAAGCCCAGATATTGGGACATATGATTTGACAACTGCAAGATCTCTTGTGGGGGCAAGGAAGCAGAAAATTTTAATTCATGTCTGTGCTGGAAAATTCAGCACACATGGCTGGATAGGACATGGGTACCAGTCTAAAGCTTTTTCTTTGAAAAGTTCCCTTCTGAAGTCAGGTGTACAGTCCTATGGGGGTAGACAATATGACAGAGATGGAGAGAGACCTGGTCACTCAGCAGCATCCTTCACACACATACATACACACACACACACACACACACACACATAATCACACACATACACACCAATCCATGCACATACACATAAACACACACATATACACACACACACACATAATACATACACACGTGATCTGATCTCAAAAATATACTTAGAAATATCTTTGGGGAAAACTCTTTAAAATTAATTCTAAATGAAGTGAAATAGATTCTATATACTGCTGTAGAGATGCAAAAAAAAAACTGCTCCTTCTGGAATTGATATAACTTAATTCACTGTGAAAGAGTATTTAAGATCCATCAGATATGCCTTGGATCCCAAGAAATTCAATGCTGATGTCCTAAAGGCTAGTGTTATATGGATGCCTTATGTATGAATAAATCCTAGAAGCCACATGAAAGCGAGACTGGTGTTGGATGTTTGTCTATAATTGATCCTTTCTGTCCTCCATCTCCTCTGCCCCCTTCAAAAATCCTCTTTTGGTTTACAAATTGTATTTGTGTGTGTTATATGCACACACACACCTCCAATAGCATGAGTATAATATATGTGTGTATAAGTAAGCACACATATAGTATCATATAGTATAAATATCTTATTTCTTAAATACTAAATATATTCCTAAAGCATGGGCCCAGGAAAGGCACAGGTTCACAAAAAACCTAGATCAGCTGCTTTAATAAACATATCATGGATTTGATATAGTGGTTGTTTTCTTTTTTAGACTTGATTTATCTGTCATTTTCATTCCAAATTTGATTTATTGGTCAATTTCTTTACAAGATTTGATTTATTGGTCAATTTCTCTTCAAGATTTGATTAAAACACATTACATAAGTCTTTTCAGATCTATTTCTAAATATCATATATATTTCTAAGTATGGATGTTTAAAGTCTTTATCCATAAATGTTCTTGATTGATGCCTGTTTTTTCATTAGTTTTTTTCCTTTAACTCCAGGTAGTCATTTATTCTGTAATCGGAATCAGCATAAACAAACCATAATGTCCAATTCTATAATGAATTACTCTTATCACAGATTCACTGAGAAAAGAAGCTTAAGGTATAACAAGGTAAGGGGAGTTTGTGCTGGGGGGGAGCGGGTGTACATTGGTTGGCTGGTTTTCAGTCTCTAGCTTTACAGACAGATGTATCATAAAACTCCTGCACAAGGAAATCTTCTAGTGTAACATCTCCAATGACTGTTCGTCTGTGGCTACATGGATGGCCTTGAAGACAGTCCTGTATCATTCTGCTAAAACAGTTTATTTTAATGGGCTCACAGTGTTCTGTTTCTTCTCTGCTCCCTGGCGCCTCTTCACAGACTTCCAGAGGAGCCAACGCCTCGGCCCCCTGCCCACCAGACGCGTGGACTCTTGACAGGAGAGCACAGCGGGACCCCGGGGTGCCGGGTGCCCCAGCGAGGGTGGCCCACACCCCGGAAGCCAGGCAGCGGTGTGGCAGAGTGGGACCATCTAGGGCTGCCTTTGAGAGCCCAGCGCCTCACACGCACTTCCTGACCTCAGCCCTTAAACTTCTCCGGATAAGGAGGATTCTCACCAACTGGTTACCAAGTGTGCACCTCCTGGGCTTTCCAGGTGGCACTCGTGGTAAAGAACCCGCCTGCCAATGCAGGAGACTTAAGATGTGAGTTCGATCCCTGGGTCGGGAAGATCCCCTGGAGGAGGGCATGGCAACTGAGCACTTACCATGGAGGGCGGTTGCAAGGATTACATGAGCAAATGTACACAGAGGGCTGAGCCCAGGGCGGGTGACAGGAGCTGTGTGATCTCTTTCAGAGGAACAGGAGGGCTAACAACACAGGCCATTAAGAGAAGGTTGGGCATTTGGGAACCAAGTGGCTGAACCACACTGCGAGGTCGTTCTATAGACAACACCCCACGACACTGGGTAAACTCAGCAAGGCCCGTTAGCAGCAGCAGAGACAGACTCCACTCCAGGCTGGGGCTCAGCCACTCTTCAGGACAGCCTTCCATACGACGAGAAGGCCACAAGACACTGCCTGTGGGAGCAGGCTGGAGCTCTAAGTCACTGAACTACTCAGGTCTTCGGGAGTTCAAATTTAAGGTGAGGATCTTCTGTGCTTTGAGCAAGGACTGAACTGAAATGATTCTCTGCTTGGCCCTTGCCGTGGACGGCAAAGCCCAGCTTAGATTACGCTGGCCACGTCCCCAGCGTGGAAACCTCCCTTCCAGGTTGACACTCCTCTGAAAGCGATCCTCTGTGGTTCCATTCGGTCTGTCTGAAGCCTGACACCCATGTGGGTCATCTTGCAGCGCCTGAAAAAGCTCTGCAGCCAAAACCCTGGCAGGAAAGGTGAGCTGCAGTCATCTCTTAGCAGCCCCAAACTCCACTCACTCAGAAGGCTACAGACCATCGCCACCCCCCTCCCTTGAATCTATGGATGAAAGGAAATTGCCACCACCACACCTTATAGAGTGATGATTCCGTAAATCAAGAAGGACCCTGAAAGAACAGCTAGAAGGAAAGCAACCTCTTAAAGGGTTCCATTTCAGGAGCATAAGCTGAGCTCTGAGACACCGTGCTGGTGGTGTAGAGAGGGGATGGAAGCTCCTCCCACCGCTGATGCTCCGCTCACCCTCTCCATCCCAGCCACACCAGCCTTTGCTCCTGCAAGCACCGCTCCCCCAAACCCTGAAACTCCAGGCGGACGGCTGCTGCCCAGCGCCATCTGCAGAGCCTAGCATCCGTGTGTGCTGGCAAGATGGATGGAGAAATGAACCAGAATCAATGACCAAAGAAGGGGGGGGTGGAGAAAAAAGGAAGGGAGAGATATGATCATCAAAATCTGCACGGGTTTAGGGAGGAGGATGGGGGGAGAACAGATTTATTCCCCTGCACAAAGACTATGGGAATAGGGGGAGAGAGAGAAACTCCCCACTCACCAGGCTTTCTAGTTGGGTGTCTGCCCTGCTTTCAACGCTGGGTCAGCTGATTAACCATTATTTCCAGCTCTCGGACTCTTTCCTTCACAAAACCCCTGTGAGGCCTCACTCTGACAGCTCTCCACGTGGCCCCCGAGATGGACACTCTCTGGGCTACCTCAGCAGCCAGCAGAGCCTTGTCAAGGGCAAGAGCGGACAGCCTAAATCAGGGGCCCCACCCGGCGGAGGAAGCCACCCTCCCCTGTCAAGAGGTCGAACTTGGGTGGAAGGCGCCCAGGTTGTGTGGAACGCACCCAGGTCGGGGACAGTAGGATTTTGTCCCCTCTAAGCAATGGCTGGATGAGGAGTCTCTTCTGTTAGTCTACACGTGTAAGATCCCTTCTGTATGCGTGTTCCTGGTCACGTTATAAAGGGAGGCAGAAGCCAGAGGCCCCTGGGGGGGAACGGCAGTGACAGCTCACAAAATAAGCTCTCTAAACTGAAGGTCACCCCCAGAAACATGGTACGGGGGGCCATGGGCCACAGCACATCAAGCGGCCCCACTGGCCCCGCAGACGGCAGGGCTGAGTAGCTGAGTGCTCAAATACCCGTGTGCACGGGCCCCATCCAGAATCACACAGCAGGGAGACCCAGGGCATGCCCAAGGACCTAAGCCAGTCCCTTCTCCTGAGGGACCATCACACCCCGGCTATTCAGAAGGAGTCACCCAAGGATAAGACCACCACAGGAGTGCTGGATCTCCAGCCAGGATCCGCCCCCGCCTCCCCACTTCCCTCTGACTCCATGCAGCATCTGTGGTCCTTGAGTGGGTTTCCCTTCCTCGCCATCAGAAGGCCAGGCAGCTAAGGGCAGCCAGTGCGTCGGTGCCAGTTCTGACACAGGTTCGAGTACAGCCGCTCTCTCATTCCTACCTTCTCACCCACCTCTGGTGGTGTTTGCACCCCAGAAGTGCATGCCCTGTGGTCTCGTAGAGAAGCCACAAGGGCACCATCCAGCTAGGGTCCGGCCATCTCCCTTTCAGGAGATTCTTAAGCTGTCCCTGGCAACGGCAAGTGGGAAGACTCTGCTGGCTCTAGGATCTTGTGAACAGAGGTCACACCCCTCACACCCCTGTTTGTAGCCGCATCCCCGCATTGTAACCCTCTTTCATGGACCACCTAGTGGCCCAGAGCAAGAGCCAGAAAACCACAGTCCCTGGGCCAGAGCCTCACTGCCCAAGAGCCAAGGGTGGTTTTCACATTTTAAATCTGTTTTTAGAAATCCAAAGAAGAGTACTGTGTGGCACGTGAAAGTTACGTGAAGATCAAACTTCTAGTGTCTGCAAAGGAAATGCACCCCTGCCACGCCCACTCATTTACATATCATCCAAGGGTGCTTTCTCACTCCAGCAGCAGAGCTGAGTGACTGTGACGGAGCCAGCTGAGAGCATGAGCTACCCGGCTGTCTGCAGAAGGATTCTGCTGGCGCTCAGTCAGGGCTGGGCCTTGCTCTGCTGGATGCTGCCTCCTGCTTCAACATTTGCTGCTGTCCTTTCTATACACTGAGTTATTTTTTTAAAAGGTGATTTTAGTATTTTCAAGTCTTTATTGAATCTGTTACAATACTGCTTCTGTTTCATGTCTTGATTTTTGGCTTGCTGAGACCTGTGGGATCTTAGCTTCCCAACCAGGGATTGAATCTGTAACATCCTACCCCCAACCCCAACATTGGAAGATGAAGGCTTAGTCACTGGACCGCCAGAGAAGTCCCTATAATTGGGTTTCTAAGGAAGATACATCTTCACCATGTTTGCAGGATGATGGACCCTCCTGAGCTTGGTAGAAAAGGCCAGAGACCTACCTGCTCTCAGCCCTACCTGGCCCATCCAGACAGCCTCTCTGCTGCCCCCTGCTCTCAGGACAAAGGGGCACGCGGGCCGCCCCACAGCAAGTCCTGCCCCCTCCTGCTCTGCACCTGCTGCTCTCCCATCTGAAACCCCTCCTCTGAATGCCCCGGGGAATTCTGACCCTCCCAGAGGACTATTTCAAGTCTTACCTCTTTCGTAACCTTGTCTCAGCTCCCCAGTAACGTGACCCCCCCCCCCCCCCCCCAGCCCCCCCATCCTCTGCTCCAGACAGGATCTCGGCCCTTATCATCTGGCTTCTGAAACCACAGGCTGTGCGGCCAGACAGCTGCCCCTGCCTTCTCCTCACTCGGGGCCACTGTTGCTGGACCGTGATGCCCCGGAGGGTATTTTTTCCCTTGTGGTCATGTTCACGGTACTGAGCTCCAGGGGTGGGGCGGTCAGCCAGTGCTGAGGGATGAGAGGTGGCCCCCGGCCCTGATCTCCCACTTTCCATCTGTCATGCCAATAAGATTTGTGGGCAAGCCCAGGGAGATGGGACCAGGGCCCTACCCTTCCACGAGACAGAGTTGAAGGTGCAGAGCAGTCTGGGATATGGGCAACTTGGCGTCTGAACTTCCAACTTTTGAGCCTCAACTTCTCCACCTGTAAAATGGGTTATTAACATCCCCAACCTGGAAGATTTGGGAGGATTAAATGAAGAGGAAAACAAAGTGTCTGGCATATAGCTGGTGCTGAAAAGATGCCAGCTGCCACCTTGAACTTCTGCCTTGGCAATAGCACCCACTGAGGGAGGCAGCCCTCAAGGCACAGCATCTGCGACTCTCCATAACCTCAGAGAAGCCCAGAGGGGGCCGCTCGCCTCCAAAGGACCCCAGTCACCCTGGGCCCCTGGCCCAGAGCCAGAGGCCACTGAGAGGGCAGTGCGAGCACACCCGGGGCTTTCTGGAACCTTGCGCCACCCTGGTTACAGAAGTCTCCTCCAGGGGAAGCTCCAGCAGACAGCCCGGAGTCAGCTTGTGCTCAGAAAGCACGTTTGTCAGAGAGAGGCCTCGGTACGCTGTCGCTGTGTCTCTGTGACACAGGCTGCCGTTCTCTGGGAGCCTGGGGACCCACCGGCACAGCTGAAGAGGGCTGGGGGCCAGCCCTGCGCCCAGCACCTCAGAGAAAGCCCGAGAAGGCCAACAGTGCTTGGGGCTCTCATCCCAGCCTTCCTAAGGGGCCCTCCGACCCGGCACACAGGAAAACACCAAGGGTCCACGGCCGCTTCCCTCGGGGAAGAGATGGTCCTTTCTGAGCACTCACCAGTGGCTAACAACAACAGCCAAGACGACGACGGAAGCAAAAGCCCCGCTCAGCGGCCACGGGCAGAGACGGTGCGAGCGGCAGCAGCGGATTCCCCAAGGGGGCCCTCTCAACAGCCCCGTGAGGCGGGGACCAGGGTCTCTGGTTTACAGATGAGGTGAAAAGACCAAGAAAAGCACGCCACATCTGTGTCTGCAGCTATACTTTCCTACACAGCCTTGACCACTCAACTCAAGCCACTGATCATGGCGTGTCCTGAAAGGGTCCCTCAGCATTACCGTAACAGGGTCCAGTACGCTGATGTTTAAACAGAGGATTATGCTGGGTTCTGCTTTCCCTGGTCCCTGGCCATTATCACCTGAACCCACAAGAAGAGACCGTCAGAAGGAGGTGTTTAAGCTGAGGGATCTCATAGGAAGCAATCACAGCTTTAAAGAAGCTCAAGCCTTGAAATCTGTGGGTGATACCTTGTGACCAACTCAACAATAAAATTACAGAAATGATGGGTGAGGGCTGCACTGGAAGGACGGATACTTGAGCAGCCTTTGAAAATGCTCTTCTGGTATTCTTCATCCCAAGCCCAGCTGTCACCTTCACACAAGACCTATGTGACCAGAGCTGCTACGTCATCCTTCTGGGCCTAATGTACTCATCCGAAAGATGGGGATAATGGAGCATAACCACACTGAAGAATTGCTCTGTGGACTTAATACATGTGAAGAGCTTAAAACAGGGCTTGACACGGGTGGGCTGTGTTGGTGATCTTCCGTTCTCTGCCATCTTGCACACACAGAAATTCTCTACAGCCAACACTCTATCTAACAGACTTCAGCTAGTGAGGTTTTGTTTTTGTTTGTTTTTTTTTTTTTTAAATCCAATTCCATTGCTAGTGCCAGCCATATCAGTGCTTGGGCTGCTGGGGAAGAGCTAGGAAAGACTTTTCTGCCAAGGTAATTTCCCGAAGTTTCTGTTTTTGGAGGAGAAAATTAGACAATGGCCAAGATCAGCAGTTTGAGGGTGGAGGAGGAGAAAGCTGGAGCGTCTCTCTGCCAACGATCTTGTCACAGCATTTTCCAGGCTCCCAGGTGCCGAGGGGGGTGAAAATATCCCTGGCTGTGAACAAGACGAAACTGACCCACCGGGGAGCCCGCCCAAATGCAGAGCGCCAATGGACTAAGACTGCTTTGGCTGTGGGCAATGGCTGTAGCTACAGTTTGTACCCTGGCAACCCTCCTTACTAGCTATGTGGCCTTGGGCATGTCAGAGTCTCTGTGACTCAGTTTTCTCATCTGCAAAATAGGGATTATAACAATGGCCAGTGAAACAGAATAAAGAGCCCAGAAATGAACCCACACACTGACAGTCGATTAATCTTCAACAATGCAGACAAGAATATACAATAGAGAAAAGATAGTCTCGTCAGCAAGCAGTGTTGGGAAAGCTTGACAGTCACATGTAAATCAGTAAAGTTAGGACACACCCTCACACTGTACACGAAAATAAACTCAAAATAGCTTAAAGAGTTAAATATAATACAGGACACCATAAAACTCCTAGAGGAGAACATAGGCAAAATGTTCTCTGACATAAATACATAAATCATAGCAATGTTTTCTTAGATCAGTCTCCCAAGGCAATAGAAATAAAAGCAAAAATAAACAAATGGGACCAATCAAACTTATAAGCTGTTGCACAGCAAAGGAAACCATCAACAAACTGATAAGACAACATACAGACTGGGAGAAGACATTGGCAAATGAGGCCACCGTCAAGGGCTTAATTTCCAAAACATACAAACAGCTCACTCTACTCAATAACAGAAAAACAAACCACCCAACCAAAAAATGGGCAGAATACCTAAACAGACATTTCTCCAAAGAGGACATGCAGATGGCCAAGAGCCACATGAAAAGATGCTCAGCATTGCTGATCATCAGAGAACTGCAAATCAAAACTCCAGTGAGGTACCACCTCACACCAGTCAGAATGACCCTCATTAAAAAGTCTTCAAATAATAAACGTGGGAGAGGGTATGGAGAAAAGGGAACCCTCCTACAGTATAAGTGGGAATATAAATTGGTGCAGCCAATATGGGAAACAGTACAGGGGTTCTTTACAAAAACTAAAACAAGAACAACCATGTGATCGAGAGACCTCACTCCTGGGCACACATCCAGAGAAAACTCTAATTTGAAAAGATACACGTACCCCAGTGTTCATAGGATTTAGAATTAGCTGAAACACACTACTGTATATAAAATAGACTTAAAAAAAAACCCACAAAACAAGGTGCTACTCTATAGTGCAGGGAACTATATTCAATATCCAGTAATAAACTATAATGGAAAAGAAAACAAAATAACAGTATAACAGCGACCAACTTCCCAAGTGCTGCAAAGATCAAGTGGGGTAACCAGTGTTATGACTGAACACCGTGACACCGTGATCCTGCAGCAGGGCTAGTTATTATCACAAAACCAGGGCTCATGTGCAATTTCTCATTTCTTCAGCTAACACACGTGGAGTGCCTGGCACATGCTGAGTACCCTTTGAGCAGCAAGGGTACCAGAGAAACACGGGTTTGTACCAGGCAGCTGAGCGGCACGCCTGCAGGAGACAGGCAGGTGGTCTGGGGCCATCCATTGCACTCAAAACCCGTCCGGCAGCCAGAGAAGGCTCCCTGGGGGAAGCGGCCCTTGAGCCAAGATGCGCCAGGGAGGTGCGCAGTGACCCTTCCAGGCTGTGATGGCAGTGGCTCGGGGAAGTGCCGCGGCCTCTCTCGGCCACTCCCTTGCCCAGTTCGGAAACCGAACCTCTGCCCCAGAACCTGACCACTGCACGGAGCGGGCCAGCCGGGGACCCTCCAAGGCAGCATACCTTACAGCTGGATCCCTCTGGCCTTGGGGCGTTCAGGTTTGCGGGAGTCATTGCACGGGCACAACGGTGTCGTAAAAAAGCCGGAAGGCAAAGTGTTAAAGGGCAAGGTGTCCCTTTAGGCTTGAGTTTGACCATCCTGGAAGGAGAGGAGGGAGGCAGGGAGAGAGCAAGCAAGGGAGGAAGGTTCGGGCAGCCCGTCTCAAGGAAATCCCGTGATTTTAAGTCACATACCCTTCCCTCTGGTCAACCACTTTGATCAGGTTTGTCTTTTCAAATGGTGAGACGCTTTATTTTCTTGAGTGAACGTTAGAAGGCATGATTGAAGCTGACTTTACATCATCATTTATCTTCTCATGTAAGAGCAAAGGGAAGACTGGACTCAAACTTTTGCAGATGGGCCCCAATATACAAAAAGAAGCAAAACATAAGGTTAGCTGAGTCTCCTGAAGAAGCACAGAATGGAGGATTTTCACCGAAAGCTGGAATGCAGCCCCAGGCCCTGAGGATATCCCACCAAGCCAAAACCATATCCCCTGTCTTACACATCTTATCATCTAGCTGTGGTTCCATTCACGAGCCCAGGGGCTTTCCTGGGGAGGACAAAACACCCATCTTGCCTTTGGTTCTAGGTTCTCACGTCTGTGACAGCAGTTCCTGATCCCTAGGAAGCTGTGAAACTTTAAGAGATGATCGCAGAGTAACCTTCATGCTCCCTTTCTCTGAAGTCAGGAAATTATTCATAGAATTTGTTTATTCTTGGCTGGATGCTCATGCTTCTCTCCTGAACCGACAGAAACACCACAAAACCCCTACCCAGGGTGTGTCTTAGTGATCTCGCCTGGGGGCTGTGCACTTGTTTGGGGGCTGTTGACTCTGATCTAACTGCTGTTTCTGAAACCACAGTACAGCTCGTCAAACACAAGCATCACGCCTAAGGACACCGGCCGCGGTTTGAGTGGGCTTAGCTATTAACCACGTTTGCACCACCAAGAAAAGAGCCCGAGGAGGCCCCATGCTTCTGGCTACTGATGGTTTGTACACGAACGTAACACTCTCATTAGAATGAACCACTGTTAAAAGCAGATGGGAGTTTGGTTTACCACTTGAATCGCCCCAACCATCTACAGAGCGAGAACCAAAGGCCTCAGTCATTCTTTCTCTTCGACAATGTGTATCTCCATACAAATTCTGAACCCCTGACAGCTGGCAAAAATCAGACATGGTCTCCTTCAAAGGGGAAGCCTGTAAGTGGTTGATTCCAAAGCTACTCTGAGAGGTACATAGCCCTTACCTGTTGCCCTGCCTTCCATTCAACAGTAAAAATGAGAAACAAACATCAGGTGATTGAAAAGCTGGAGTCTTCTACTGTTTTATTGACTTGTCACTGCAGATAAATCGACTATAATTTACTTCAAGAGTAAATGACTAGATGTTCATAAAATAAAACTAAAAAAAAACTGCTGTACATTACCGTGCCTAATTAAGATGTTAAACATGACTCCATTTTTAAATTGCAGGAACCAATAGAAATGAAAAATGCTGATGGAGTTATATTTCACTCCATTTTTTTCCCTTCCTCTTGATCACATCAGTTAATCTGATGGGCAGATGTGGAAAGTAAAGCAGGACATGGGTCTTTGAAAGTTCTCCTAACATATAACTGTTTGGGTTTGGTTTATTTTTTTTTTGCTTCTCCCTTCTGTTTCCGTCACTAACACTATTCTTTAAATAAATTCCACAACTCACATATTGCTTTGGAGACCTCACTGGTTAAACTTGAGAAATCGAAAGAACTGGAGATGAGGGCTGCAGGAGGGAAACCTATGCAGTCCTCTGTCTGGACACTGCAAATTAAGCAGAACCAACCCAGTGTTGAAAATAAAAAGGCAAACAAAAAAACACAGGCCGTGTAGCCAAGCATAAAAAGTAACCTGAACTAAGGGGTGTGCTTTCCTCCAAAGCACTATGTGATAGTGGGAGATGTCTTTGGAAGAGGGACAGAAAACATTCTCCAAAGCCAAAACAAGTTATAGCAGTTATCTACAGCCTTCAGAATGGAACCTGATGGGCTAAGAAAAGAGGAGTAGGTGTATCTGGTGCTTGACGAGAGCAGCCCCCAAAGACAGGAATCCTGGGGGAAAACATTTGGCTTCCGTAATTCAGAATACATTTGTTGGGAGCCTGTGGCATGCTCGGGGCCAAGCAACGTACGTAGGAGCCAAGAATGGACACAACAGGACTTGTGCCATCGGTCCCTAAGCTCTCACAACCACTCCCTGGGCAACAGTCAGCCCCTTCCTGTGCTCAGCATTCCATGTTTCCCGTTCTCCCTGCAAACATGGACCCTTTCTGTTCTCAACCCCGAGATATAATCCTTCTCATCTGCAGATCCTCAATGTCAACCTCTCATCTCCTAGTATCTAGACTAGGTCTGGTCACAGCACTATTTGCTCAACCTTTAGGACACCAAGCACAATAATAGTGAATCACTTCTTTCAAGCTCAGGTGCGCCAAACACTATTTACAATAACCAAGATCATCGAAAAAGCAAGAGAGTTCCAGAAAAAACATCTATTTCTGCTTTGACTATGCCAAAGCCTTTGACTGTGTGGATCACAATAAACTATGGAAAATTCTGACAGAGATGGGAATATCAGACCACCTGACCTGCCTCTTGAGAAATCTGTATGCAGGTCAGGAAGAAACAGTTAGTACTGGACATGGAACAACAGACTGGTTCCAAATAGGAAAAGGAGTTCGACAAGGCTGTATATTGTCACCCTGCTTATTTAACTTATATGCAGAGTACATCATAAGAAACACTAGGCTGGATGAAGCACAAGCTGGAATCAAGATTGCTGAGAGAAATATCAAAAACCTCAGATATGTAGATGACACCACCCTCATGGCAGAAAGTGAAGAAAAACTGAAGAGCCTCTTGATGAAAGTGAAAGAGGAGAGTGAAACAGTTGGCTTTAAGCTCAACATTCAGAAAACTAAGATCATGGCATCTGATCCCATCACTTCATGACAAATAGATGGGGAAACAGTGGCTGACTTTATTTCTGGGGGCTCCAAAATCACTGCAGATGGTGACTGCAGCCATGAAATTAAAAGATGCTTACTCCTTGGAAGGAAAGTTATGACCAACCTAGACAGCACATTAAAAAGCAGAGACATTACTTTGTCAACAAAGGTCCGTCTAGTCAAGGCTATGGTGTTTTCAGTAGTCATGTATGGATGTGAGAGTTAGACTATAAAGAAAGCTGAGTGCCAAAGAAGCGATGCTTTTGAACTGTGGTGTTGGAGAAGACTCTTGAGAGTCCCTTGGACTGCAAGGAGATCCAACCAGTCCATCCTAAAGGAGATCAGTCCTGGGTGTTCATTGGAAGGACTGATGTTGAAGCTGAAACTCCAATACTTTGGTCACCTGATGAGAAGAGCTGACTCATTGGAAGAGACCCTGATGCTGGGAAAGATCGAGGGCAGGAGGAGAACGGGATGACAGAGGAGGAGATGGCTGGATGGTATCACCGACTCAATGGACATGGGTTTGGGTGGACTCCGGGAGTTGGTGATGGACAGGGAAGCCTGGCGTGCTGCGGTTCATGGGGTCGCAAAGAGTCGGACAAGACTGAGCAACTGAATCAAAGACATGGAAATGGCCCAAATGTCCAACAACAGAGGAATGAATAAAAAAGATGCGGTACATATATACAATGGAATAGTACTCAGCCATAAAAAAAGAATGAAATAAAGCCATTTGCAGCAACATGGACAGACCCAGAGATTACCATAGTAAGCAAAGTAAGTTTTAAAAAAAAAAGACAAATACTATACCTTACACGTGGAATCTAAAAAAATGACACAAATGAAGCTATCTATGAAACAGAATCCCAGAAAGAGAGAACAGGGTGGTGGTTGCCAAGGAGGAGAGGCTTGGGGAAGGGATGGAGTGGGAGGTTGGGGTTAGCAGATACAGGCTTTTATACAGAGAAGGGATAAAGAACAAGGGCCTACTGGTTAGCACAGGGAACGAATCAATAACCTATGATAAACTATAGTAGAAAAGAACATTTTAAAAACAATAACTGAATCACTCTGTTGTACAGCAGTAATTAACACGACACTGTAAATCAACTATGCTTCAATTTTAAAATATTGATAAATATTAAGTTAATAAATACTCTCTTTTGGCTTCCTAAGAAATAAATTAAAGCCAAGTTGTGCCAAAGGACTGGGAAGCTGAAGATGGGCAGGCTGGAGGTCTGTCTTGTCCCCGCCTGTGATGTCCCAGCATCCCACTCCCTGGCACAACAGTGTCTTAACAGATGATGTGTCAATGAATAAATGAATGGAAGGAAGGGATGACTCAGTGAAGGGACTCCTCACCACATTCCAGGTCCAAGCAGTCAGAGACACAGTTCTAAGCCCTCGAAAAAACTCAATTTTGAAAGCTTAAAGGTCCATTGTCTATCCAAAGCACACAACATTCATCTATACTGTCTATGCCCTGGATGCCAACTAACAGCACAGGATGTTTCTCAGCCTCATCGCTAAGCACAGACCTACAAAGGCAGATTTCCCCAAGTCTGCAGAGTTTCAAGGTCTCTCCAACCCCTATCCTTAAGGCTCACTGCCTTGCAGAAGGCCCCACACTCCTATCTAGCTGCTGTCTAGGGTTTTAACAAGGAGATCAAATCAGTCCATCCTAAAGGAAATCAACCCTGAATGTTCATTGGAAGGGCTGATGCTGAAGCTCCAACACTTTGGCCACCTAATGCGAAGAGCCAACTCATTGGAAGAGACCCTGGTGCTGGAAAAGATTGAGGGCAGGAGGAGAAGGGGGTGACAGAGGATGGGATGTTTGGATATCATCACTCATTGGACATGAATTTGTGCAAACTCCAGGAGACAGTGAAAGGAGAGACTGGCAAGCTCCAGTCCATGCAGAGAGTCGGACACGACCTAGTGACCAAACAACAAGGGTTCTAACCCAGGATTTACTCCTTAAAAGAACAAGCTGAAGAGAAAGAGGAAACCCCATCCCACTCATGGAGTAGCTGTTGCTCAGAGAACTCCCCATCCTTGCCCTGCTGGACCCAGCCCCTCCCCTGGTCCAGGAAATAGATCTCTCTCTCCTTTAGGACCCCTCACCTACCCACCCCACCCACCAAAAAATACCCCAAAAAGCCTTTCAGGGTCCTGTTTCAAATTCATATGTGTTTACCTGTCAGGAAGTTCTTCCATTTGTCCCTTCTCCTGTCCCTCCATCCATTCAGCAAGTATTTATTGAATATGTATTATGTGCAGCTACTGGGCCAAAGTGTCTATATTACACACACACACCCAGGGCTCACACTCTGGTGGATCTAACACCCAGGCTGGAGGCCGCATCTATGAGGGCCCTGGATTTTCCAGATACCAGACAAAGTTGAACCTCATGCTGGTAGGTCATGGTTCATCAGATAACTCCAATAATTTGCAAACTCCAGGGCTCAGTCTACCACCATCCCATGATGTAGCCACTGGCTTTGTATGGCTACTGAGCACTTGAAAAGTGGCTGGTATGGCTGAGAAACTGAATTTTTCATAGTCTCTGGTTTTGCCTACTTTTAAATTTATAAACTAAAGCAATGTAATTTTCTGTGAAGCACACCTTGACTGTTTGGGTCAGCCTGTTTCATAGCAAACACTGAATATTTGGCAACTAAACTGAGATCCACATTAAATTTCAGAGACTTGACACACACACATGAAATGATTGTAAAATACCTCATTACTAAATTTTTATATTGATTCTGTGTTGCCATCACACTACTTTGAGGGATTGGGTTTTAAATAATATTAGAATTCACTTCACCTGTTTCTTTTTACTTTTTTGAAAGGTGGTTGCCACAAAAAGGAATAATTTAAATGTGGCTCATTCTATTTCTATGGGACAGTGATAGTCAGGGTGTCTGAATTGGAAAAAATAAATAAACGAAGCCAGCAAAAGAAACACAACACATAAAATGGGCCTGACAGCTTGGATGATCTCAGGGGCTGTCCTCTCTGATTTCATACCTCCTCCTGATTCAGGGGCTGTCCCCCCCACCGGCACTTCTGGTTGGGAAGAAGGAAATCTTTTGCTCCCTATAAGATTTTTCACTTTCAAAACTTGTTATTCAGACTCCTCAGACTAGAATCACTAGTGATTATTTTGGGGTGCTGGGAAAGGCAGCCTCAACTATTAGCTTGGGTTTGAAGTTTCTTCTCCATTCACAATTCCACGGACTTCAAAGGCAGAAAGGGCGAACCTGAGGGGCGCGGGGAGAACACATCTCAAGTAGAGCAAGTCATGCTTTCAGCAGGTCCCCTCTGGGACTACCATGAGAAGGCTTCACTGAACAATTACACGTACAGTCCTGCCAGGCAGCTTCTCTCCAATTTCTTTAAGTTTTGTTGGAGAGAAAGTGGAAGGAGTCTTTCCTGGTCTTAGGACGCATGCTGGCCTTGCTGGAAGACCCTTTTTCTTGAATGTTACCTAGGACACGACCTTGCATGTTCTGGTTGCAGGGGAGGAGGCAGGGGGGATTTCGGGGAGGGAAGGAGGAATCAGTCCACAGCTGAATAAGGGCCACAGTGTCGCAGGGAGCCCTGTGAGCCCATCATGCTGGCGCATTTGAAAATAATACATCTGTGAGTCTGATAACTTCTCTGCTGGAGTGAGATTTCAACTCGTCAGCGTTCTAAGGAACTGGGAGGACTGGGAGGGGGTGGAGGTGCCTGGGCTGATCAGGATAGGCATCCAGATGAGAAATCAGGCACCACGCTGCTGCCCAGTCCAGCAAGCGGAAGCTTGGCAGGGGAGGGGGCTGAGGACCTCACAGGGATGGGACCATGGTAACTTCTTGCCAACCAGACACAAGTGGAGGATCGATGCTGGCCTAGCACCCTGCCTGTACTGCGTCCTGGCCACTTAAGCCTCTGAGCATGCCACAGTGAGCTTCCCTCACCCCAGTTTCCATAGGAGGGAACCAAGGTCAAAGAGCGATGTATGTGGTCCTCCTGTAGAGTTAAGGGTGCTGAGAAATCTGTCGTCCCACAAGTCCCGGGCCTGGGAATCTCATCAGTAAAGAGTCCGCCCTTAATGCAGGAAATGCGGGTTTGATCCCTGGGTTGGGAAGATCCCCTGGAGGAGGGCATGGCAACCCACTCCAGTATTCTTGCCTGGAGAATTCCATGGACAGAGCAGACTAGAGAACTACAGTCCATGGGGTTGCAAAGAATAGAACTGAAGCAACATGGCACTGTCTTATATATATGTAAACATACATATTCTGTTCAATTACTGGCAGCTGAGAAATGGACCTATATAAACCATGGCTTTCTGTTCTTTTTAATTTTTTTAAATAAATAAATCAAAGGAAATGGCCAATGAAATTACCAAGCTAATCTCATTTGTTTTCCTTGTGCTTCCTGTCCTGGCACAGGTCAAACTGGCTGAGGGTTATCTGAGGTCAGAGCTTTGGGAGGCTAGTATTGTCCCACCCCCCTGCAGGTGTGGGGGTGACCTAGCCTCCTAACAGCCTAGTGGGGGGGTGGTGGGGGGAGATGAAGAGCAGCTATTGTATTGATGAGGAAAGAAGATTGGCCCCAGGGTCACACAGCTAGCTGGAAAAGACTCTTGAGAGTCCCTTGGACATCAAGGAGGTCAAACCCGTCCATCCTAAAGGAAATCAACCCTGAATATTCACTGGAACGACTGATGCTGAAGCTGAAGCTCCGATACTTTGGCCCCCTGATGCGAAGAACTGACTCACTGAAAAAGACCCTGATGCTGGGACAGATGGAAGGCAGGAGGAGAAGGGGACGACAGAGGGTGAGATGGCTGGATGGCCTCACCGACTCAGTGGACATGGGTTTGAGCAAACTCCAGGAGATGGTGAAGGACAGGGAAGCCAGGTGTGCTGCGGTCCGTGGTGTTGCAAAGAGTCAGAAACAACTGCATGAACAAACAACAGCACGGCCAGTAAGGGACAAGGCAGAGATGGACAGGGCCTGTCTGAATCCATCAGGAGCTCTCCTTGCCTCCTGAACAACCCCAGCTCCTGTCCTACAGAGCTCCCTGCAAACCAGCAACCTCACTCCCAGGAAAAGGAAGCTGAGAACGTGGCCATCCAGCCAGAGACCAAAGAAATTCAGAGAGCACCATTTTACACTGATGATAACATCTCACAGCTTTGAAACAAGAGCTTCGTGGATGTTGCCTCCCTCCCCACCACCATCTCCACGAAGAGCTTGATATTCAGCATTCCCCCCAAAATAAATCCCCTCTACAGGTCAACAGGCATTCCCATGTCTGGGGAGGTGTGAGCAAAGTGCCTTCTCATGCACGGAAATGAAATCAGGTAGCTGCCAGGCAGTATCTCTCTGAGCTTCCCACGTCTTTTTCTAAGGCTCTAAAGGTGAATTTTCTCCTGGATCTGAAGAGCTGGACGTTGAGCTTAATGTAAGAACCTTTATTTTCCAAAGAGGCAGGTTGGCCTTCCTGTATCGACAGACTCCGGAGCTTAGATTTATTACAGAATGGTAATCAGGCAAAAGAATAAATACACTGCATCTTTAATTCATTAATCACCTCGGAAAGCAAAATGAACTACAGTAAAGAAGACAATATGTTTTTCAGTGCTGGAGGTGGAGGGGGGAGGTGGGTGAGGAAGTTGGTTTTTCAATAAAATCCAGCTACTAAAATCCATTTTGTGTGCAGATTAGAGAAAGGACACTTTACCTCTGAGGCTGGGAGCAGGACACCCTCTGCAAAGGACCAGGGGTCTGTGGATGACCCTGGTGGACCCCAGTGTCTTCTGCCGGTTCCTGTTGTAACTTACATCAAGAGCCAAAGGCTGGTCAAGAAACCAGGTATGGGAGTCGACCAGACCTGGGTTTAAATTCTTGCTCCATCTGGAAAATGTCCCCAAGTCAGGGGGGACCCTAAGTCACTTACTGACTTGAGACTTCTCTACCAATGGGATGCGGGTCCCGGAAGCATTTTGTTTTCCTACATTTCATGCCAACAAATTCTTATTAGCGGTGATCTGCACTGAGGCCAACAAAGTTTTTGGAAATTGAAAACGAAACCTCCATTTTTCTGACTGGTCGCATGCTGCCAGGCACTCTGCGAGCATGACAGGCTCAGATCGGGCCCGGAGTGCTAGGAGGCTGCCCCATTCCTGCTGTTGTTCCTGAGTTCTGAGGACCCGGAAACTAGAAACTAGCTGGCTTCTCACCTATAGCACAGACCTGCAAAGCAAGGAGGCGTTCGTCAGCATCTTAGACTCTACAGGCAAAAGAATTGAGGTCTGGGTAAAGATAGAATGGGTAGCCACAGTGACAGACCACGTTTACTGACTTCTAGGGACTCTGCATAGATTATCTCTAATCTTCACAACCACCCTTCAGGGCTTTGAACCTATTACTGTGCCCATTTTACAGATGAGAGAACAGGTTCATGGAGGTCAAGTCCTTTAGGCAAGTTTACATCACCAGTGACTCGGCCGGGAGCTGAAAACTACTACCATGTGTCAGACACTTGCTGCCTACTTTGCTTTGCCTGTAGGATCTCATTCATTCTTACCAACAGCCTAGAAAAACAAGCGTGACTGTTCTCATTTCATGAATGAAGTCAGAAGGGTTTCCCAGCCTCAGTATGACTGACACGGGGCCTGGATCATGCCGAGCCTTGTCGGGTGTTCAGCAGCACCCTGCCCTCCACCCACCAGATGCCAGCAGCCCCCTATGTCATGACAAGCATAAGGTCGTATCCAGAGGTTGCCAAATGAGCCTGGGGGAGCCAAAGCAATCCAGCTTTAAATGAATGACGAAGTCATGCAGAGGGGACGACAGAGCTGGGAAGGGGACCCCAGTCTACCTGACCCCTCTACTAGACTGTTTTCCAAATGCTGTGTCAGTTGCCCCACGGCCAAGGTTCTCAAGGCAGACACACTGGAGCAACACCTGCTTAGAAATGTGCATTTCTCAGGCCCAACCCCAGACTGCCTGAATCAGAAATTCCAGGGATGGGGCTACTGGCAAACAGAGTTTTAACAAGTCCTCCAGGCAATCTGGTGCCAACTGAAGTTTGAGATTCAGTGCCCTATGGCCGTGTATCTCGGCCTTGGCTGTGGCTACAAACATCTGGCTGGCTGGCGGGGGCGGGCGGGTCTTTACAAACAATACTGATGCCCGGGTACTAACTCGGGATTATTCTGATTTAATTGATCTGAGTTGGGGGCTTCCCTGGTGGCTCAGATGGTAGAGAATCTGCCTGCAATGCAGGAGACCCACCCCAGCTTCGATCCCTGGGTCAGAAAGATCCCCTGGAGAAGGGAATGGCAACCCACTCCAGTATTCTTGCCTGGAGCATTCCATGGACAGAGGAACCTGGTGAGCTACACAGTCCATGGGGTCCCAAGAGCTGGTCACAACTGAGCGACTAACACTTTCACTTTTTACTTTGGGGTTTAGGCGCTGGGATTTTGAAAATGTTCCAGATGATTTACATGGGGAGCTGAGGTTAAGGGAGCCTCACTGACCTTGAGGGAGCTACCCGTGGTTCTTGGGGAGCCACTGGTAAAAGTCTAAGTGATAAAATCAAGAGCAGTTGAGGTTGGTTCCCTGACCCATCAACCCAAACTTGGACAGAAGTGGCAAGAACCGGGTAGTGTGGTTCCCTGTTCTCAGCCTCAAGCCACAGCTCCACAGAGCCCAGCTCCTCTCATTGTTCCCTTTTTGGGTTCCTTCTTTCATCGATTCACCTAAATCTCAAAACGTTTTGAAAGCTGTTTAGTTGGACTCTGCACCAGCTCAAGAGGTGAAGGAGACCACTGAAATTGGCAGGCGAACACTCTGCGTTAAGTCAGACGTATCTGCAAGGTAACAGCATCATTGCTGCAGGAGGAAATGGAATTCAACTTTCCCTTTAACAACATCTAAGCATCCTCTGAGGTCTTATCGCCTCCCTCCAGCCACTGCCTTCTACGGGTGTCCTGCTATTCACCTACCGGCCCTCTGCCCTAGGCAGGCCCATCACCTTCATCATCCTTTGCAAAGTCCACAGTCACTCCCTCATTAACCTGGCTGTATCCACTCCCATCCTCTCCCAGGGCCTGAAACTGCTTGTTGCTTCTTCCTGGATGCCCACAATCTCTCCATCCTTTAGGATCCTTTTCGATGTCTCCCGCCCATGGTGAGCTCCCCGTCGCCGCTGCTTCTGTGTTACCACCAGAGCAGCAACGTGAGTGATGCACTTGATAGATTCGATCCTGTTCTGCTCAACTTCCTTTTTCTCCCTCCCACCTGAGCATCTCAAGCAGTGGTGTGCTGCACAGCGCCCAACGTCTTTAGCAGAGGATGGAGGCCAGAGACAGGGGCTAGGCTGTAGCAGCGCGTGTACTGCAGATGTTCCCACCTGGCCGATTTCATGCCTACCACCCACGTGAAGTCACTGAATACGGAACTGAAAGAGGCGTACAACTGGCCCCTGGGAGAGCTGACCAGCGACAGTCAACCCAGCAAACGTCCACTGGGAGTAGGCTGCGCCCGATGCCCTGGGCGACACGCCGAGTGTAAAGGGTAAAAGGCAAGGGTCCTGGATCTGAGTTGAGTGTGGAGCATAAAGGAGAAAAGGTACCTTCCAGAAGGACCTGTCACAGGCAGAAGAAACGGTACAAGGAAAATAAAAGAGAGGAAGCGGTCAACTGGGGCTAACTAGACCACAGGATCGCCTTGAATCTCGGGAAGAGGGATGCTCAATGTTTCTGAGCCAAAGGAGACACACTTATCACAGGTCACTTTTGCTGCTGCCTGAGAGGTGGCACCATACTCAGCAGCTGCTGTGACTTGTTGATTTAACCTGTGTAAGAGGAGATGGTTCTGTCGTGACCACCTGGAAGGGAAGAGACTTTCCCAAAGTCACAAAGCTGGAAGGGTCTGACGCCGATGTCTGCCACACCGTGACAAACCCCTGAGCTGAGCATTTCCAGCGAAGGAACTCGGTCCTTTGTTATATCAAAGACTGCTGAGCTGGCATTCCCTTAGAGAAGGACTCCCAAAAGGTATTCAAACTGGACTGCAGACACCTAGGAGCCCTACAGGGTAGAGAGAGAAGGGCCCAGAACTTGGGGGACCGGAGTCACCCCCACAAGCTACTCACTTCGCTGGTACCCAGTGATCCTGCATAACGTTTTATTTCACAAATGCTTCCTCTGCTGAAACAATACAAGTTTGAGAACCTCTGGCTTGTGCAAAATCCTGAAATGTATGGAGGTGGTAGCTGAAGCCTGGATGCTTCTAGTGGGTATTCTCCCACCCCATTTTTTTTTTTTCTAATGTGTTACAGTCTTAGCATATCAAGGGGATAAAATAACTTCAAGGACATTTTCAGAAATTGCTCCCAAGTCCAAGTACCTTTCCTGAAAAAGGAGAAGCCAACCCCTAAGGCAAAATGTCAAAGCTCGCCAGGAAGCCCTGCCCCTGGACAGGTGGGCTGGGATCTCCCCTCCTGCCCTTGCCTGTATTTCTGCAGGACTTCCCAGCTCAGCATAGGCAACTTGCCTCAACACCCAGTCATATTGAGGTTCACCTTGGAAATACTTGTCCCCTTGTTGGAAACGCTTTTCAACCACACTGGACAAAATCTGTTTTACACAATTTCTCTGCAGGCAGCTTGGCCTCTGCAACAAGTTGAAAGAACTAGGGCTGCAAAATCTACCCCTTCTCTCACCACCCAGCACCCAGCCCTCTCTTCCTCTTCTTCTTCCTAAGAGAAGACTACAGTGACATTGCTGTATTTTAATATATCACTCCCCAATTAAAACCTGAAAGAAGAAATACATTTTTCTGTCAATGCCTTAAGAGGACCGTACCTCTAAACTGCTACTAAAACTCCCTTCGGTTTTTTTTTTTGTTTTTTTTTTCACATTTGTAGCATTTTGGAGCAATCTGCTGGAGTCAAAGAAAGCAGTGAAATTTCCACAACCGACTTCAAAGCCCCTGAATCCTGCATCCATGGAGGGGAGCCTGGTAGCCAAACCAGAGGGGACCTTTTTCAAAGAGGTGGGTGCAGGAACTTGCCAGGCATTTCTGCCTTGCTTCTGTGATGGATGTTAATGACAGACACGTGACCAAAATCCCCACACAGTTCTCTAAAAAAATGCCCGTCCCTCTCTTCTCGCGAACGCTTTTGGCTGTGGCAGTGCAGATGATACAGAAAAGGGCTGGAATGGAGGGTCCACTGCCAGCATTCTGTTAACTCCTTAACACACAGGATTCTTTCATCCCGTGGGGAGTGTGGAGTGAGATGGATTAATGAAGAAGAGGAAGGGCTACACCTGGATGGTTTGACTTTTGTAAAAATGAGTGCTGGGCAGAAGGGGCTTCAGAAAAAGGAAACACACTGTCAGGGCACCGGGCAACTGAGTGCATTTCTGCCTTGTGCTTTTCTGTCTTCTGATTCCATGCCCTCTTTGGCCTGGCCTTGCAATTTCTTCTCCATGGGACGCCCGTTCACCCATCTTGGTCCATGTCCAGGACAATCCTTCCTCCCCAACTCACACAGAAACACACAGTTTATTCCAGCTATGCCCACACTGCTGTACCAAACTAAGATTTGGTCTGTGAATATTTTGTGCTATTAAATATTATAAAAGTAAGCCCCCCTCCCAAGATGTCCAGGGTCTTCCTTGGTGGCTCAGTCGGTAAAGAATCTACCTGCATGAAAGAGCCACGTGCACCCCAATGTTCATCGCTGCATTGTTTACAATAGCCAGGACATGGAAGCAACCTAGATGCCCATCAACTGACGAATGGATAAGAAAGCTGTGGTATATATACACAATGGAATATTACTCAGCATTAAAAAAAAATTCATTTGAAGCAATTCTACTCAGATGGACAAAACTGGAGCCCATTATCCAGAGTGAAGTAAGCCAGAAGCAAAAACAACAATACAGTATATTAACACATATATATGGAATTTAGAAAGACAGTAATGAGAACCCAACATGGGAGACAACAAAAGGAACGCAGATGTATAGAATAGACTTGTGGACTTTGTGGACGAGGGTAAGGGTGGGATGAGATGGGAGAAGGGCACTGAAGCATGTTAATTGTCATGTGTCTAATCAATCGCCAGCCCAGGATTGATGCTCGGGACTGGTGCAGCGAGATTTCCCGGGGGGGGAGGGAGGAGGGAGGGGGGACCCGGAGGGGAAGCATATGTAAACCCATGGTGATATCATAACAATGTATGGCTAAAACAATAATTAAAAAATAAATAAATAAATAAAAAAAAATAAAATAAAAAAAAAAAAAGAATCTACCTGCACTGCAGGAGACCTGGATTTGATCCCTGGGTCGGGAAGATCCCCTGGAGAAGGGAAATGGCAACCCACTCGAGTACTCTTGCCTAGTAAATCCCATGGACAGAGGACCCTGGTGGGCTACAGTCCATGGGGTTGCAAGAGTTGGACATGATTTAGCAACTAACCCACCACCCCCACCACCAAAATGCTGTCCTATTTACAGGCTCACAATACCGTGTAAGATTGCCCACTGCCCCACATTCCAGTCCGAAGGGATTACTATTATTATTTGGTGATGAGTGAGATGAACAAAGTTTCCTGAGATTACTGGTCATTCGTATTTATTTTTTGTGAAAGCTTCCCATTTTCCTATCAGGTGGTTTACCTTCTTTCTTAGGAATTTACTAGAGCTCTTCACACCAGGGAAATTGGGTCTGTGACCATTTTGTGGGTTGTGATTTTTCCCATTTTGATGTTTGTCTTTTGATTTTGTTCATGGTGATTTTCCGAAGTTAAAAAACAAAACAAAACACTAGTTTCTCTTTGCTACTTTTGTAGCTTTTGCCTTATGGTATTCACAAAATCACCACCCTCCATCTTTTCACAAATTCCATAGTTTTGGGAAAGGTCTTATCAAACAGGACCGGCATTTATTGTTTTTAGCTGTCTACATCTGATAAATCCTGAGAGCAAGAACTATGCCCTTATCTGTTGCTGAATCCTTCAACACCAAATTCTTATTTATGTGTATAGCAGGTACAAAATGAAGCGTTTATTGATTTAAATCTTAAAATAAAGCATAACAACTTTGACACCCAACCAGTCAAAGCAAAAGGGTATATTTTCCAATAGCTCTTCAAAAGAGGACATTAAGAAATAGGGCTGGAGCAGACTATATTTAACAAGCTGCCCAGGAAAGGAAACTCAGCCTGTGAAATTGTCAAGGAAATGTCAGGATATGGGTCTGTGGAAAAGCCAGGAGAGGATTAAGAGAACAACCTCTCATTTTGACAGATTGCTAAGATGTCGCCTTCATCGTTTAAGGAACTTTTCCTAGGCTCTTGCTCTCTGTTTGTTTGGGCACCTGACTCAGGTCCACCATGCCACTTTCCCAGGGGGATGTGAGACAGAGATGCTGTGTGCTGCGAGCTGGGACAGAGCTGGGCTGGACACAAAAATAAATGAGGCATGAACTCCAGGCTCACAGAGTTGAGAGCCCAAGAGAGGACGAGAAATTTACAAGGTAATTGTCTGACAAGGTAGACTGAAGAGTGCCTCTGGAGTGACTGTTTTTGCGTGGTTTAATGCTGTGCTTTAAGGGAGAATCAGTGTGCCTGACGGCGCGTGATCACACATCTCGGTTAATTCCAGCCAGCGGCATCTTCCTAGGTTGTTTCTACCACCACCCACCCCAACCGCCTGCTAACTAAGTGCCTGCTGGTAATGATGACCAATAATACAAACATCTCATCAGTAACTGCAGAAGTGCCTGCCAATAATTCAGGTGGCATCTGTCTTTGGAACCTGACAACTAAACACACTCTTCTTTTCCATGCAGAATTTGTGAAAAACACCATCACACATTTGAAATGAGCAACTGTGCCAGCTCAAAACCCTCAGGATCTCTCTTGGTCCATGCTCTGGATCCTTGACCAACTGGTGCTTTAGCTGACTGTATAGACTCGCAGAATGCCTCTGATCTGAACTCAACTGACCCATTTCCCAAAAGACAGGAATTAAGCACAGCAGAGCACATGAGGGCAATATGGCCTGCCCAGGTCATGAGGCTGTTTGTTTAATAGCCAAGGCAGGTGTAAAATCAAGGCTTCTGGACATCAACTTGGGTTTCCTTTCCCTGTGTGCCTTATCTGACTGCCCTAGCCCTTATTAAAAAAAAAAAAAAAAAACAGAGTTTTTGATGTTAATAAAGAACTAGGAAGGCCAGAGGAAGCAGGAAAGACACAAAGCGATTGTTCCTCCCTTTTAATTTTAAACTGGACCTTCAAAACGCTGACTTGTAAGAAATACAAGAAAACAAAGGAAATTCACCAGCGGCTTCTTTACTTTCTGGGTCTCCATAACTAAGTGTGCCCCTGGACACTTCTACTAGTTTTCAATCCTGATTGTGCATTAGAATCACTGGGAATTAATTAAAAAAATACTGATGCCTGAGCCCCACCAGCCCCTGGAGGTTCTGGTTTAACTGGTCTGGTGCAAGGCATCAACATTTTCTAAAGCCCCATAGGTGCATTCAAGGTTGAAACCTAGTCTCTAGGTTCAGAGACCCATTCAAGCCCTAATTCTACTCATTCCTATCTCCCTAAATGATGCACAGGACTCTTGGGTACCAGTTTTCCTCCCCCATATTGGGACAGGCTCATCTCCCAATCCCTGCAGAATCCCATTCTCAGATAATGTGATTAGGCAGCAGCTGGACATAAAGACCCACCCCTGGCCCGTACTGATTGGACAAAAGCTAGACACCTCACCAAGGTGAACGAATCAGCTATCTCTTCTGAGAACAGGCCAGCAGAGGGGCTGACCACCTCAGCCCTGGAATGTTTAAGGCAGAATGTGAGAATCAGGAGAACTCCAAAGCAAGAAATCCTGCCTCCCTTCTGCAGGGAGAATGAAGCAGCTGTGCAAACAGAGAAAAGGGAGGGAAGAGGGACAGAGAGAATGAGACCTTTTCCATCTTGTGTTTCATGCCCTTGATATACACCTGTACCCTTACAATAAAGGAACAGAAACCTAAAGGCAGAGTTTTTTATGTTTGAGATTCTAAGAAACTAATGGGCTCCTTCCAGGACCTCAGAGTCCCTTAGAAAGCTCATCCAACCACAAAGGGCCAGGTTGAATTTGACAGTGATCCTGGGATTTTTAACCAGAGCAGAAGATGCCACACTGGTATCCTGAAAGCCCACAGGGAGCCCACGAAGGCAGTTACGACACCCACGAGCCACTGCTGTCACTGGAAAGACCTACAGGATGATCCCCACGATAAGGTTTTCCCTGCTTTTGATTGCATATACATCAGTGGAATTACACCACTTCTCATGCTGATCAGAAGCCCGAGAGCTTTCACAGAGGGCTCTGATTAATAAAACAAACACACAGAATTACAAATGAATCCTTGCGAACATGGGCTTCATAGGAGGAAATTAGTAAAGAGGTCCTTTGGTACTAAATAAAATAACGAAGTCAAGACTTCTTTATCTAGCCAACCATTTTTCAAAACCGCCCTACTGTTATCTCCAGGAGATGGTTGATTAGCAAGCAAGCTCCATGTTCACATAAATTTGGAAGATGCTGTGTATCAACCATGTTGGTCCTTCACTATGGAGGAGCACGATACGTATGAGCACTTAAAGGCTCTGAGATGGAGGGAAGCAAAACTAAATATTTAATTTGGTCTAACCCATAATTTCCCTAAATGTTTGGCTACAAAACTTCCCCGCACACCTTCAAAAAATACTTTAGGAGTGATGGTATTTTTTCATGGGGAGGGCAGATAAATGACTGTTCTAGATTTTTCTCCATTTTCCAATGGTGGCGGCACTTATTTTAAAGTAGAGGGAAGGTGTCCAGTATCATAATCACAAAGTTCTTCGAAAATAAATCAAACCTTGCATGGTGTCAAGGTCAAAGTTTTACCCCATACAACACTGATGGGGGCAAAGTACGGCAGGATGTTTACCCTGCCAGGTGCTTTACGCACATTATTGTATTCAATCCTCTGCAGGAGCCTTTGAGGGACCATCCCTATTATACAGATACAGAAGTTGTGTATCCTTTTTCATGTGACTACAGATTTGCTGACAACTTTTTATTAAATGCGGCTTTCAATGGAGTGATTTAACGCTGATTTATCTTCACTATCCAGCAATTTCCTGAGTGTCAACTGTGCACCTGACACTTTACACATTACAGGGTATTAAGGAAATGTACCATCTATTATTTTTTAAATGCTCTTGAAATGACAAGCTTTATCTTTGAGTAGGAAAAGGCTGCTCCGTGACCTACCACCATCAAAACCACAGAATCACTCGTTTTTTGGAGCTAGAGGGGTCCTGAGGGTCAAGATCATATGAAGTGCGAGCCCCCATCTTCTAGATCCTTCTCAGATTATAACGCATTTTCTTCTAGGCATCGCTCAACCCCAATCAGAAGAGGATGGCCAAGGAGGAGAGGCAAATGAGTCTACATCTACATTACCCGTGCTGAGGTTAAATGCTGAACTGCTTAACTAGGAAAGGGAGAACAAGCCAGGTGAGGAGAGGTGGCATGGTGTCCAGCTAGAAATCCCTGCATGATTGTGGCATGAGATCAAATTGTATCTGAACTGCTCCAAGGCCTGAGTTTCTACATCTCTATAAAGGAGATGAAAGTAACCCTCCCTCGAGCCACTCTGAGGATCAGTGATGGCACAGGTCCTGGCTACCAGAGACGCTCAATCGATGTGAAGCTCCGGATGACTGTCAAAGGACAGGTCATTTGGGGGTGACAAATGGGGGAGCATCACGGTCTCCAACTCCATGGAGGTTTTCTCTAATGCCTGACCACAGGTGACCACCCCAAAGGTGGTGGGACTAGAGGAAATGGTGACTATCAGCTCTGCAGTTACTATTTAAAAATCTGACTCTCATTAGTTTCTATACCTGCTGAGTTAGAGGGAAAAAATAAAAGTCATCAGCTTGAAGCCTAGTTCATTTCTGAAATCCCTGAGAAGTGGGATTGGAAAACAAGCTCTGTTTGCATCTGGTAAGACACATATGTGTTTCAGTAACCAATATGTAAGTCTGCTGCCCCTTCTACATTGTTCCCTTCCTTTTGGTGATCTTACCAAAAGCTGAACTCCAGACAACCTCCAATGCAGGCTCCCCAATATCCTGGTTGCATGAGCTGGCATTCTGGGTTCAAGGGTATGTCTCTGGTACCTTTGTAAAACTATTTTCCAGTTTCAGAAAATAAGACCCTGCTAATGAGCAAATCACAAGAAGCAGAAGATCTGCTTTGAAAAACTCATATTTCAATTAATGAGATAATCTGGCACTGATTTTAAGTGATCACTTGTTTTGCCAACATGCATGAAAGCCCTTCTTTCATTAAACATTCATTTCATTTCATTTCATTCAGTTCAATCACTTAGTCGTGTCCTACTCTTTGCACCCCCATGAACCGCAGCACACCAGGCCTCCCTGTCCATCACCAACTCCCAGAGTCCACCCAAACTCATGTCCACTGAGTCGGTGATGACATCCAGCCATCTCATCCTCTGTCTTCCCCTTCTCCTCCTGCCCTCAATCCTTCCTAGAATCAGGGTCTTTTCCAGTGAGTCAGCTCTTCACATCAGGTGGCCAAAGTATTGGAGTTTCAGCTTCAACATCAGTCCTTCCAATGAACACCCAGGACTGATCTCCTTTAGGATGGACTGGTTGGATCTCCTTACCTCTATTATACGTTGTGTTCTTTTTGTTTGAAATTTACAGAACATGTTCTTTTATTACTGTATTTTATTTTACTGAAACAAAATTTTAGGGTTTGTTTATTTAGGTTTGTGCCAGGGAACCTCCCATTTTGCCCCAGTGACTGACCCACACCAATCTCTTCTCCATAGTCATGAATCCCAAGTCTCAAGGCCTCGGACACTGATAGCTCTATTGATATCTATGATTAATTTCATCTCCATTATCATACCCTGTATTATTTTTCAAATGTAAAGATTTTATTGTGTAATATCCTGTTTCTAGGTAGAATTCTATACCCCTTTTCATTTTTCATAGTAACACTTTAATACTAAAGAGCTGGAAAGACATACAAGGAAATCTATAATGAGAAAACTTCAGGATATCCCCATAAAAATAACTCTCATCTTCAATGTGGCGGATACGAAACAGGGTTTGATGCACAAAGCCTTTCAAAAAACTACACTTTCAGATTCAAACCCAATAGTCCTGAGAAATAAAGGGCTAACTTTTGCTTGATATTAATCACAAATTACTTTTTCCTTTAAAAAATTAATTAAAACCATGAGATGGAATAAATATTTCAGGCAACCAGCAGCGAAATGGGAAAATACCATGTGTTTGGAGTTTTAGTGCCCTCTGAGTACAGAAATTTATTTGCAGCAAGCAGAAAATAGACAGCAAGCATAAAAATACAGCACAGTCCCCCTAGTAAAATTATTTATCAAGCTAACAAGGGAGGGACCCTTCTAGTAACAACAAGCCAGCGAGGAAAAGACATGGCTTTATATTTTACCTTTGGGTTAGCAACCCAGTAAAAACGCCAACTGACAAGCACTTCACATAAACATTTCTTTCTAAATGAGCTTCCTTGTTAGAAGGAAGGGGGGAAAAAGGCTTTCTAGCTAAGGCACACTATAGCTTACAGAGAACCGAAGCATATATATATACTAACTCTTTAGGGCCAAAATAACCTAACTGAAAGAAGAAGTTAATGTGAATGACAAACGGACTTAACAAAACAAAGTTAAAGTTCATTGAAGAAGATGTGCTTATATTCTGATCACCGTATCCTCATATGGATATCGACAGACGTCCACAGTTTTGTAAGGTGATTTTTCAGGGCCATCTTAACAGTCTCCAAGAAAAAATCACATACATATATACTCATATATAAGATATATATGTACTGACATTGCCTCTACTGTACAAGCCTCATTGCTATTTTTTTTTAGATTTTTATTTTATGAGCAAAACCCCAAAGTCAGATTTTTACAGTTTAACCATACCAAACTTAGATTATAAATTACAGGTCACTCTACTGCAGCTTGCAAAGGCCAAACCGAAAAAGGGTGAAAAAAGAAGAAAAGAAAAAAAAAATGGGGTGGGGGATCCTCAAGTTGAAAGCAGGTAGTGACTTGATCCCAAATAAATTTTAAAGAAATAGTAAAAAGTTGCATTCTCAGAATAAGTGCACCCTCAATAGCTTGGAAAGTAACACCTGATGGATTTACAATGAAATCACACACTTGGAACCCATCTTCCCTAAAGTGACCCATCTGGTCATTAACCATGGCTGTTTTTTTTTCCTAATTGTATCAGGAGACGAGGCAGAATGTGAACGACACTGTAAAACATTTGTGAAGACAGACAGAAATGACTTGGTGGATCAGAATCCCCCATCTCCGGCCACCGCACCCCCAGCAGTGCCTTAAAAAATGCAAATTTCTCAGCAACAGGGATGAAAAGGTTTTCGTTATTAATATGATCCGGCTCGAATAAAATAGGACGGGAAAAAAAAAACACCCGAAATCCTTCCTTACTTTTTTTTCCTGTGGGGAGCCGGGTGACCGTCACAGCGCTGGCTGCTGCCGAAAGCCCCACGCTCTGGAGGACTAGGGAGCCCTTCGCTCTGGAGCAGGAACCTGGTTGCGAGGCCCAAACGCTGCAACTCAAGACTTTGCAGCCGAATTTGGGAGCTGGGCGGGTTCTCCGCCCACACACGTGGAGGGAGGGCTTTTGGCACTTAACACGGGGCACGTGCCATTTTGTTACACCGACCTGGGGGCGTTTTCCACCAGGGCTGGTCAGGATGCTCCAAAGGAAGCAAATTAGAGCGCCAACAGAGGTACCATTTTAATTAACCAGGGTCCCCATGGAGACGAGAGTGTCTCCAACGCAACCCATTTTCTACCAAGAATTTTATCCCCAACAACGAAGCTGGGGAAGCCTCTGAGAGCAGCGCGTTCTGGGTCCACCTGCTTCCCTGGACCGGCAGAGTGCCCAGCACGTGGGAAGGCCGTGCGGCCGGGGAAGGCGATGCCGGCCGCAGAGCCGCCCCGAGGCCTCCAGAAAGCCTGTCCCGTCCCAGACCACCGCTCCTTCCCTGGACGGGAGAGCTCTGGTCCAGATCTCCAAACAACAAAGCACGTGCGCTTTCCTTCTACAACGCAGTGGTGAGGAACTGCTTCGCTTCGGGACATTAAAAGGAAAAAAAGGGAGGGGGAAGAAAAAAGTCTGGGAAAAATGAATAACCCATAACACAGCAGTCTTTGAGCATCAGGACAGAACCTCCAGTAGGCGCTACCCACTGAAGCGAAGGAACGAGACAGCGCTTCTCAACTGGGGTCCGGAAGATCAAAATCGGGGAAGGGGATTTCTGCTCCCTCTTGGCGACCCTCACCGCTCTGGGTGCAGAGCGAGGCCAGGCCGCGTGCCCAGCAGAGTCACCTGGCCTTCTGAAAAGCAGTGCAGGATTTCCAGCACTGTCAGATGTATCTGTGCACCCCAAGATGCTTTGAAAGGACTTTAATGGTTCCATCAGAAAGGGGGGCGGACGGGGTTAAATAAGGAAGAGGAATTGTAAAAGGAAACAGAAAATTCTATTCCCTATTCAAGTCAGCTTCCCCCCTGCCATTCCTTGTGCATCAGGAATGAACCTCATTTTAAAATATAAACAAGCCAGAGGCACACCATCGCAGGGAGGCTGGAGCCCTTTAATTAACCACCATCCGTTAAAAAAAGGTCTCCACTTGGATTCAGTTTGGGGTAGGGGTTCAACCCTCATGTCAGAATCCCTTTAAATAATTGCTAACACTCTCCCGACCCCCTACTCCACTGACTGAAGACTCTGCTTGACTGCTGGCCCCAGCTAGAGAAGAAAAGAAACTTTGTCTGTAGCACCCAATTTAAAGGAGGCAGTGACCTCAGGGTCAATTTCAGATCAATTCCATTCTCACCTTCACTGCCTACCTGCCGGCAAATGAAGTTACTCTGCTTTTCTGTAGACTGAAAGGACTAAAAGGAAATCTTACTTGCTGCAAGTGGGTGACCCCTTATTAGAGATGGATGCTTGCCGAAAGGAACATGGAAAACAACTCCCTTCCTCTTTATTGTCACTTTCACCTCACCAGTGATTAAGGTGTAAGATGCACCCCTGGCTTGATAATTAGGTGTTAATATCTTCCAGCAGCTTATACTGAAGGTCAGGGCTGTGTTGTCTCCAGTGACAATCACTGTAATTCCCACAGCTGGTCTGACTTGCCCACTCAACACCTAACACTCCCTCCCGCTCCCTTCCCCAGCGTTAATTCCCATCTGAAATTATATAAATGCTAATGGCTTTATTACGTTTCCCGTAGATGCTGCAAAGAGAGGCACTCTGAGTTCTGCCACTGGCTTACCCTTGTCCCAGCATTTTCCAAATACTGCAAAAAAGAAAAAAAAAAGGAAAATAAAAAAATAACAGCAAAACCAACCCTTCTGCATAGCTCATTTATTGCTGATAATTTCATTAGGTGCCAGGAGAAGCAAAAAATGCAGACACTAAACAACAACTTTACAGTGATTTTTGGATCGAGGAAATGAAAGACTCAGCAAGCTGGAGGCGAAGAGAGTTTCAACATTGGCATCTGTGAACGGCAGCAATAAATCTGAGATTCTGGCAGGTGACTGAATGTGTGCTTTTAGAAGGAAAGCTCTTGACAGAAGCATCGTTTTGTTTTAAATAACGAGTGCTACACTCGTGTGCAAAAATGCCTTCTCCCCACCCCCCCGCCTGCCCCCACCAAATGTATAATGTTTCTTTCTTTAAGATAGCCCCTTCAATAGCGTCCTAAGGACCACTGAACATAATGGGACTTCATTAAGTTGGTTGCCCTGTACTTGCTCTGCCATAATTGATTAAACCTGCTCACTAGTGGGGCCGGTGTCCACAGAAAGGACATTAGGCAGCCTTGTTTGGGAAGGGCGGTGGGGTGGGGGTGGCTATCCAAACCAACAACAACAACAAACAATTTGATAAGGTAAGCACCGGTACTAAAACAGTTTAAACAGAATTATTTTCCCTTCCTCTCTCAGTGCCAGCACACACAGTGATGTCATTTGCTCGAGACACACTCCTGGAATCTCTGAGGGGTTGGTCCACTCTCCAAGTCCACATGCCAGACAGCACCCTGCTCTTTGCGGTGCCCCATGGCAGGGCACTTACTCTGAAAGCTGAGTCCTGAGAGGCCCTGAGGCGTCTGCAGTGAAGCAAGAGTCCAGACCAGCCACTGTTCTCATGCGGGCACCCAGGAGTGAACACTTACACTCGATGTTGCTCACTTGGCCTTTGCCTGAGAACACCTGACTCACCATTTCTGTTACAATATATTGATGGACTCTGCGAGGGAAACGGTGGTTACAGCATCTGTAATTTTATTTCTGAATTAAACAGCTGTGCTCAGGAACCCACTGGGCATCAGGCATCCATGCTTGCATTTTATTTCTGGGGGATCACAGGCAGTGATGTGGGAGGACACGTTATACAAAATAGAAACGAGATTCCAGAGTCCTTTTACTGGGTTTTTGTTTATATCCCAGCTCGTAAAAGAGTAAAGCCTCCCTTACATTGGTTTGAATTCACATTGGCAATGATACAGTCAGGATAAAACATTTCCACCCAGCTAAACTGTAAGATTAGGAAGAAAGAAAAACTGATGGGTACTTAGAACCCGGGGCAGAGCTGTTTATACAAAGTCCATCAGGAATCTCCCAGGTGGCGGGAAAGCTACAAACAGGCCTCTCCCCTGTGTGTGTGTGTGGGGGGGGTGTCCCACCTGCCCTGCCCCAAGGTGGCTCTGTTAAGGCTCAGATGCATCCGGGTGGGTCTGAGAGAATGTCAGGAACATCTGTAAGGGTAGAGCAGACACATCAGCTGGCTCAGGTCCACCGCCACCTCCTGAAGTGAGTGTTTCAGCACACAAGACGAAAGAGCGTGTGTAAAAGCCCTGCCTGTTTTCAATCCCGGTGCGAGCTACGAGCAGCTGTTAATCTCCTTTTGACAATTCACCCTAAAAGAGCCACCCTTGGCCTTAGGGTCACGCACCATCATCACCTGTTTCCATGGCAATGATGCTGACGGGACACCTGACCCAGGGGTGCTACCATGGAAAAACTGACATCAGGGAGCACTGTGAGGGGACTGTTGTCCTGGCGTGTTAGAAGTTCTTCCTTACGAGGCACAACCTTGACAAATCACGCACTTGGGCAGACTTGCGTGTGTTAAGCCGAACCATGCGCTAGTGGAAAATGTTAAGGTCAAGAGATGCTACAGCGATGGGGCATTTCACCTGTTGGTGACAGCCCTTGGGATCACTGTTTTGTAGTAATACAAGAACCATAATATAATCTAGACTATGTTTCTGAGAATAAATAAAAGGTAATTAAGTGCCTCCCCAAATGGCTTCTAATTTGATTCTCAGACTCTTGTCTAGTAAATGGCCAGAAATAAGCCATGAAGTTGTACATAATAGAAATCAACAGGAGAGCAGAAAACTATTGGTTCCCCATTTCTGGCCTCTGGGACTGAAATCTCTTACCCAAAGTGACTTTCTGAAAATAAACTAAGTAACTCTCCCAAGAGTATCAAATATTAAACTTTTCATATATCCGCTTATAATATCTAATATCACAGAGTAACTTTGAGGAAATGTTCTCCTACCCAACGTCCCCATCTGGCCAAATGCCTTTCTCTTCCCCGTTCTCACTTGTCAATCATGTTCACAGCTGAAATTTGATTTCTCTCCCACCAGTAACCTTATATGAAATATTACCAGGGGGGTCAAGACCCGTGTGAACCTTGCCTTAAAAGTTCATTAACTCTTTTCTCAAAATGGATGGTTTCAGTATAACAAAACCTGCCTGGTGGGTCTAGATCATCCTATTTAATAGATGGCTTTCAAACTGCAATTATAAAGACAGGGAGAGAAGAAAGGGATAAAGTTTTCGTACAGCATGCACACACGAGAACACATAAATTAATCCCAATGGTATACACTGAGTTAAAAATCTACATATGAGAACTATTAAAGAAAATGTTAATTTTGTTTAAGGCTAGGAAAGAAATCATGTTAAACAGTCACAGTCCAGTTACTCAAAGACTTTCCCAATAAGTGTATGTAAAAGTAAGTAATCAGATACCATGTTTGAAGAGTGGGGAAAAAATGTGGGCCTGTTTTCTGACATCCTCAATTCACTGGATTCTTAAAGTGTCTCCTTGGCAAAGAGTAGCAATTTAACAGTGTGACTTAAACCAAAAGCTGTACTTCATGCAAATTTCTCAGCAAGCAAATTTCATTAAAAAAAAAATCAAACTTCATTCCATTAGCCAATAAGAGGTAACAGGAATACATAAAATGATAATGCTAAATAATTATTGGTGTAAGAGTGTTGGTCTGGTTTTCCAAACGAGGAGGATTCATAATTAAACTCACCCTGGGAACCTTGTAATTGAAAACCCATTTAAATAGCTTAATTTCTTTTTTCTTTTTTTTTTTTTTGTGGATAAAAATCAGATTTCTGACCCCATCCTCCTTCAGCCTAGTGAGGAGTGGCTCCAAACTCACATTTGGACTCAGAGGAGGGACACAGTGTGCTTTGAAATTACACTAACTTTTCCAAATGTGAGCATGGAGTGAGTTATAGGAGACTGTAAATTTGGAACGGTTATGTGAAGCCGGCCAACGGCCACAGATTCTAACGGTACAGATTTGCCCAGATTGTCTGACATTCGAGAAGAGAGACCGGGCGGCTCTTTGGGAGTTAAGAGACTCATGCTAGTTCAGGCTGAAGGTCTGAGATCTGCTCAGACTGGCTGAGAGCTCTGTACCCCGCACCTCCGTGATGACAATAGTACAGAAATGCATGCATGCTGGTCTCACACTTGCCAGCCTTCTCAGCATCTGGCATCACCACCGATGTACGCGTGAAACCCAGACACTACGGCTACGAAAGCAGGAGACTTTCACACCTGGAGAATGATCCGCATTCCTCGCTTGCTTGCTCGCTCCCTCATGGAAAATGCATTAAAACAAGCACATGCAAATCAGAAATCGAGAGGTACCTCTTTGACTTCAGGCAACAGGATTTTTCACATCACTGATGTAGAGGATTCCCTTGGGTACCTGATTCAGTAAATATATTAAAATAAACAAAGGGTCATTAATAAGCACGAAGAGGGCTTTATAAGGACAGCATGTTCAAGGCCACCTAACTAGCTACGAGAAGGGCAGAATGAGAGCCAAAGAAGAGGAATTTAGGTCCACTTGCTTTGGCAGCCTGGTCTCAGCCCTGCCAGAGGAAGGGTTCGAATGGAAGAGAATGGCTCGGCATGCTGCGTCAACCTTCTCCCCCCCCACACACACCCTGCCTCTGATCCTGCGAAGGTGGACACAGTGATGTCCACTGGCCTGGCAGCTGGCATCAGCCCTGAAGCTGCCCTCAGCTCAGAGAACCAGGTGATCCTGGGTTCATGATGAATGAGGACTACAAGGTCTCTGATGGGTGTCTCCCAAGTGCTCACAGACTGAGCATCCCTTGGGGAACCAAACTGGTCCACTTCTCCCTGGCTTCGTTACCTTGACCAGATTCTCTTCCGTCTTCCCCCCTCCTCTTCCACAGACAGGGTCTATTCTGCTAGTACAGCTGACCTTAATCGTAGACATTCTCTTAACAAATACAACCATTCAGAGACCACTCTTGTATTTATTAACTTCCACTCTGTTTAAATTAGTAGCAGGGAATGCTTGGAACGGTAATATGAAAATGAGATTGCTTTAAAAAAAAAAAAGTCTTTTTTGCTTCACAGTGAATAACAAAGCACAGTAATTCAAAGTAGTTGAGCTTTCTATGGTTCAAAAACCCCTTATTGCTATTAGCTGTACTAATGTAAGTGGCAAAATAATTAGCATTTACTGTACGGAGTCCAATATTTTCCAGACAGCAGTTTAATAACAAAGCAGACCTGTCATTTCTCCGTATAGTTAGCCATACTCTACAAGTGCAGACTGTCAAAATATATTTAAAATCTAATTTAAAAAATCCAACATGGTTACAACAAATCTGTGTACAATAATTGTGATAAACCAGTAAGTCAATCTAATTTTTTTTTCCAGTGTGGAGATTCAGTTATTCTTCTTTAATCTGCCCCAATTTTATTCAAATTACTTTACAATTGGTGTGAAAAAATACACGGCTCATACACCTACTGAAATATCTAGACTGCTGTAACTGACATAGACTCTTTTATCAAAGTTTTCATGTACTGTAACTCTCTAATTTTTCCAATGTCCTTCATCTAAACAGTCTGACTATGCATTAAAACACAGATAAACAAATTTGGACTCATCTGTCAGAGCTTTACCAAATACATTATGGGCTTTCATCAACATTTCATGTTAGAAATGATATTTTAAACATTATGGCACAAACTACTCTTTTTCATGTCAGAGTATATACTAATCTTTTGCCAAATATATCATTTCTATGCCAAGAAAAAAAAAGAGAGAGAGAGAGACAACATACTGAAGTTATAAAACCTGGAAGTGTTATCCATGATATCAATTGTTCTCCGTTTCAAGTTCAAATGGCTAATCTCAAAAAACAAACAAAAGCCAAAACAAAACTTCCCACATAAGGTTACTTAAAAAAAAAAATCTTTAGGAACAGCAGATTCTGTTCAAAACGCAAGTGAATGGAGTATAAAAGCTTCAGAGATTGTGGAGGGAATATTTTTAATTCCTTTGGGGCACTGCAAACATATCTTAAGCTTCTGCAAGGAATATTTTACATGACATCATAGACTTGTGAAGCAGTCTTCAATTTTAGAACAATATTACAAAGCAATAATTGAATGGAGACTTTGCAAAAATGCCCCTTTGCCTTCCTGACCAGCTCATTGATAGCCTCTGTTATTTTTGGAGAAAAATAATCGGGCCTCATTAAATGTGATATTTGGCATCTTGCCTGAAATCTCATAAAGTAGATGTCCTTTTTAGATCATCGGTGTCATTTTCCTCAAGATGACCTCTATTCTCTGGCCACCTGGGGAACCCATCCTGTTATCAAGGCATTTACTTTCCAAAGCAGGAGAGAAAGATTCAGTTTGCACACATGAATAGGATCCAAAAGCCATTGCCACGTTCTGTCCTCATCACCTTCATCCAGCCTAGTCACTAGGGAAGGATGGAGGGGGCAAGGGGATCTCGCCTGGGAGCAGAGAGGAGACTCTCAAGCTGGACTGTGCCGGGTGCAGTCCAGGCCGGCCATCTGCTAGCACAGAGCCTCCACGAGCAGGATCTATTTACCTAACAATTAAACGGTACTTTTTAAATAGCATAGGAACATGCAGTGATATTCCAAGGAAGATTTGAAAAGGTCTCATTAGCGGTACAGTGCAGGGGGAATTAACACGGACAGGGAGCCCTGAGGACACGCAGATGGTCAGCACGCACCTCCTCGCTGCCCTGAGTCATGCCAAGTCCGGCGAAGGTTTTATGGGAAGATCACTTTCTACCATTCAGGCTAGGTTTGGCTCCCACCTACCAACATGTGGAGTAGACCGAGGAACTCTGTTGTGTGCTCATTTGTATGTCCTGATGTGGAAACTGCAAATTCATCTTTTAATAGCTTCCCCCTCTACAATGTATTAAAGAGCTTCACAAGGAGATAGATGGATAAATGGCAGATGAAAGAATATGTTGGGTTCACTGCCTGAAAACAGACTCAACGATCATCTTTTAACAGATTTCATCTGAGAATGATTACTGCAGGTTTCCCCCATCCTAGCAAAAAGGACTTTAGTGGAATCTGACAATGTAAAAGTGGCTCAGATGTTGAGATCCTTGCTTTCCTTTCACCATATTTATCTGCACATTTATGAATTCTTCCCTAAGAGAAGAAGAAGGGAAAAACGGGAGGTTTATTTAAGAAGGTACTGAGATGCTTAATTACATTATACTCAAGGATGTAAAAAACTGAAGGTCCCTATAAGGGAAAAACAAAAAAAAATCCTGCATGGAAGGGCTCTTTTCTGAAATGAGTGATTTTAAAGTTTGTCCTTTGCAGACAGTTCCAGATGAGATTCGGCAGCCACTGTGTTAAACCCGAGAATCCAAGTGGGCCCCTCTAGCTGGAGTTATGGGTGAGATCCTAATGAAGTTTGCTTGAGCGGCTTTCCGCTACAATAAGCATCAAACTGTATCAAGGCAAATCCCAACTGTAGTATGGAGATTTCTAGAATGATTTAAAGCAGGTTATCTGGATTTCCTTCCTTTTTTCTTTTGCCTCTTCACCCTGTCTATAACCAGAGAAGGGGAAAAATAAAAAAAGCTAGATCTGGAAAATGCACCAGAAAATTAATATAGTAAAAACCAAACAACCTGGACCTGAGGATCTTACTTACAGAAGGTTCCTGGGGCGGCTGGAATGTGGTGTGAGGGTCCCAAGTGAAGGAGGAGTGTTTTAGGACAGAATCCCGCTTTCTCCCTCCATGCGCCCACCCCTGAGTTCAGCAGAGCAGGTAGTTTTCACGTCCCCAGGGCTCCACTGTGGCTAGGGTGGTCCTCCTGGAACACTTGGACCAAATCCCAGTACAAATCCAAGAAGTGGGCTGGGCCCTGGGTGCACTAGGAATGACTGCCAGTGTTGGTGCCCCAGGTACAGGTGTGGGCTTGGGCATTTCAGAGGGGAGTCGCTTTGTGGGCAGAGTCCTCAGCCTTCACTCCCCACCCCAGGGCGCAGCTGGGGCCTGGGGCACCCAGGGACTGCCAATGACCTCGGGTGGCAGCCGGACCCCACCCCCACGAGCCCTGTCCTTCTGCACCTGCTGTGATGGCCAGGGGACCCTGAGGGTGGAGAGGGCACCTAGCTGGGCAGGGATGCCCAGAGCGAAGGGGCCCCAGAAGCTGCAGCCGTCCTTAGACATGCCAGAGCCACCTCCCAGCTCTTCTCATCTCAGCCTTTGTCTGCACGGGGACTGGCACAGTTAATGGGCTCCAAGTCCCAGCTTAGGTGACTGCTTTCTGGTCCAACATAGTGACTTCTGAGTCTCTCTGATGGCTCTGGTGACTAGCCATGAAATACAGAGAGGACACCGGGTTGGGCCAGGGGCCAGGCGCTAAGGGGCTGAGGCCCTGGAGCTAAGAACATGGCAGTTGTTCTCAGGGATGCTGGGGACCTCAGGGTCTGCCACCGGCCTGTCAGTCATCCTGCAAATAAATCCGATCTGGTGGGAAGCAGGGGCCCCGGGAATGACCAGAGTTGACCCCTGGCGATTAGGGGTCAGAAGCCAAGGTTGGTCTCTGTTAGTGACACCACGCCGCCAGCCCAGCCCAGCCCCTGTACATCAGCGAGCTGCCCTCTGCCCCTCTGGGCCCAGTCTGGGGTTGCCTGTTGTGCTAAGATCCTCAAGTTTGCTTTGCTTCCTGGAAAAATCCCCCAAAGGAGACCAGAAACCCACTTCTCCAGGCTTCCGGAAGTGGATGAAGGCATGCAGAATGAGGAAAAATCTGAAGGGGAAAAAGGGAACGTGGCCCTGCTGGCCGGGGTTCTCAGCTCAGGGCCCCCCTCATGATCCACTTTCAGCATTCTCTTGGGACAGGGACAGGGGTGGGTGATACACCTCCTCTCCCCCTTCTACAAAGGTTTCGTGGCCTCGCCTATTTCCTACCCAAAAGAACCAACCGCAAGGAAAAATCATTTTTTGGAATCTCAGCTTGGAAACACTCAAGGCTGGTGATCAGAATATTTAGAATAGATTCAGAACCCAAATCCCCCGTGTGGAACTCACACCCAGGCAGGCCTGGGCTGGGTGGGGGCCAAGAGGGTGTGGGGGTGAGCACAGAACTATTTCCTCTCCTCTCCCCCTTCACCCAAACCTCCACAGACCGACCACCCCTCCCTCACCCTCCCTTCTTGAATTAATGCCCCTTTCTAATCGTAACTAAAGGTCCAAGAATCTGTGGAGAAGGGAGGAATGTGATTTTGCAATCCAAAGTCCTAATTATAGGGGGAAAAAATAGTTATTTGACAAAAAGAAAGGGAAGGAAAAGGAACTGTGTGTTGAACGGGGAAGAGGTGCTTGGTAGATGGTTATGATTTGGGTCGAGAACTGTGCATTCCAATCAGAGCCTCTCTGTGGAAAATGCATTTTGAGAATTTCTTAAAACTGTCCAACTCTGATGCACTTTCATAGAAAGATCCAATTTCTGTGGGCTGCTGATGTGTTCTTTCTATCTTAGCCTTGGTGTATTGGGCAAACTTAGGGAAAACACACAAAGGGCTTTCAAAAGTAAACAATGAAACTGTCACGATGCCATCAGACCTACTGCGGTGACCATAGAAATATGGGCACAACACATCCAACTGGTCCCAAACGCCCCCACGGCAAAATCACAGGCTGATATATTCATAAATGCCTGAAAGTAAAGACATTTGCAATTTCCTCTGAGCTCTTAATTGAGGTTCGAGCTCTAAAATTGTTTTCAAAACAGAAACACATGTGAACATACAGGTAGGAAATGGACAGCTGAACCTGGCTTGCCCCCGCGTGCAAATGTGTGTACTGGGTGACATGCCTTCGAAGTCGGCGTCACAGTTTTCTCTGGCTTCCCTCATTTCTCACCTCCCACAGATGCTATGGGGACGGGCGGGGAGCTGGGAGTTTTGCTACGCCTTCTTGCTGAGCAATTTGATTTGCTTTGTTTTCTGTTGTGTCCCTCTTGAAAGGGTAAAGATGCTCCCACATTGTGGTCGGACTGTACTTCTTTATGCCCTGACAGTCATGAGACAGCCTGAGAGACTGAAATGCTCTCACCCTGTCCCCTACCCCCGCTGGAGGGAAAAAAGAAAATGCCCAGACAGAGCTGGGTTTGTTCATGAGCCCCGGGTGGAGCCAGGCTTGGAGAGGATTCCCCTTTTCTGGGGCTGTGTGATGTCTAGATTTTGAAGATTTATATCAAAAGTGAGAAAAGCTTTGTTATCTAAAGGTGAGTGAAGGCTCCAGCTTTGTTTTGAAACACATGCAAAAACAGACAAATGGGCACATCTGCGTTGAGTGGTCTGAAGGGCTGGACCACCTCCCTGATGGCTCCCATCTGCCTAGCGATGGGCTCAGGACATCTTTTAAATTTAGGATGGGCCTGCGGTCAGAAAACAAACTTTAGGTGTCTCTCATTTTCCTCTTGACAAGAAGGAAGGCACGGACTCCAAGTTATTCATTCAGCCTCCTGAGGAACCATCAGAAGTGGTGAAAAGTATAGCCTCTCTTGGTCGATGTCTCTTCCCTAAAAACGAAGGCATTTATTTCTTTAAAGAAAAGGGACAAAATTTAAGAGTAAATCAAATGAAAGTAAATCGCAGTGGGGAGCCTGGCAGATGAGCTAAAGTGGGTGAATCCAATTTCCTAGCCTCTCTGATCGCGCGTTTATATAAGAAGTAAGGTCTCCGAGCCTAGCTGTGTGTTTTACTGGCATGGAAATTAGCCAGCTAATCTTGTCACTCATGGACCTCAGTCTTCCAAACTATCTCGGTTAGTCTTTAACTACCAACAGGCAAAAATGTGGCAAGCAAACTTTAAAATATATTGATCGGCCTAGAATGGCGGGTGGAGTGTGTTTCATCAAGCCAAGAGTGAATACGGAAGTAAGCTGGCCTAAACCAGAAAATAAAAGACAACAGCAAAAACCTGCCAGCCTCGGGACTTGAGAACCTTTGACTGTGTCAGAAGCCACTTGGGTCATTTCAGACAAGAACATGCGGGGAATGTGGCGCCCAGGACAGCTGCACCCCGTATTTGCAAGGCTGGTTACCATTTGCCCCTGCCCAAGACGTTTAGCCTGAAAGCTGGTGGTTTGACATGGGGAGGTCCTATTTAAGAGCGGAAGTATCACGAATTGAGAGTATAAATAAAAACTACTGGGGTGAAGGTATAAGGGAGAAAGATCAGAATCTTCGAATTGCACATTCGGTAATAAATTCGACATTTCCCATTGGAATGGCCTCTGTTGAAAGCCTAGGTGGTTATGGCATCAAGGCAAATAAATATGATTATCTAGACATCATTTCCTCACTGAGAACAGGAAGTAGAACCTATGCCTATTTGATTCAGTCTATCAATGTGTCAGATATGTTGTAAAAAATTATTACATGGTTCTGGAAAAAAAGAAAAGGAAACATGGGAAGTGATTTTGTGGCTGCCTGAGAGCAGAGAAGGTGGAGGGAAGAAAAGCCCACGGAAGGGATGTACCTAACTAACTAGTTCCACTTATGGCTCTGCCTGATCAATGACCACGTTTGACATCACTGATCATTACAATGCTATCCAGGGCCCGAGAGGAAACCGGGGTGCTCGGCTCTGCTAAAGCTTCTGCCCCGTGGCATCTGCTTGGGGAGGGGAATCAAAAATAAAATTTTTTTTTTCTTCTTAGTAAAATTATCTGCCAGAGAAACAATGAAGCATGAAAAAGTACTGTTTAGAGTGTGCATGTCTACTATACGCTTTTAAAATGCTGGCTATTACCTTCTGAGACACTTCCCTTTATGCCATTGTATATATCATGTAAATTCCAGTGGACTTTTTATTTTTTTAAACAATATTACAGGTTGAAAATAAGCGAGTCTATTTGGGTTGGCGCATCATAAAGTCAGAAGCATCAGCATGTTTCCTGTGGGTCTGTACCTAAGACCCTCAGACAGGAGGCACAGTTAATTAGCATGGAGGTTATACATGTAACACCTTTCGTCTCTAACAGAATCATTTATTCTCTTTCAAAAAAAGGAAATTAAACAGAAGTCAAGGGTAGGCTGTTTTTCATGACTGTAGACAGTAATAATAATAATAATAATAAATAGAATTCTCATGTAAATTTCATTTTGTGAATACACGGGTAAAGCACATGATCCTGGGGCTTCCAAAATGTGGTACGTCCCACAGATGGCTCCGACTTGCGAGTGGGCTCAGTTCTGCATTTGGAATGAAAGGAATTTTAACACTATTTAGACAAAGCCTCAAATGCAGTGTGACGGGAAAGCTAGATTTCCTTATGTGATTTAAACAACATCAAAAAAAATTAGAGACCTATTTGTAATAAGGGTGCTCCGGCAGGATTCAGGAATTTTTTTGTTAAAAACAAACAAACAACAAAACCCCAGCATGTATTTGTGTTCACCACACATTACATTTCAAAGCTTTTTAGTAATTTTTTCCCTAAATATGGTTACTTTTTCTAATGTCTTTTATTAGGAGTTAGACTTCTCTTAAAGGCAGCCACCAAAATCGATTTTTTTTTTTTTGTCAACGCCACTTTGTGTTTTTCATATTTGGGTACAAAACCTGCTAATTATATTGAACTTCCTGGTAGGGTCCTGTCAAAGCACTTAATTGTTGGACCCCTGTACTTTTCTCCGAAGTGGCACCCCCCATGAGATGATTATAATAACTCCACCCTGGTCACTCTTATCTGGAAAATGTGTTTGCCTAAAATCTTGCATCAGATGCTGGGCTTTCTAAGTGATACATCCATTTCTGCTTCTCCAGTGGGAGACTGCAAATCTCCTCGTTGGGATCAGACCCAAAAAAAAAAAAAAAAAAATCTCTGAAGCAGAGAAGAAGAACTAAGTTCAAACACATGGAAGAAGGTTTACTAAGACGTCTGTTAGAGCAAAATGAAGTGTGGATTCAGGGTCCCTATCCAAGCTAACAGTGAGAGAACGGTCAAAATGCCCTGTTAGCCTCTGTCTTCGTGTTCTGTGAAAGAGGGAAGGAAGGCAGATACATCGGCCAGAACTCATCAGCGCCAAGCACAACCTGCTTTCCTCAAAATCAGGCCTTCATTCAGAGTTGCAATATTATCTTTGTTTCTTTTTTTTAAAGGACAGAAAAGAAAATAAAACAGAAGTCACTGTGTTGCCTCTATCTTCAAAACAGTGTTGGCTTTGTCTAACATCCTATTAGCGATTTAGGGGAAGTTGATGAAGAATGCAAGCTGCATGAATTTGTAACATTAGTTGCATGAATTTGTGTCATTTTTAAAATAGGTCAATGCTGTTAGTGAAGGTGGCTCCAGACTTGCCAACCGATCTTTTCAGGGAGCCCCCACTCACAACCTGTGTTGGGATAAAACACCAATAAATCAAAACACAGCCTTTATTTCAATCAGGCATTATTTTTTCGCTCCTATTCCAGGAATAAGGTGCTTTGCAATCATTACTAGTTCATCTATGTGGAGATGCCCTCAGCTAAATCTGCACGGGGAAATATGATTTAATAACACAGTTTAAACCCAGATATATACTTGGACTTCTGTTAAGTGAGAGGAGGATTTTTCTTTTTCCTATTTAAGACAAATGACCTTCAAAGTTAAAAACACAAACCAACAACTTTGATGTGTTCAAAGCGTTGATGTGAAATCTTGTCAGGCCTTGCTAACAAGAAAATCATGGCGTGTGAGGGAAGAAGAAAAATAATCAGTTTCAGCCAAAAGGCAAGAACTGTTTATCTTGACCATCGAATGCACATGTGCCCAAGCCACCTCTGCCAATACCCTTTCTGGGCTCATTTCTCTCCAGATGGGCACGATGCTGGGGGATCAGACACTCGGGGAGAGGCCGAGAAGGCCCTGCTCTCAGGCTGGCATTTTTGTTTGTTTGTTTCCATCCAGGCAATGGTATCTCAACTTATTTAAAAACTGAAAACTGTGAGGGGGTCATGGATTTTCCGAGATGGCAATTTACATTTACATTACATATTACTAATTATTAGAAGGACTGCACTAACAAAACAGCCTGTGTTTCAATCTGAATTATTGCCTCACTACTTCTTCATTACTCCTTCCTCTAGAGAAAAGGATGCCTTTCAAACTTCTAATGCAGTGCTGGGCCCAGTTAAACTGCACACTAAGAAACTGAGTACAGAATCAAAAAAAAAAATTGCAGTTTATTATTGTAATTATTCTTTCTCTTGATATAACCAGAATTGAAAATGAAAGAAAAGCACATAGGAACATCACGCGTGGTTAGTTAGTAACTCAAGATATAAAACAATTTTGCACAGCAAAATATGTAAAAGAAAAGTAACTGACAAGATTTTTTTATATTTATTGTGGTAAGATTTACTTTTCATTTTGCTTTTAAAGACAGGATGTCAGTCCCTGAAAATAACATTTACTGATTATTGCCTTTAAAACTGTGGATTTTTTTTTAAGTTACAGAAAATCCAGTTCTGCACCACAATACAACTGTAAAAAAATCTGCATCATCTTAAAACTGTGCAGTAATGCCATTTTTATAACTGCATAAATTTTATTAGCGTTCTAAACAGTTTTGCAAATTTTTTTTGTATTATATGCTTGCAGGTTATATCTTAGTGCAATTCAGTCCCAAATACTTTAATTTGAAAAAAAAAAACATACATTTTGAATGTAAAATACCCCTACAGATATAAACAGGGGTGCTTCCCCTTTTAATACTTTGGTTTTCAATACAGTCAGTGGTATAGCAAAGACTACACATACCCAACTTATATTTAAGTTGCAAGCACATGCTGTATAAGCTACTTTTTTTTTAAACAGTCCCCTTGCAAACTCTACCCCCCTTAACATCACAACAGTAAACAATTTAGTGCATCAATCTTTTAAAAAATCTACAGCTAAACAGACCTAACTCTTTCAAATTTATCTATAACATTCCTTTATCTGTAGCATACATTTTAACTGGGCTAACAGATTATAAAAACTAGAATTAAATTATATACTAGAAACCCATAGCATTCCACATTTGACAATGACCAAAAGCCAAAAAAATAAAAACAAAACAAACCAAATATAATGGGGCAGATTTCTTTCTCTTAAAAATAAATTTTAGACTGCTTTCGGCAACAGCACAATTTTAGTCCACCCAATGGGGTGGTCATTCTCATTTAAAAAGAATACATTACGAGTTCTTTACTGTTGGCCTTGTTAAATTTTTTAACCCCTTCTGGCATCTTTGACAAGGAACCCCTTCAGTGCATTTACAATGGGAAGGCTGAAGTTCTGAGTAACTCAAAGCAGTTTTGGAGCAGATGCAAACTTTCATAGGAAGAAGGCTCTAGGGTTGCACTTTTTTTTTGTTCTGAACTCAAAAAAGTCATGAGGCAATAAAACAAAAATATGAATGCCAATGCCATAAGTCTTCGAATGTCCATTTCCAAGCCAAAAGGAAAAAAAAAAAGAAAAATAATTATACCATACATGTCCAGCATGCAGGCTTTTTTTTATTAATATAATGTCTCTTTTCCATAAAGTCTTTGAAACAGTTATAGTTCATTGTTGCTAAGACAAAGTAGCAAGCATAATAATGCATGAGATGAGAATGAGTTTTTTTGTTTTTTTGTTTTTTTAATGGCAGACTAAACTCTCAGATTTGGCATCATAAGGACCAAAACTCACGAGTGACACCCAGAAGGTTGATGCAGGCTTGATTGTGGCAGGTTCGTGAGGATTTTTTTCCCTCTATTTTAGCATAACAATGCTCAAAAAACCCCGATGGAACTCAGCACGCTGCAAGTCTATAACATTTCACATTTTTTTTTCCTTTGCAAGCTCAATCTCATATGAAGAACTCAGGAGGAGAAAAAAAACTTAGCCTTTTTTTTCCTTTTATCTCAAAGAAGATGGGTGGAGAGGGAGTGAGGGTGGAGAATGGGTGGGGGGTCGAGTTAGGGGCAACACAGCAAGCTCCAAAAACTCAAAAGTTCTTTAAAAAAAAAAATCCAAACAAAATAAAACACACACACAGAAAATGAACACCAGCTCATGAACTGAAGAAGAAAAAAAAAAATATGTGAATGATGCAGGCTTCAAAGGTGAGCATGAGGAACTCTGTGGAGATCTTTGAACATTGAGCAAGTGAAAGGGGAGGGGGATGTTTAAAAAAAAAAAGCCAGCAAGTTATGGAGAATTTCAGATTGGCAATCCATGAGCCAGACCACCAGCCCCTCCCCGGTTCAAAAACAGCCGCCACCACCACCATCATCTCGGAGCAGGGTGCGTGTATGTGTGTGTGTGTGTGTGTGTGTGTGTGTGTGTGTGTGTGTGCAGGGGAAACTGGGGGGGTGCGGGGGGCAAGCTCGGGAGGGGAGGGGGCGAGGTGGTGGCGAGCAAGGCTCTCGGAACTGCAAGCCCACACCCGAGTCGGACCCCCACGGAGCGCTTATCAAGGTGGCGAGCTGGGGTCGCGTGTCAGACTCACATGAAAAACTCGGGAGAGGACGGGTTGTCGCTGCTCGAGCCGTTTTCTCGGAAGCCGCTGCTCACCAGCTTCTCGTACTTCTCCTTGTACGCGTCCCTCTCGCGCACCAGCCTGGAGATCTCCTGCTTGAGGTGGTCGACCTGCTGCAGCAGCTGGTTCTTCTCGGACTCCAGGACGTGCCTCTGCTGCACCCTCTTGAAGCGGCAGGACTGGGCATAGCCGCGGTTTTTCAGGGTCCGCCTTTTCTGCTTCAGCCGGATCACCTCCTCCTTGCTGACCCCGCGCAGCTGCCGGTTCAGCTCGCGCACCGACATGGTCACCAGCTGCTCGTCGGAGAAGCGGTCGTCGA
>ML663568.1:16474390-16588925 GCA_007570785.1 Antilocapra americana | reverse complement strand
GCCGCCCGAGCCGCCGCCCGAGCCGCCCGCGCCCCCGGCCGAGGCGGACGCGCTGCCCGCGGCGCCCGGCGCGCCGGCCGTCGGGTGGTGATGGTGGCCGGCGGCGTGGTGGTGGTGGTGGTGGTGGTGGTAGTGCGGGCCCCCGCCGCTCTGCGCGGCGGCCGCGGCGATCACGGCGGACACCACGGCGGCGGCGGGGCCCATCTCCTCGCCGCTGCCGCCCAGGGAGGCGCCGGCGCCGGCCCCGGCCGCCGAGGCCAGCTGCTGCGCCCCGCGCGCGTAGCCATCGAAGCCGCCCTGGAGCTGGTGGCTGTTGCTGATGAGCGCCTCGACCGCGTCCTCGGGGCTGAAGCCCAGCGCCTCGGGGTTCAGCTGCTGCGGGTAGCCGGTCATCCAGTAGTAGTCTTCCAGGTGCGCCTTCTGCTCGCTGCCCGAGCCCGGGCTGGGCGCCGAGAAGCTGGGCGAAGGGGGCACCGAGCTGCACGGCGTGCTCATGGGGGTGGAGGACAGCGAGCCCCCGGCGATGAGACGGCCGCACTGGCTGATGATGCGGTCGGTCTCCACCGGCTCCTTTTTCACTTCAAACTTCATCAGATCGAAGTCATTAACATATTCCATGGCCAGGGGACTGGTGGGCAGGTCGGAGTTGTTCATTGCCAGTTCCGATGCCATTCTCCTGCCGCCGCCGCCGCCGCCGCCGCCGCCGCTCCGCCAGATGGGCTGCAGGAGAGGGGCCAGCGGGCTGTGCTGGGTGGCCAGCGGGTGAGCCAGCTTGCCGGGCTGGGGCGCTTCTAGCTCGCGCGGCGGTGGCTGGCCCGAAACCTCCGAGCGCGCACACACACACACACACACCCCCGCCGCCCTGCCCGCGCCCCCCGCGCCCGCCCTCCCTCCCCCCCCCGGCTCACGCCAATGTGCTCGCTCGCTCGCCCCGGCCCCTCCTCGCCTGCTCGCCTCCTAGCGCGCCGAGCCGGCGGCTTCAGGCTCGGGAAGGTCCTCCGCGGGCTGCGGTGGCGGCGGCGGCGGCGGCGGCGAAGCCGGAGGAGCCCGGCTGGGTGCGCGGCGTCCCCGGCTCGCCGCTCCGCTGCGCGCTTTGCATAAGGAGGGCTCGGCTCGGATTGCCGACCCCGGCTGCAGGCGGGGCGCGCGCGGCGGCCGTTCGGGGCTGCAGGCGCGGCGGGCGGCTGTCCGGGCGGCGCGGGCCTTGGCACGGGGGAGTTAACACTTCATGCTTCTTGCCTCCTCTTCTGCCTGGCTCTTTTTTATTTAAAGAAAAAAAATTTTTTTTTTCCCTCTCCTCTCGCTCAACCTCGCGCTCTTCCTCCCTCCGTGCAAAGTGCAAGACAGAGGTGCAGCCGGGCTGGAGGAAAGGGGGCGGGGGGGAGAGTTGAGTTCTTTCTTGCTTTTTTTTTTTCTTTTAAAGCGAAATAGCGAAGTCCTGGGGAAAAGGCGAGGCGCAGAGCAAAAGGGGGGAGACCGAGCCGACGAGCAGCCGGAGCTATACAGCTCGAAGATGAAAAAAAAAGATTTTAAAGCCTCTGATCCAGCAAGAAGAGTTTAAAGCTATTGCTGAGTTTTATAGCACTCGTGACGTCAGGCCCAAATGGGAAATTGACTGGTACTCCGGACCAATGGGAGGCGGCGGGAGCGCCGGCGATTAGCATAGGAGTCGAGAAACAAGGAAACTTTTCCGAGCTGTCAATCAGGGCCCAATCAGCTGACTGTCAGCTGGGCCGGGCAGTCTTAACCCTTCCCGCGCCGCAGCCTCCGCGAGAGGTTGCAAAGCCCGGAGCAAAGTTTGGTGCAAGAGGGGACGGAGTTTTCCGGAGGGGCTGCGGGAACCCGGGTGGACAGCGAAGACGGTTTGCTTTACTTCGCAGCGAGAGAGGCCTGCCTTCCGGAGCCCCAGCTCGCCTGCCACTCGCTCGGCCTGCTCCCCCCCCACCCCCTCCCGACCCCCCCCCCCCCCCCCCCCCCAAGGATCGTGAATTCGCCGGGTAGCTTTTCCTCCTTGCTCCACCTTAGGGCACCCAGGTTTCCGCCCGGAGGGAACCTTCTTTTCCCCGAGACTGGCAGTGCCCGGAGCGCAAACTTGGCCCCAACTCTTTGTCCCTCTCCCTGGTGCGCGCGCGCGCACGCGTAGGGGTGCAGGGGTCCCCACTGCGCGCTCGACCTAACCGGCCGCGCGCCTGCCAGGGCGGCTTCAAGTCCGCGGAGAGAGAGAGCCCGTATTATCAGCCCCTTTTAAAGGACTTGAAATAAGTTGTTTAGGGGCCATTCCGCGCGGGGGCTGCCTGCCCGCTGGCACCTCCGGTCCTTGGCTGGGGGGAACGAACGCCTAGGCGAATTAACTCCGGGAAAGCTCGGAGTCAGGTCAGCCCGGCTCCTCACCCTCGGGCTTCTGACTCTGGCCCGAGTCTGGCCTTTGAGATTCATTTCTCTCTCTCATACACACACACACTCATCCACCCCCTTATGAAATCTGACTCCTGTTTATCAGGGTCCTGCGCGCCCTTTGCACTTTTACATTTCACTTAATTATTTCAGACTTGATCTTGGGGAGGCGAAAAAAGAACCAACACCCCAGCCTTCACCAGCTCCCCTCGAAGGGTTAAGTTTTAAACCGCGGTTTCTCGGACGGGTCCGGAAACCCAGAGTGGGGGGTGGGGAGGACGGGAGTAGGGGCTGCTTCTCCCCCTGGGGTGGGGGGGGTGTGCCGATGCTAATAACTGTTCAGTTTTCTCGATCGATTCTTCTAAAGCTTTGCAGAAAAAAAAGAAAAGAAAAGAAAAAGGAAGGAAAAAAAAAAAGAAAGAACCAGCAACTCTGTTTCTAAGATTTTAAAGCGATAGGCCAGATGGAGAAGCCGAGATTTATTTGAGGGAAAGCGAGAGGGCGCGGAACCGACCCAGCGTTTGGAAGACCAGCCTGCCTGCCTGGATGTTGGACTGTTGATTCCTCCAATTAATGCAATGCACTTGGTGTTAATCATATTTATCTTATTTTATGGGAGGGGGAGACGCTAGGAGGGTGCATTTAAAAAAAAATCTGAAAAGCCTGCAAAACGGTCGAAGAGTGAAAACTATTGTTGGACCGAGTTGGTTCTTACCTCAACAGCGCCACCTTTCGGCAAAGGTCAGTTGAAATTGATCCTTGTCCAGTTTTGTTGATGAAATGAAAAGAAGCTGGTTTGCCTAGGTGGGAGGAGGAAAGAGGGGCGGAAAGTTAGATTGGCTGCAAGTGGGAGAACCACCGACTTTGTCAGGAAAGGGGCTGAAGGCAGTGCTGGCAGGTGCAGGAAACATTTTTTTCTGCCACCGTCCCCTTTGACTGTGGAGAAAGAGGCCAGGGAACCCGGGAGACTTATGCAAGAGAATCCCCTGTAACAAAGAGGGCCCCAAACCCCTTTAAAAAAGTGCCAGGATGCATTTTCAACGGGCTTTATGGCAATATCAATAGAATTAAAGTTACTTGTAATTCAGTGATAAATGAGATGTCTCTAGTAAGTAAGATTAAGTGCAGTGCTATAAAGTTGTTTATCTGAAAAGTAATTCTCAGAAAACCTGACTTCTGACACTTAGTCATATATTAAGCCAGCTTCTTGAACATTGCACTTCGGAATGCTCTCACCCACCCGACTGCATACTTTACTATTTATAATGAGACCTTAGGTGTCACTCATTGGCTTCATGCACCAGATTAGACTTGTGTTCATTTCTCTCATGCTGGCAGCCTTGGGTTTCAGCAAACCCGGGAATCCCTAAGGAGAGACTCCCCAAAAGGTTTGTAGGCAAGCCGTTACCCTAAAAGGCCAGCACTGTTGGTATTTTCCAGAAAAGCACTTTTTCTTTTCATCATTACTGCAGAGAAGATGTTTATAAGAGTAGTTTGGGTTTTATGGGAGTACTTTGTTGGGATGGAAGGAAATATGGAGATAGGTCCATAACCAGTTTGGGGAAGAAAGAGTGAAGATTATGTCAATATTTATGCAGCCTCACAGAATCTCTTTGCTTTCCTCTGTCAGTATGTCACCTAGTAATGAAGTTAAGGGATTACAGGTTATGTATTCAGAGGAAAAATTTACTGCTTAAATTATATAAACATATTATGTCATTAGCATTGTCTATGGCAATACTTTTCTAAGTCGTCTTAAAGTTATTAGCCACAAATGCCTGAAGTTTATATTTTCATGTAAAATATGAATTTCAGTATACTTAGGAAGAATTAATTCATTTTTTTAATTAGAATTTTTGCTTTAATCTTTTTGCATTGGATTTTTGGTAAAAGCTGTGAGATATGATCCCTGCTGCTCATGAAAGTGTTTTTGGTCAGGAACACTGAAACTGCTACATTTATAAATAAACAACATTTATAAACAAAGTTCACTAATGACGAAGATCATGAGATACAGATTCATGGCCATGCACCTAATTGTTGCAATTATGTAGCATTTCTAGAAATTAAATGCCCGGGTTTGGGCAGCTAAATGTATTATTATCTGCACATTTTATTTTTGTACACTGCTGTCAAGCCAGGGTGTTTTTCTTTCTTTCACTGCAGAGTCTTTTATAGTCTCCCATTTTCTCTTGGAAAAAAAAAAAAAAGATACAAATTATTTTTTAGACGTGGAGCAGTGATGCTCCCAGGCTTATAACTTAATTCTCATTTTTGTCCTTTTTGCTTTATTATTTGGTGATTCATAGGGGTGTCTAAACATTTACAGTCCTCTCTTAGCAGCGTTTCTCTTGTAACAATTGAGCTCTCTCATTTTAATTAGTACTATTCAGGTTTTTGAATCTCTACAATTACAGCAGGCCACATTTCTTTAGATTTCTTTGCTAACATTGTTTGTTTCACTTCTCTCCTAGCCAATATAATCCAAATACAATATGAACTGTGTTTTCTTACTGCTTAATATATTAGCATGCTATATATATTCTGGTAATCTCTGTAGAACAATATAGAGTAATTTAGAAACCACGAATTTGTCATTATTGACCAATTCAAACCAGTAGCGTTCAACTTTCTGAAAGCAGTGAATCTTTATAGAGGAATTTGGTGGGAGGGAGAAGGGCATGGGTCGAATCACGTAGGAGATTGTGAAACTCTAACATCAAAAACACAGTGTTGGTTTCAAGTCAGTACGTACATAACAACTTCATGCAAAAAAAAAAAAATCAAACTCTGTTTACATCCAAATTATAATGATTCAAAGTGAAAAATAATATAGTCTTCCTGATTGTGAGTTACCACTGTTCAGGTGTATCATGTTGGAATGAGACATATATAATCTGAAAAGAACAAGATGCATCAAGGGTAGCATCTGAACTCTGTTTATCCAGGAGCTGATTTTTACAGTGCAGAACTATCCAGTGTCCACTGAATTTCTCTTTGAAACCAACTAAATCGATTTGAGGAAAGAGTTGTTCAGAGGAACTGAATGATAAGGCATGGAGTGTTCTTAGCTGGAGTGTTAGAGAAATCCTTTTAACAGTCTTTAGTGAGCAGGGCAAGTAAATCACAAATCACTGTTAGCAGATTCATGGAAGAAAATTAATCGAATCAGACGAGATAATCTGATAAGGGTAAAATTGCTGAGGAAACAGTCTTGCCTCATATTGGAGAATGTAAGACAACAGTCTGACTGCAAGGAGTCGTTATGAATAGGTGAATTATGTGCTAAATAATCATCAGAGTAAATCAGCATTTATTAATCCTTTTCTCTTTAAGCAATTCACAGTTGTAAGTTAAAGCCGCTCTCTCTTTGAAGACACATCTTTTATAATTTTTATTAGAGGTAATTTATTATTTGCATTACCTGTATTTACTTCATAATTGAACATTTTGCATTCAAATTTATGTAATGCATTATGCTTGAGAATATATTTCTGCCTGATTAGCATAAATAGTCACTTACCTCATGAATTACTAACAAAGTTTATCTTAAAATATAGGTTTTTTTATTAAGTGGAACACAAACATATGTACAATAAATTCTGATTTTCCGGTGCTGTTAGAGAATGGCTCACATTTGGTTTCAGGGAAGCCAGGCTTTAAGGGGAGGGGAGTAATCAAGAGGAGAGAGCAAAAAATAGACAAATCAGATGTGGAGGTTTCTCTGGGGGGGTAATACCATTTTGATGGGGGGTTGTGCCTGGTCGGGGGGGCAGGGGGGAAAGGGCAGAAGAAGGGTCAGGGGTCTTCATACACTGTTTACATTGTTTACTGGAAAGTAGATTCTGAAAAAAAAAAAAAAACCCCAACCGAATCGTCTGTGCCTTTGTGAAAGACCATAGTAGCAAGTATATCTCATTGCCAGAGTTTGGGGTCTTGTTTATGTTATGTTTGTTTGTTTACGTGTGTCAGGCTCCCAGAGGGCTCTCCCTTAGAACACAGTACACATCATTTAGTCAGGTTCTTGTTTGTTTTGCACCAGAGATGTGGGAAAGCCAGATGTTTTCTCGAGTGAGACTTCCTAGGACGGCCTCTGCAGATTTACTCTGGCTCCTGTCCTTTCCTCACCCAACCAAGACACCCATTGAGGCCTGACGGACGGGAGGGGATTGATAAACAGCTCTGTGCGTACACTAGCATCTGATCGGGATTAATCAACAGCTCTGTATACACCCCAGCATGTGTGCAAAAGGACTTCTTTGGGGTTTAGGCACAGAGAGAGATTCAAAATTAGAGGCCTCTTTCCTATTCTTGCCATTCCAAATCCACAGATTCCCATGCTTGTCTCTTTCTTTTCTTTTTCCTTCTTTCCTTTTTTCCAGAACATAGATATAGCCCTAGCTTTTTATTTTCCTTCAGTTAGGAACCACTTGCAACTCACCATTCCATCGTTATACCCTCTTTGATCCTATTCGCAGAGCTACACCATGGAGGGGATTTGTCCCGAAAGCATTCAGCCCTTCGAAGGTTTATCGTGCTGAAGTCAGAACTGACTGTTTACAAAAAGCAGGAATACAGAAACGGACCTGATATTGGGACAGCATTGGCTCAGGGTGTGTCTTCCGTGCAGGAGACACCAGGGGACAGACTCCGTAGTTTCCGTCACTTTCCTTCCTCCCCCTGGGTCTGGGGTGATTCTTAGGTTCTGGTCCAGTGGCATTTAGCAGCCATGTGCCCTGGGAGCTGGAACCTCGAATCCTAGAACACACAAAACTGGGCTTAAGTGGGTGCATGTTGACTGGGGGACTCTGCTGAGGCAGATGGTTTCTGAATCTCTGTGTTTCTGAGCTTGTTTGGCTGGACCGGAGAGGAGAGCTCCCCCGGGGCCTGTTGTATCTCTGTTCTGGGCTGCAGCGACGCTTCTGCTGAGCTTTCGCACGTGTTCTGTGCACTGGGAACCCCAAACCTACCCAGGGACGCCCTCACGGCCTCACCCGTTACGAAGGTGTTCCTGGTCCCACGGAGAACAGAGGACTGGGCAGACAACCCCTCCCGCCCCTAATAAAAATGAAAGTCAAATTTATAGATCCTTTTGCTAGTATTCTTATTTAGTTGTTTTATAAACTATGATCCATGTCATTGGTTAAAGAGAAACGTTTGAATCAGACCGAAAGGGGAGGACATCAAACAAAGGAACCCTAATTATGGTCCCAGGCGTTACCATCTGTGATAATTGGGGTCTGGGTGTTTACTCTCTGCAGAGTGGAACTGTAGCAGGCACACCATTCTTTAACAATCTCAGAAAGCAGCTTGGGGCACGCCCCCATTCTTTGGGGGAGAACCTCAGACCACGGAGAGCGTAGAACTCGGACCTTAACACTCTCCCTGCAATGTGCAATCAGTGGGACTCTGCTCTGCAGCACGGGCCTGCAAACGGTCAGCATGCAGGGCTGGCTACGGCACAGCAGTCCGTGAGACCATGAGGGGCCCAGGAGGACATCTGCCTTTCTTCCAAAATCAGAGTTCAAAAAGTGAAAATCATCAAGTATGGGTTCCATCTGTCATTATACCAACATAGCTATAAAATAAAATCAAGTTTCCTTACAGAAGAAGGAGTCTGTGGAAACCAAAGTGAGTAGCACCCACACAAGTCTACGTGGGGCCCTGATAGCATGTACTTGATTACCTCCAGCGACTGGGTGCTCACTGCCTATTTTACCTTCCACCCTGTCCATCTGTCTCCCCACAGTCCTGAGACTTGTCAGGAGAAGCTTTTAGTCTGTCTAGTATCGAGTCATACCCCTTTCTTCTGAACATGAGTCTAGATGTTATACGCTGGAAAGGGTGTAATGAGCCCTTACGCCCCTCGGGGTGTCCCAGGGGTAGAAGACACCCACTATGACACCCTCCCCTGCCATTCACCCCTTTTCACTTCCGCACGGCCAGCGCCCTCAGCACTTTCACAGATGCCCGAATTTCAAGCGCCCCTGCCTCCTGGCCGCCGCCCTGCTCTTAAGGCTCAGACTCCAGAGCTGAACCCAGATCCCCAGGTGTGAGCTTCTTATCGCCGAGCAGGCACCGCCCTCCATCTCCCGGAGCCGCAGACTGTCTCCTCTCGTGCACACCGTAATTTCCCCAGTCTCTTCAGCAGACACAGGCAGACACAGAGCACTGGTGACTCATCAAGCCTGGCCCCAGGCCTCTTTTCCTCGCGTTTCCCCCATCCTCTGTTTGTGGGCTTGTGTTTTTGAACCCAAGCATAGAAACATACAATGATCTCCGGTAGGAGCCATCTGTCTCCTTCTGTCGAGCCTGGTCCCTGCCTGTCTAAATCTCTCTTTGGATCTAGAATGTGCCATCGACTAGGTTTAGTTTGCTTTCTACCTCTGTGGCAGTTGGCAACGAAATGGGTGTGCTTTCTCTATGACTTCACCTCTCGGAAACAGGTCCCTCACCTGCAAAACGGGTGCTGGTCAGGGTCAGAGATTGTAGCTGTGAAGTGTCTGCTACCACGGGAGTACACAGGGCAGCTCCCAAAGTGGCGGGAGCCCTCCTGCACTTCCAGCTCTCCCCGAGTTGTTGATGACAGTATCGCAGGGGACCAAGCCTCGAAGGTCCCTCTCAGCCCCTCATCATTACACAAAATGACTCGCTGGATTATTCAAGTCCCCTAGTGGACATTCTAAATTAAATGGGCCTAAAACATCACCAAATCAGCAGGGAAATGCAAGTCAAAACCACCATGAGGTATCACCCCCCTCACCTGTTAGGATAGCTATTATCAAAAAGATAAAAGATAACAAGAGCTGGCAAGGATGTGGCAAAAAAGGGAACCCTTGGGCACTTCTGGAAGGAATGTCAATTGGTGCAGCCACTGTGGAAAACAGTATGGAGGCTCCTCAAAAAATTAAAAACAGAACTACCATATGGTCCAGCAACTCGCCTTATGGGAATGTGTCCAAGGGAAACGAAATCAGTACCTCAAAGAGCTATCTGGAGTCCCATGTTTATCACAGCATTACTTATAATAGCCAGGATACGGAAACAGCCTAAGTATCCATCCACAGGTGAATGGGTAAAGAGAATCTGATACAAGGGAATATTATTCAGCCTTAAAAAAGAAAGTGATCCTGCCATTTGCGACAATGTGGGTGAACCTGGAGGACGTTGTACTAAGGGAAATAAGCCAGACACAGAAAGACAAATACCATATGATCACATTTATATGTGGAGTCTTAAACGGTCACACTTACAGAATCGAGATTAGAATGGTGCTGATGGGGGAGTAAAGGGTGGAGGAAAATGGGGAGCAGTTGATCCAAGGGCACAGTGTCAGTTGTGCAGGACGTATCCATTCTACGGCACACTGGATATGTATGATAAACTGCATCTATTGTAGACCATATTGGACATCTGTTTCACAGCATGTCAGCTGTAATGACCAAAACTGTACAGGACACTGTGTATTGTAATTTGCTAAGAGAGTAGGCCTTAAGTGCTCTTCACACACACACAGACAGTAACTGTGATGTAATGGATGTATTAACTAGTGCGGTTGTGGGGGTTATTTCACAGTGTATACACGTACCAAAACATTACATCGTATGCCTGAAATATACGCAATTTATATTTGTCAATTTTGCCCCAATAAGGTGGAAGCAACGGAACTGGCCTATTTGGTAATTGGGGTCATTTTAAACCCCATGGGGATGTCCTACACTTGCCCTTCTAATTAATTCTAAAACAACTTTACTTTTTTTTATGGTATAGATACAGCTCTCTGTCGAGGATGGCAGGTAACTTAGATAACTGTTTAAAGTTTCACCTGCTCTGACCTCTGTAAACCTCTGCCCTGTCAAAATATACAGTAGCTGTCCAAAGCTGGGACCTCAGAGACTAATAAAAAATAGATGTAACCTAGAAAACCTAAGCAGAAGAGCTCTGTGTGTGTATAAAAGACTCTTTGCGGTCTGTTCCTTCCACCTTGCTGCTTCTCTCGTTGCCGTCTGCCATCTCCCAATGCCAGTTTTGAAGCCGCGAGGCTCTGAAGCGCTTTCTTGAACAGAAGAGTTCAGAGTTGCCAGTGTCCACCTTTGAGCTGCTGCTGGCTCCCCCTGGTCTCTCTTGAAAGGAGCTCAACATGCAGACTTTTGCAGACTCTGCCCTTTGTGGCTCCCTTCGCTTCTCCTTGCAGAGAAAGCTGGGCATGAAAGCAGGAGGGAGCTGGTGAGCATGTATGACCTGCCGCCCAGGGTCTGTGTGCTGCTTGAGAGCTTGGGGCCGGCTGTCACAGCGAACCAGGCAAGGTTGTCACTGGGGCCTGTAGGGAGGATCGGGACTCTTGGGTGAGCGTCCCCATGGACTCCAGGCTCCATGAAGAGCTGCTGATCTGGGCTGATCGTGTGGGTGCTGGCGGGTCGGGGAAGGGGGCGTCGGCATGGAGATAGGGTGCTGATTCACTCTCTGACCTCGGCAAAGCTTCCCTGTCTCCTCCAGCCCATTTCTCTAGCTGAAAATGGGCTGGACTTCATGGAGAGGTTAAAAAAAAAAATCCTGGATTGTACGGAGGTAACATTTTCAGCCCTTTGATGCTGAATACAGGGTAGGTAAGCACGGAGCAGACACGATATAGACAGAGCTGACATGCCGGGCTGTTGCAGAGCACTGGTGGGTCGTGGTACCAAGTCAGAATATCTTTGGGGTGAAAACGACAGAGCCAGCGCCGTGGGGGCAGAATGGGAGGGCCAAAGCCTCCAGCATCTCCAGGCCAGAGTACATTGGGGTTGTAGGTCAACGCTATTTACAGCCTTTGGGGGCAGAGAAGCGCGGATTTCTGAGGGGGCTGAGCCAGGCGATGCTGCCCTTTGGTGCCAGGCCACCATGCGGTCTGAATCCTGCTCCGTCCCAGGGGTGAGGCCTGGGCGATTCGGTGGACCCAGCCTCTGGGCCCGAGTCTCCTCCTGGGTTAAAGGTGGGAGGGTTTTTGTCACCACAGTGCGCATGCATACCCAGGGCTCGCACACGTCAGCCGGCTGCTGGTAAGTCCTTAAAAGAACGGACTTATTAGTACGAGCTGAGGGCTGTGCCGACATCCTGCGGGCACCGTTTCCATCTATGGCGCCTCGTGCACACGAGGATCTTGGGAAATCTCTTCCCCTCTGTCTCCTCTGCTTCCGCTGTCAGGACCTGGCAGAGTTCCTCTTTCCACTTCTCCTGAGTCTCTGCACGCTTTTGCCCACTGGAGTGCCTCCTTCCCTGCATGCCCTCCATCCTATCTCCTGGCTCATCCTGATTCCTCTCCAGGTCCGGTGGGCTCACTGTCCCAGCCCTGCTCCCACTGCCTCTATGTCCTCCTGGTGCCTCATCGGTTCCTCACCTGCCCTGGCAGCACAGTGAAGCCGGGAGGACACCTCTCATCTCTCCATCTTCTTCATCTACTGTGAAGCACACAGTAGCTGCTCAAAAAATGTCTATCAAATGAAAGTGGCATCTTAGGTGATGCTAGTGGTGAAGAAGCTGCCTGCTGATGCAGGAGACACAAGAGATGGGGCTTCGAACCCGGGGTCGGGAGATCCCCTGGAGGAGGGCATGGCAGCCCACTCCAGTGTTCCTGCCTGGAGCATCCCATGGACAGAGGAGCCTGGCAGGCTACAGTCCATGGGGTCGCACAGAGTCAGACACGACTGAGCACGATCATATATAAATAAACACACACACAAGCGCTCCGGCTGCTTGCGTCATTTTCTGAAGTGTGAAGGCACACGGAATGTCCTGCCAAGTGTCCCCGAAATCGTGCCTGTGAGAGGGGGTGGCTGGCTGGCTGCTGGGTTGCAAGGAGGCAGCTTCTACACTCCCCTCTCACGCGTCCGTCCTCAGCTACCAGGAAGCTTATCTCCTGCACTGATGGCGCCCGTGTCCTCCTGAGCCAGACCCGGCTGGAGACACGCTGGAGACGTGCGGCCCGGGAGCGAGGTGGATGCCGGCAGACCTGGCCGGGACGGGGCTCTGGACGAGCGCTGAAACGCCCGGGTGCACCGAGGTGCGCCGTCTGGCTCCCAGCCGCCGCCGCGGGCCTCTTTCCAGCCTGAGTCACGGCTGCCTCCCCCAGGGCTTCGAGGCGCACGGACACTCTTTTGTAATCTTCAAGGGCAAGGAAGCCAGCCTGTCCCCGTTTCCACATGCCCACCCGCCGCACTCCGCCCCCCAGCACGGCTCCCGCGGGAGGCTGGGCCGAGCTCCGAGCTCGGGCTGAGTCGGGCGGCGTCCAGGAAAGCCAGAGTCGTCAGGGCCGTGGCCGCTGCTCCCAGAAGGCCTCCCGGCTCCTGCCGTATTTCTACCTATTTATACGTTTACTCACCCTATTTATACACTCACGGGTGTATCCTGACCTCTCTTCCAAGGCCTCTGGGGCTTTGGGAGCGCACGGTGCGGTGGCGTCTGCTACTTCTTCGGTGGGTCATCTCCGAGTTCGTGATGTGCCGAGTCTCGGTCTCCGGCTTACGATGGGGCGGTGACTGCTGGCCCTCTCTGGTTTCTAGTGGAAAAACTTTGACCGAAACTGACATAAGCAAAGAGGAAACTTATGGGCCCACGTGCCCAAACGGTGCAGGTACAGGGCTGGCTGCAGGCTGGGGCAGGACCCCCACGGTGCCCTTGGGTCCTGCTTCCGCCCGCCTGTCCTTCCTGGATTCCCAGCCAGGATTCCAGGGGGCTCCAGCTCCCCAAGATCCCATGGGGGTCGGTCTGAGGTCCCAGCTGGGCAAATCAAAGTCAAGGCTGGGGTCAAATCATTTGACTAGTTATCCACCCACCCTGGTCCAATCTTTATAGCAAAGGGATGAAATATGTTGATTGACTCCTCTGGTGGCTCAGACAGGAAAGAACCTGCCTCCAGTGTGGGAGATATGGGTTCGATCCCTGGGTTGGGAAGATCCCCTGGGGCAGGAAGATCCCCTGGAGCAGGGAACGGCAACGCACTGCGGTATTCCTGCCTGGAGAATCCCATGGACAGAGGAGAGGGGCATGCTACATGCAGAGAGTTGAACACGACTGAGCAGCTAACACTCTCACGTTAGACTAAGAACCAGGTGGGCAGGGACACGGGACATCGCCGAGTGTGAGGGAGGAGCTGTGCTCTGTGGCGTGGAGCCCGTCTCTAAATGATGGCGTGGCTGACTGCCAGAACCTGGCAGGTACTCACCCAGCACCTGTCCCCCGGCTTTAATGCACTGGCTTTCCACAGGAGCCCACGGAGACACAGGCTGCTATTTCTGTTTGGCTCAGGAGGAGGCTAGGGCACAGAAACAGTATGGAGAGTTTCCAAGGTCTCTCAGCTGGTGAGTGGGACAAGGGGGTGAATGCAGCGTGGCGGCCAAGTTCATGCTCCGACCATCTTATTATCGAGTGTGAGGGGGAGACACACGAGAAACACAGAGGCAAATAACATACTATAATATATTCTGTGATGTAATGTGGCACAGCATAGTATAATTTAGTGTAGTATTATATAATACCTCATTGTGTATAAAATCACATCATGCATCACATCATGGAAGGCATTGGGAAGTGGTCCTTTTTTTTTTTTTGCCATTGCCTCGTGGCTTGTGAGAACTTAGTTCCCCTGACCAGGGATCAAACCTGGGCCCTTGGCAATGAAAGCCTAGAGTCCTATTCACTGGACCACCAGGGAATTCCCAAGGAAGTCGTCCTTCCGCACGAGAATGCCTGCCCCCAGCACAGAGCATCATGGGTACTGGGTAAGTGCTGGCCAGCTGATGGTGAATCATTCTATGTGAACCATGAGCATCCTTTAGTTGAAGAACCCTGTTTCTGCCATGGCAACAGCATTATTATTACATCTGTATGTTTGCTTCTGTCATCCAAGATGTACAAAGAATCAGAAGAAGAGATTTTGAGGAAAGATCAAATGAGCTGAAATTTCTAGACCTACAGCCCTCTGGCTTTCACTGCTGGTGGGTGTTTAGCGATGTCAGGCTGACCCTGTGTCCCTAAGACTGTCTTACTGGACCCTTCCAGTGGGAAAATCTGTTTACTAGCAGGTAGAAAAGGAGTTAAGGGTCAGTAGCAAATGATACCGAGCTTTTGTGTTCAATACTTAATCTTTCTCTCTTTAAAAAAACAAAATTCCTTTCTCATTTTTGAAATCTCTGTTGCTATCCCTGAATTGGTTTGCTAAGCTACCCACTCCAATATTTTTGCCTGGAGAATTCCATGGAGGGGAGTCTGGTAGGCTATAGTCCATGGGGCTGCAAAGAGTCGGACATGACTGAGCAAGTAAAACGCACATGTACACACACTCACACACATACATACAATATGTTGTGGTCTGTTTGTGTGTTGTTTTGGAGTGCTAAAATGCACAGATCAAGCTGAAGAGTGCAGGTTTTGTTTAAAGATGAAGTATATCCCTTTTCCTGGCCTTCTCAGAGCACAGGTTTTAAGGCAAATAACTTAGCTTGGGCTTCCTCACTTCACCCCTGCCTCCCACCTGGTAGCCTAGCAAGCAGTATGTGAGGCATTTCATCCAAGCCTCAGAGCGATTATGAAAATGCTCCTGAGATTAAGTTCACATCTGCAATCTAAACTGCAAACATCTTACCTCCCTCCACTGTCCTGGTGTCATCTGATCTCAGTTCCCTCGAGGTGACTAAGAGTCTAGTCATTAATATAACACCCACCAGCTTGATTGGAACTTACCGTCAGAAAGGTCTGTTTCCAGAAACTGCCTGCTCTGAAGGCAGCTGCAGGGCTGGCCCTGCTTGGCCATTGCACAAGTCCGTGCATTGTCTTGGTACCAGAGTCTCTTCCCCAACCTCAGTGCCAGCGTCAGATTGCAGGCCTTGTTCTCTTTGGCAGGGAGGAAACGCTTGGTTTTAAGTTATGCAATGGGGGAATTAGACTTCTAGAAGCTAGCACTCAACTGCCCACACTCCCTACCTTTCCAACAATGCTGGGACCGTGTGGCAGAAGTGTGATGGTGGTGAGGATGACGATGGTGACAAGCTACCACTATCATGAAACACAGAGGAGAGAGAGATGAGCCCGACCCCATGAAGGAGCAGTCATTCACATCTGGAATATGGGCAGTTCAGTAAGACGAATGTTCTAGTTTCTTCGACAGCCAAATGAGAGGGGGAGAGGGAGACTGTTAGAGATTCAAGCAGACATTCTTTTAGGTCTAAAAGAGGTGTCTCAAACCCAGAGAGGCAGCAGTAGACGGGCGGGAGAGTTGGCCGGGGGTGAGGGGGTCAGGGGTCAGTGTCTACAGTGATTGCCTTTCCCAGGTCCTTGCATTTACCTGTGATGAGGTCCCCTTCTGTGGGAGACCTTCTTTGGCTGCTTCTCCCTAATCCAAGTGAGATGGTGTATTTCCACTCTGTGCTCGGATTGTAATCATCCATCTCTGTTTGACTTTTTAAAAAATTCAAGGCAACCGTAGATCCACATGTGGCTGGAAGGAACCAAATACAATTTTATTGCACGCATAGGTTTATGGGTTTCAAGATGCAGACCATTTTTGTCACCAGGATCCCGCCCCCTCCTTGAATCTTTTGTAATTGCCTTGTTACTCTCTGTTTCCCTCATGATTCTGAGAGCATCTTGACCCAGGGGTCTTATGTTTCACCTCTGGTTCCTGATTCAAGCAAACTCGGACCAGCACCTGACTTCCAGGTGCTCCTATGTGAACGCTTGTGGAAGAGACTCAAATTCTACCACAGTGAGAGAGTAGGAAAGTCAGAATACTTTCTAGAAAGGTTTTGGCCAAGAGGGAGAGAAAGTATCTCCAGGCACAAAGAACTAATGACACACGATCTATGGGATCTTTTCCTCTAGAGAGGATGGGGAAGAGCTCAGTGGTAACTCTGCCAATTTCGTTGCCTTCAACTACCATCTTCTCAGTTGATTCAAACAGAAACCTGCATTAAGGGAAGGACAGGTTTCTCTGCAAAACAAACACGTGCACACCTGACTTGTTTTTTGGTTCTAGTTTTGTTCCTTTTGTGTCATCTTCCCACGAATATGGGGGCTCTGAGGTTAACACACTTGAAAATGATGGACTAGTGGTGACTCGGGCCATGGGGACACCTCCCCTGATGGGGACAGTGTCTTGAGCCAGGAATGGAGAGGTCATCAGCAAGAGTGTTGGGATTTTTCTTTAGATTTCCTTGTGACAGACTTGGAAGAATTCCTTCACCAGCCTCCAGCCCTGTCTAGGTTTTTAATCCCACTAATGGCAGGATTTTCAGAAACCACCTTAAGGAGCAGGGATCCTCAAATTACCACCAAGGCCTTGCTCATCTGCCTCACTGTGGCGTGAAGACACTGGTGATGCATCTGAATGCCTACGTCTTGATGAAGGGACGAATACCCGAGTATGTGAGGTGACTCAGTTTCCCCAGTCTTGAAAGGGCATGACCAGCTGACCCTGACTGGAGTCATCAAGGGTCAGATCTTTGTGTTAGTGGGTAGTGTGTTCAGGTGCTCAGTCACATCTGCCTCTTTGAGACCCCACAGACTGTGGCCTGCCAGGCTCCTCTGTCCGTGGGATTTCCTAGGCAAGGATACTGGAGTGGATTATCACTTCCTGCTCTTCTTGACCCAGGGATTGAACTCATGTCTCCTTACATGGGCAGGCAGGTTCTTTACTTCTGAGCCACCAGGGAGGCCCTGTTAGCTGGGCAGATGAAGGGATTAAAAACAAAACAAAACCCTGTTGCTCTTCCATAGCTACGTATCATTCCATCTGCCTGTTCATTCATCCGTCTGTCTGTCCATCCTCCCATTTTTATGCACAGGGTACCACTCTCTCTCAGTAGCTCCAGGGGACACGTGAAAGGCCACTGAAGAAGCAGCTTTTTGAATTTCTTTGCAGTATCTTCTAGGCACAAGCACATCGTTGCCTCTTAGATACAACAAGAACGCCGACCCCTCTGAATATACGTAAAACAGCTTATTGGTGACCAAAAGAACTACTGTTACTTACCTCCTGCTCTAAGTAAGAAGACAACCTGGAGAACCTGACAGAAAAGTAAAACTCTTACTGTGGATATGCGCCTCCCCACTGCCAGCCCTGAGTATATTTTGCGTTTTGGTTTTCCAGAATTGAAAATCTCACCAAGTATTATTAGCATTTTTTTTCCCTCGCTGCTATCTATTCACCTCTCTTGGTGAATTCCTGTGAATTCCCTGTGATTGTTCCGTTCCACTTGAGGAAGAAGAGAATTTCTCCCGAACAACCTGAGCCAGCCTTCCTGCAGCTCTGTCATGATGGAGCACACCTCACAGACAGAAGCGCACCTCGACTGGCTCATTCTCACTGGTTTCCTGCTGTTCTGTGAGAAACAACGGTTTTGGGTGGAATGGAATATTCTCTGAAAGGTTTATAGCTGTGTCTTCTTGAGCCCAGTTTAAGGTTCACTGGTACCACTGGATGAATGCTCTCATCATTCTGCACCTCGCGGATCTTTTCCAGGCATTAGAACTAAAATCCAACTCTCTGGTCACTTAATTTCTCCAAATACAGTGACCCAGTCTCATTGCAAGTGCCCTTCTTGCCAAATCCTTGTCTTTAGAGGTCTGGCACGAATTCTGACATTATGAGACAGGAATTGGAAAGAGAAAATACATAGTAAACTTTGAAAGGAGAAAAGACAGGGGAAACAAGTAATAATAAAGCCAAAACTTAACACTGTGCTCATGCTGTTGTGTGGGCATGGAGAATGGAGACATTCCGGTGGGAGTGAGAAAAAACGGCAGAGCCAGGTCAGCGCTGGGCTGTTCTAAAGTGAAGGCCATGGACCCTTAAAGAGCTCATAGGGTTGGGGGTTAACTACAGAGGACACACTCAGGGATGGGGCTTTCCCATTGTTCTAAGGGCGTAAGTACTTAACTTGTCTTAACTCATCTTTCTGCTTGAGACGTTCAGGGGACGTTCTTCTCTGTAAAATGTCAGAGCTACATCAGAGGACCACAGACCTGCGTCTCAGAAGTCTATAATCCTGTATGTGGAGTCCATCAAAGCTGCTTCTGTTTCAGAGTGGGTGGGAGTACCCCTACACTGTGCTTGACATGTGGCGGCCGAAAATTGGTTTCCTGGAAGGGGTCAGTGTATCTGCTGGAGGCACCACTCCCTTTGCAGAAACACTTCATTTGAATTGGTCATCTACCAACCCGAGTCTCATCATGACAGCTAAGAGCCCTCTGCTCCAGGGCTTTGGGTTTCCCATTCAGAGAGTAAGGCCTTCTCGAGCCACGATGGGGCGGTGGGGCTGGGAGAGGACCTTGACCTTCCTGAGCCCTGGTCTGTACTCTTTGCAGGAGACGACCCCCTCCTCTTCCTTGTTCCCACTGAGATGTTGGTGACTTAGCCGTGACGGGAGCTCCGCTCTTCCCCCGGAGGTCCCTTTAGAGGCAAGGTCTGTGATGAGTCTGACGCCTGCGTTCAGTCAGTCAACACGGGTTGCCACTATTATTACTGATCATCAGCTTTCTGAGCAAATTCACAGAAACGTGTGACTCGGCTTGTTTTTGCTTCTGAGAACCGGAGGTTGAGTGCCTGTTCCTTGGAGGAAGTTCTGTGGCTGAGAGAGAAAGAAAATCATGTACCAGGGTAACCCTCTCCCCAAATGCTGTTCAGTTGCACGGCGCTAATGAGCCAGGTTCTGGTTGGCCTGGAGTCTGAGAGTTAATGGGAAAAGTCACCCCGTGGAGGTGAGACGGTCCGCCGGCTTCCCTGGTCACCCTCCTGGGGACTTCTGTACCACATGGGCTCAGTCTGCTGGTAACGAGGCAGTGGTTACCAGCCTGCTGGTTTTTTCAGAGGTGATGGCTGGGCAGCTCCATCTGGGCGCCTGAGCTGGCAACCAGGAAGTTGGAGGGGCAGACCACAGCCCTGCTTCTGCCCCTGCCTGTGCCCAGCAGGAAGAAACAGGTCATGGCCCCACTGTTGGTCAGCCACGATGGGCCACCTGCCAGGTGGGGCGGGCAGCGGGGCCTGGGAATGGAGGGCATGCGTGAGGCCACAGCCAGGCACCCTGGAGCCTCCCTGGGCACCCTGTCCCCGAAGGGGGAGCAGGGGAGCCTCGCGGGGCCCAGCGAGGACCCAGCTCAGACTAGTGTGTGGTGCATGGCCTCCCACACAGGCAGCCGGGATGACTGTGGGCGAGGGCGGGCGTGCAGGGCACCGGGAGGAGGTGGAGGCTTGGGAAACAGCAGGCGCCTCCTCTCTGCCTCCCTTGATGGGAAGTCAGGGCGGGTCAGAGGAGGAGGGGATGGGGTCTGGTTGAGGGCAGGGAGCCACCAAACCACTTGGCCTTTGAAAGATGGGACTTGAGGGCTAACAGAAGCCTTGAGAAATCCCAGGAGAGCAACCCAGGTCCTTGGACTGAGTGCAGACTTCAGATGATGTTTGAACCAAAGAAAAGAAAGTAACTATCCAAGTGCATATTTCTCTTCCCCACACCCCCAGCACATGGTTTATAGGGGCACCTATAAAAGGCTTCCCTGGTGGCTCAGTGGTAAAGAATCCCTCTGCCAGTGCAGGAGACTTGGGTTCAATCCCTGGGTCTGGAAGATCCCCTGGAGGAGAGCATGGCAATCCACTCCAGTATTCTTGCGTCAAGAACCCCATGGACAGGGGAACCTGGCAGGCTATGGGTCATGGGGTTGCAAGGAGTCAGACAAAACTTAGCAACTGAAACAACAACAATGATGATAAAAGACCAGTGGCATCTTAACCATGCACTCACCTGGGTCACTCACGTGCAACATGAACCCACTCAAGCATCAACGGACGCTTCTCGGATCACCCTCTGAATACATCTGTTTTGGTTCATCACTGACTATTTATCTCCATATACCTGTGAGCTCTTGGAGGGCACAGAAGATGGAATTTCATCCTTATCCCCTAACTACAAAGGAGAATGGCTTATCACACGAATGAAAAGTCGGTCACTTTGGAAATGAGCAATCGCTGTGGACGTTCAGCCAGTCTTCCTGGGGTGCTCTCTGGGGCCAGAGGGCATCTCTTTGTCTCAGGGTCCAATTAGGAAAGCCATGTTCTGCCCCAGCCTCAAACAGCCCTGGAAAGACAAAAGTGCATTCATTATCTGTCAGCATAATTCAAACCAGATTAAAACGCACCCTTCCTCCCCAAATGACATGAGAACTTGATGCCTAATGTTGATGAATTATGTGTTCCTGGGTCTTTTTTTTTTTAATTCTATCTTCATTTCTCATCAGCACAAAAGAATGTTCTCTTTCTGACTTTACCAGAAGTGACACTTAACTTGTGCACGAAAAGCTATGATAAGTTTCTAAGTAAAGGAAGAACCATCATTCTCTCACTGTAGGTTGATGGCTAACTGGGGAAAGCCATCTGCAATCAGAATGTACCACATCCTTCCCATGAAAAACCCACTGTGTTTGTGATGCTCTGTTGTCCCAAGCCTGTTCCCCCAGCATCCCTGGGGTCAAAGGTCAAGTTCTTCCAGCAGCCAAGAGTGAAGAGGTCACCAAGAAGAAGGTTTGCTGATTCACCTAAGAAAATCAAAGGCCCTTCCTCAGACTGTCCCCCCAGCCCAGCTCACACTCCAATAAGAAGAAAGAGGTAGACATGGGGGAGAACCACCAGGTAGGTACTGACTGTGAACACGTGTGAAGAAGAGTTCAGAGCAGTAGCATCAAGTGGGAAACCAGGCAGACAGCCTCCCTTGCTGGCTTTCCCTCCCCTCATATCTCATCACAAACCAAGTCCATCTCCATTCATCTTTGTGCACTCACCATATTAAAAAAAAATAAAAAGCAGCTCTACGGAGATAAAATTCAGATACCAATACATTTAAAGTGTAGTGCACAACTCAGGTGTGTGTGTTTTGTAATATATATGTGTAACTCTTCATCATCTAATTCCAGAGCATTTTCATCACCTCCCCCAAACCAACCATCCATCACTTTCTAATTCTTCTTCCCACTGATCACCAATCCACTTTCTGTCTCTATGCATTTGCCAGTTCTGGACATATAAACAGAGTCATACAAAACGTGGTTCTCTGCGTCTGACTCCTTTTACTCAGCTTAATGCTACCAAAGTTCATCTGAGTTGTAGCACGCACGTGTGTACTTCATTCCTCCTCGTGGCTGAGTAATATTCCACCAGACACCATGTTCTGCTGATCCACCCGTTAGTTGATGGATGTCTGGGTTGTTTCCACCCTTTGGGCATTGCGAATATTGCTATGAACAGCTGCTGTGTACCTGGTGTTGGGTGGACATGTTTTCATCTCATTTCATACCTGCGAGTGGGATTACTGGGTCATTCGAGAACATGACGTTTGAGCAACGGCCCCGCTGTTTTCCGCCTTCTGCATCTTCTCTTTCTGGGACCACACTGTGGCCTCGTGAGTGGTCTCTTTGGTCCCAGTGCTGTCCCCTCCCTCTCTCCTCACCCCAGCAGTAGGGAACAGAGTCTCTTGCCCAACAGATACCTCCAGAGCCTGTACAGGAAGCCAGAGGGATGGAGTCCTGTCCAGCCAGCTGATGTTGAAGCATCAGCTGGGGCATGGCTCTCACCTGCTGGAGCATTCATGACACTTGGAAAAAAGCACAGCTTTGGTCCAGAAGGTTCAAAGATGTCTTCCCTGATCTTCCTCCCCACCCCTCCCCATTGATTATTCTCCAGTCACCATGGCCTTCCTTGGTCACCAGCTCTTTCCTGCCTTGAGCCTCCGTAGATACCATTTATTATTTTTTTTAATTTATTTTTAGTTAGGGGATAATTGCTTTAAAATATTGTGCTGGCTTCTGTCATACCACATGAATCATCTGTAAGTATACATAAGTCCCCCTCTTCTTTGAACCTCCTTCCCACCGCCCCCACCCCACCCCCTAGGTGGTCTCAGAGCGCTGAGATGAGCTCCCTGTGCTGTAGAGCAACTTCTCATTAGCTATTTTACATATGGTAATACGTATGCTTAATGCCACGCTCTCCATTCGTCCCACCCTCTCCTTCCCCCCACTATGCCCAAAAATCTGTTCTCTATGTCTGCGTCTCTGTTCCTGCCCTACAAATATGTTCATCAGTATCATTTTTCTAGATTCTGTATATATGTGTTAATAGATCATACTTGTTTTTCTCTTTCTGACTTACTTCACTCTCACACCATTCATTTTGCTTTCTCTGCTTAGATTAGAACATGCCATTCTTCACAAAGCCAGCCAAACGAATGAGTAAATAAATTGAATTCAGTGTATTTAATATATTAACTTGCTCAAGGCCACGCAGCTGGTTGATGGCAGACTCCCCACCAGATTCCTGTATCAAAGGCTTTCTCTTGCTTGTTTGTTTTAAACCTCTCCTCCTTTTAGGTGACCAGCTAATATATCAACCTGTATTACAGACCTTTCTATTAACCTCTGGGTCAAGCCTTCTTGACCTCAGCACTGTGGATACTTGGGGTCGGATAATTCTTGGTGGAGGAGTTTATCCTGTACATTGATGTAGGGCATTTCTGTATTCCTAGCTTCCACACACTGGATGCCAGGGGCAATCCCTGCCCCCCAAACCTCTCAGCTGTAACAATCCAAAATACCTCTGGCCATTGCCAAAGTCCTGCAGGGTACAAAATCGTCCAACAGAGAACTAGGGCTCGATAGCTGTTGTCTTGTTTAGTGAATGACGGAGCTGAAACTAGTCAAGGGTGCCTCCCAGCCCCTACTTACCAGATAGAATTCTGCTCAATTCCCTTCCTTAAATAAATTAATAAATAAATATTCAGGGATTTTCAGCTGCGGCACGTGAAACCTTAACTGCGCCATATGGGATCTAGTTCCCTGATCAGGGATCAGACTCGGGCCCCCTGCATTGGGAGGGTGGAATCCCAGCCACTGGACGACTAGGGCAGTCCCGATTCCCCTTTAATAGGGCAAGATATGAGACTTGCTGTGAATTTTAGAAGAAATGTGAGCAGAGTTGAAAATCATGAGTCTGCAATTGATCCACAGTAAATGAGAATCTTTGATATGCCAGATTCCTCATTCTTCCAGAATTTTGGCCAGTAAATAACTTGGTGGGATCCTAACCCTCCTAGATCAGGCAGGCAGGGTGATCTTGTCCCTTGAACCATTTCCTCAAAGTACTTTTCTGGGCATTTTTGGATCATCCTTTTCAGAGTTCAGAACTTCAGAGTCACAGGAAGGGGCAAGAGATGAACAACAGAAGGAGACCCTGTCACAAAGGGGTCCATTTTAAGCGCTCATGTTCCTGTTCAACAGCTTGTACCTCCCTGCGTCCTCAGTCTTAGGACTGAGTCTGAGAAGCTGAAATGAACATGACTCCTACAAGCCAGTGACTTTGCCCAGGATGCTCCCTGCTCCTGCAGTGCTATTCAAACTTGGATGCAACCAGGGGCTCCATTAGTAACCCCCGGGAAAATATGAGTCTTCTTAGCTGGAGATGACCAAATAACAAGATTCATCTTTTTCTCCCTGGCAGAATCAATAAATTTGCATGATGCATATTAAATGTTTAATTAAAAACCCAATGCAAAAGCATTTTCAGGAAGTTATAAAAGGCCTTTGGAGGAGGTCTGGAAGCCAGGGGTTCTTGGAAGTTTACCAAGCATGCCGCTTCCCATCAGACACCAGCTTTCATCTTTGCTTTGTTTTTCTCTGGTACCTGAGTTGTTTAGCTCTGAGGACTGCTAACACAACAAAGGTCTAAGGCTTTAAGGGTCGAACCACCAAACTTTCTCCAGCCAGAGTCTTGCCTCGCCTCCCCTACAGGGGGAAGGGAGTTGGGCGCAGAACGCAGAGCCCGTGTTGGAGAAACATCAAGATCCCAAGAGCAATTTGAAGCTGAAGGGGAAAGTGCTTAGAGACAGAATTCTGCTCCTTTGGCTGTAATTGCCAGTAAGACTTCCTGGGGCCTCGGAGCTGAGCAGAGAAGCCGGGCTCAGAAGAGGCACCCCAGGTACCCTGACACTGCAGGATGAAACCTTATTTAGTAGCTGTATTAATTGAATCCTCACTTCGTGTGGATGGATGGAATTCATATCAGGATGGCCCCTCGCTGCTGGAGGTGTCCCTTGCTGCTTGTCTCTGCCCTCCAAAATAGGAACTCACTTCATTGCTGATTTTTTTCCCCCATTTACTCATTCACTCCTGCATTTGTTCATGTGCTCGCTTCTTCCATTAAAGCCAATTTTGAACCTTCTAGGTAGCCTGTGCTGTATGTGTCCTAAAGTCAACCCTAATCTAAACGCCAGGCACCGTTCTAAGCGATTTACAGGCACCATCATCTCTAACCTCCAGGAGTCTTTTGAAAGCAGAGAGTTTTCTCCAGCTGGAAGCAGGAGGTGAAGTTGGAGAGATGCAATGCCCAAGAAGGATTTGGCCTGCTGTCATTACCTGAAGATACCACTGGGGTGGGGGAGGGGGTGTGATGAGAAAGGTGGGTGCTCCCCAGCCACGGATCGTGGTTCCCCCCCAACAGTCGGACCTCATTCCCACCTCTACAGAGAAAAACCATTCTGCCAACAAGCTGAGCGAGCTTGAAAGCAGATTCTTCCCCAGGGCCTCCAATGAAGCGCTTGGCACCCTGACTTTGGCCTTGGACAAGCTCCTGCACAGCAGACTCCAGACCAGCAGAAGCATGGGGTCACTGGTGGGTGCCAACTCCAGCCGCGAAGCCTGCTGTCTTCGCCGTGCAGCGCTCATGATTACCGTGGCTGATGGACTCGTTTCAGTCTCCCGATGAGCCACCAGGCTGAAGATCGTTCTCTCTTGCTTATAGGTGAAGACACTGGTGTTCAGAGGGCTAAAGCCACACAGATTATGGTCAGGGTGGGAGGGAACAATTCAAACCACATGGTCTGCTGACTACACTTCCGAAGTTTCTCGACCTGTCCATTCAATGGGCCTCACAAAGGTCCATGGTGGGTGGACGAGGGACCATCTTCTCTGTGTGACCCTCTGGAACTGGCAGTGAGGGACCCCAGGGGTTGTAAGGATGCGGGATGGAGGTCCCATATAGCCCCTTGGTGTGGGCAGAAGCAGCCTGGTGGGCCTGGAGCCGGCTGGCATAGAAGTGGGGCCTGCAGGGAAGAGGGGAGCAGGCGAGAACGGAGGTGCCAGCAAAGGAGAGAAAACGGAGATGGCAGTGAGGTCAGGATGCGGCAGCTTCTCGTTTTCAGCCTCTTCCACACACCCCAAAGGTCCAAAGGGGCAGCAGGCTCTGTGAAGGGGCACAACCCCCCGTCCTGGGGAGAGAAACCAACCCCTCAAGCCGACCTCTGACGGGCTGTCCTTCAAGGCTGTCGCGGTCCCTGCCAGTGTGGCTGGCTTCCACACTGTTCTGTCCTGGGGGGTCAGAGGTCACACATCAAAGTGCTTTGTCCTGGCCCGTGTGCTCCGTGGCTCACCTAAGCCTTACCTTCCGGGAGCAGACCAGCTGTGTTCTGAAGCACAAGGGGCCGGGTTCTAAGGCTTGACCTCTTGAGCATCTTTAGAAATCAGTCATCCTCTCCTTTTCTGATTATGACAGTGTTTTCTGCTCCTTACAGAAATGTCGGAAAGTACAAAAAAGGAGGAAGAATAAAGGGAAAAGAACCACTCAGAAACAGTGGTTGTTAACGGGGTTTCCCTCTAAATTATTTCTGTGGGTAATGAACATACAAAATGTATGCACAAGTATGCAGGTATAAGATGAAAGGGCAGAATTGGCCTGGTCACTGAGTAGCTTTGAGAGTAGATCTCAATCAGCCACTTAGCACTTAATTATGTGATCATGGAAGAATTTATTTATTTCCTTTATTGAGGGACTTTAAGACACTTTCTAATTTTTTCTGTAATATACATACAGCTTTGCTCTCTACCCTTGTCCATAATTTCTGAATATCTGATCATCTCCACAGAAGAGAGAGAGAGGAAAAAAAAAAAAAAAAAGGGTTACCAGGCTGTGATGGTCAATTTTGTGTGCCAGCTTGAGTGACCCTAGCTTACCCAGAGGAAATATTATTTCAGGGGGTGTGAGAATGTTTCTGGAGGAGCTTATTAGCATTTCTGTGGACCCAGTAAAGCAGATGCCCTTCCCAGTGTGGGTGGGCACTAGGGGGATCTGTTGAGGGGCTGAATAGAACAAAAGGCAGAGAAAGGTGGAATTCACCGCCCCCACGCACCCAACCTGCTCCTTTTCTGAGCTGGGATATCTCTGCTCACCTCTCCCTTCGGACTGGGATCTACACAGTCGGTTCCTGGGGTGCTCAGACTGAATGATACCTCTCATTTTCCTGGGTCTCCAGCTTGCAGATTATTGGAGAGACAGATAGGTATCCAATAAGATAAATACACCTACTCTATGTGGTCTCTTTCTCTGAAGAACCCTGACTAATATCTAGGCTAACAGGTATGCATATTTTGGGGTGTTGATATGACAGAGTATTTTCTACAAAACTTGAATCTGTCTTCCCACACAGAAATGTAATGTGTCGCTAACAGAATGTGCGACATCATTTTTAAACATCAACACCCATTTGAATGACAGCATCTCTCCTGGTTCAAGAGAGGGGGGACATATATATATATATATATATATATATATATACCTATGGCTGATTCATGTTGATGTGAGACAGAAAACAAAATCCTGCAAAGTAATTATCCTTTAATTAAAAGATAAATTAATTAAAAAAAGAACAAATGCACCCCCAAAGCCTGCCCTGGATCATTTCCTTTGATGACTCCTCCACATACTTGCCGCACACAGTCCCCTGCAGCCCGACCAGGAACAGCCCTCAAGTGTCTCCAAATAAAAATAGATAAGTAAATAAGCAAAAGGATTAACTGGGCAACTCTTATGCATCTACATTGCTTACAAAGATATCCATGTTCACCTAATCACACAGGACACAATTCAAATGAAGATCAAATGCCAAATAAACTTCACTTCAAAATACAGGGCATTTTTTGAGTGCTATGTTTAAATCTTTGTCTGTACACTTTTCCAGTTAACTCTTTGTCCATAAGCTCCTACGCCTGGGTCACAGCTCAAGAAGAGCAGGATCCCATTGCTGAGTCTCTCTGGTGAAGAGGAGGAGAGGACGAAGCTGACTGAGGTACGCTGCATGCGGTACTCTGCACCAGGCTCCACTGTGGATGTGCTTTTTTTTAGGTCGAACAATGTACTCTTTTCTACATTTCTGCGCATGGGGAAATCAAGGTCAAAGTTCAGACGTTTGCCAAGGCGGGCGACCAGGACTGCCCTGAGCAGAGACAAGACTTGAACAGAGGCCTGTCTGCTCCCAGCCCCACGCTCCATCAGCACTGTGTCCCTTGGCCAGCTAGCCTAGAAACAGGTCTTGGAGCAGGTCACCGCCACAGCAGCACCGGCAGCACATGGGTAAGGTCCTTTCTCCCGCTGGCTCAGAGCTCCTCCCCTCCTGCATTTTCAGGTCGGCTCCCAGATAGACCACCTGAACCCAGGCAGCCATGTGGCCTTGACTGTTGCGGTGGGGCAGGGGGTATCTTCAAACAGAGACGTCTGCCCAGAAGACCTGAGCCCCGGAATGAGCCGGGAGAACAGGGCATCGCTCGGGGGCTGGTCCCCTTTCTTGCTCCACTCTTTGGGTCCCCAGAGGGGACTGGGCGCCCTGCCGTGCAAAACCTCTGTGGGGAGCGACATCTGTCCCGGAGGTCTCGCCTCCCTGCCAGCTGGGCCTACGCATGACCACGAGTGAGTCACAAGTGAAAGATGGAAGCGTCTCCCCGGCTGCTGGGCCCTGGGTCCCCAAACCACATCTCTGTTTTCAAATATGTGTTGGGATGATTCAGCGGAAACTTCTGGTCAAACGGATCACCATAGCAACTTTCAGTAGACATCCAGCATGCAAATGAGATGGTGGAAAAGGCCGCTTTCTCCAAAGCCCCACACCGTCCTCCTCGGGACCTGCCGGGGATTGAGTTCTAGACCCTTTGAAGATTTCACGCAGAGTCTGCATCAAGGCAGGCTGGCACCTGGCTGGGTCTGCTGGTGTCTTCAGATGCTGAGGTGAGAAAAACAAAGTCCCCGCGGTGATTTCCATGCTCTGAGCTCTTCGTCTCACAGGGAACGTGTCTATGGGGGAGCTAGGGGTTCACATTTTCTCTGTGTCATTTACAAGCTTCAGGATCCTGGCCAAACTGTGCAAACTCTTTGAGCGTCAGGATTTTCATCTGTAAAACGGGGCTACAAATACATTACGATGTGTCTGAAATGAGGACTGGAAAATGCTTTGCGTGTATTACTCCCTCAATAAGTGGTAGTTACTGTACCGCCCTCTTTGGACCTCATGAAGCTTATTTTCCTTCTTCAGGGCCCATCTTTAATCCAATGCCAGTTACATGAAAACTGCAATGTTGATTGCTAGGGATGTAAATGTCACATGGCATTTGCTCTTAAGGGGCTCAGGAGCTGCTAAGAAGACGGTGACAGGGGTCATGGGCATTAGGCAGGGTCGGGGGCTAAACAGGCTTGACTTAATCCTGAGCGAGCCCTCTCACTTAGAAAACTGCCCTATGCAGAATTCAATGTGAAAAGCCAATGAGGTATTGGAGAAAGAGAAGTGATTTTATTTTATCAACACATTATTGACTGTACCAGACAGGGATATCTTTGGCTACAAGAAACAGAATAATTAATTAATGAGAATTTAGGCTTCCCTGGTGGCTCATCAGTAAAGAATCTGCTTGCCAATGCAGGAGACTTGAGGTTGATCCCTGGGTCAGGAAGATCCCCTGGAGAAGGAAACGGCAATCCACTCTAGTATTCTGGGAGATCCCATGAACAGGGGAGCCTGGTGTGGGGGGGAGGGCTACAGTCCATAGCATCACAAGAGTTGGTCCCGACTGAGCTACTAAACAACAATAAAGTAGAGTTAATGTTCTCTCTCACATACACACATACAAATACACAAACAATTCTGGAGGTAGTTGATTGATAGCAGTAGTTCAGTGGCTTACAATTATTAAGGTCACCACCTCACTGTCTCTGCAATTCTCAGCTTTCCTTCCTTGCTATCACCTCCTCTTCCCAAGGTTGCTGCTGAAGTTCCAGCCATCATGATTGCATTCCAAGATGGTAAAAACAAAAGGGAACTTGATGGTACCATTGGCATGTTTATAACTTATTTACGAGAAATGAGTCACAAAGCCATTCCTAGCTACAAGAGTACTGACTGAGCAAAGTGACTTTTTTTTTTTTAATGCATAATCAGCTTCTGGAGCAGAAACAGATAAAACTGAAGGAGCTAAAGCAGTCAACCTACACTACCTGATGCATTCCCTTCAGAGTCATTTATTTTAGGACTATCTATTTAAATATGATTTGTACAGAATTTGTGATATAATTCTAGAAGTAGGCAAAGAAACTGCCTCTACTTTGAAGAGTTAAGATGTGGGTAGGTACTCTTTGCCTTCCCCTCTGAAGTCCCAGAAGACTGTCTTGCCTTCCTTCAAAAATCACAAGCTGAATAGTCGCTGTGGAGCAGTCATCATTTCCCAAGCTCTTGGGTGCATGGATGGCACTGGGGTAAACCCTGCAGAGGGACAAGAAACTATTCAAAAGCCACATTTCCTGACCCAAGAACTCCTCGCCTCGTTGGGAGGCTACCGTTACCCCAACCTGATAAGAGCACGTACGCTGGGTTATTGCATGACGACTCTCGAGGTGTTTTCACACAGCCTCCCCAGCCTTCGAGAGCCTGATGAGAAGTGAGATTGGGCAGTCGCCTCATCACTTAACTTGATGAAGTGTCACGTCATCCCCCTTGACTGAGGACCCCAAGGAGGAAGAGTGTGTGTAACCCACAGGGTCTGTGCTCTGCCCCTTCACATAGCTCAGCTCTGATTCAGGGGTCTGGAGTTCGTGGGGTGGCTGGGGAAGGCAGTAAGGTCCTGGTGAGGTACGACAAAGGAGGCCCCGCTCCGGGAGGAGGCACCTCCAGGCACCTGGGAGAAGCACACCCATGTGACGTTATCTGATCCACAACTTTGTGTCTCTTGGGTCCTGGCAAGAAGGAGTGGACCTGCAGGACCAAGAGGAGTTTTAATAAAGGGAATGCTTACAAGGCACAGGAACACAGGGCTCAGTGAAGCCTTAAGGGGAAGTGTAGCTTCCTGGGGCTTCCAACCCCAAGGAACCAGGACCACCTCCTGCTGCCTGGAAATGCAAGGAAAGGGCATGTGATTCCAAGACTCAGAGGAGAAGGGGGAGGAGAGGGAGGAAGAGATGGGGAGAGACAGGGAGATACAAGGAGAGAGGAGAAGGGAGGAGAGGGAGAGAGGGAGAGGGCTGATTGACAGGGCAGCCTGCCTCTGAGTCTAGTCGTAACCTTCAGTCAAGGACACAAGTGATCCTGAGGGGAGTGTTACTCAGAGGCCTGACCCACATGGAAGCCAGAGGGCTTGGGGAGCTCGCCCACATGTTCACCTCTGCCTCCTGGAGCCTAGATCTGAGTGGAGAGAAGCAGAGCATGGACCCGGTGGGGGTGGGGAGAGGAGGTGGAGCGCAGCAGCGACACAAAACTGAGTCTGGGAAAGAAGCTGCTAACACCCCTCCCCTGGCCCCTCGTGTGCCCACAGTGATCTCCATCAGTGAATGAATGATGCAGAAGCTTCTGCGGAGCCCTTGAGGGTGGGGCCGCTGCGTAGAGCACGGCCCCTTGGCTGCGGTGGGCTCTGCCTTCATACCCGGTGCCTGACTGCCACTCACCCTCACCATCCGGCCCAAGCTCTGGATGTCCTGACGGAAGACCAGAAATAGTCCCGGTCATGCCTCCTCTTAAACGCCCCCCAGGGTTACCCTCTGCAGGCGAACAGGCAGAGCCATTAACAAAGCATATGATCCAGGGACTTGCCTGGCGGTCCAGTGGCCAAGACTCTGTGCTCCCAATGCAGGGGCCCCAGGTTCGATTCCTGCTTGGGGAAATCCCACGTGCCGAGACTAAGTGTTCACACGCTGCAACTAAAGATTCAATGTGCCCCAACTGAGACCCTGCACAGCCAAATAAACTCAAATAAATACATATTTAAAAAGACAATACATTAAAAAGTAACTGACATGATCTAAACCGTAGTAATATATGTCTCCTTAAAGGGATTTGGGTGGAACGAATGGTGTGGCGGAGGGAGATATTTATATACGTTTCTTTAAATCACCCCATGTCTCAAATGGTAGTGCATGGAGGAACGGCATGGTTGGCAGACGGTCAGTGATATTTAAGACAAAGGGCGAGTGATGAAAGACAGGGAAAAGTGTGCAAACACATCAATTATAAATGAATATATTATGCGTACATTCATTTAATGATGTGTTTGCACTGGTGGACCAATCAACTCAGTCACAATAGAGGCTACATACGTAGCCACATCCGAAGGTTAATGTGTTTATTTCAAGATAACAGAACGAAAGTGATGCTGGAAGATTCTGGGCCATTCTCCCAAGCTGCTCCTACCCTGAGGATGAGGTGTAGCTTCCTGGTGCTTGGGAAAAGTGCTTTTGGGAGTGGCCAGGTGTGTGCTGGTGCCTGAACTGGAGGCTCAGCCTCTTGGAGGATCACCAATAATCCCAACATCAAGTTTCAGGTTTGGCAAGAGGCACATAAAAATGTTCTCAAGGTGCAGCGTTCAAGAAAAAACCACCTCAGCCACCCAGGCGTCAAGGGAGATGGGCTCTGCCTCTCTTGCAAGGGTGGGACGTGGGCTGGGATTCTTTGGAAGCACGTGTTGCCTCTGGCATGAGATGTGGGCCACCAGATAGCACCGCCTGGGACATTAACGTGCCGGCAGAGAGCTCATGAGTGTTCACGTGGGGCCCGACGGAAAGATGGAAACAGATCAAATAATTCTGACAGGGCAGGTTCCAATCTTCCACCCCTCCCTCCTTGTTAGCACCATTCTGAGAGACAGAGTGAAAAAGACAAAGGCAGAGATGGAGAGAGTCAGGGTAGAGAGAAGGAGACAGAGAGAGACCCCAGCATGCGAGAACAGTCATTCATAGGCTGGGACACGCCGGCAGGCGGAGAGGACCTTGGAAGCGAGCATGTTCATTCATCCCATGGACATGTCTGGAGCATCCTCACCTCTGCGCTGAGCCCCGTCCTCCCAGAGGTTTCCAGGCTGTGGACAGAGACAAGCAAGTCTGAGCTTAGGACAGGAATAATGCATCTGGTGACACATAAGCTGGAACACCCCAGGGCCGGTGCCAAGCCGAGTCTCAGTCAGGGCACAGGCCTGGGTATCAGCAAAGCAGGTCTCCCACCCACTCCCCGACCCCAGCGTTCTTTTCCATTGACAGCAAATCAGTTGTTATCATGGGAACAGCTGAAATTTGCTCATTCGCTTCCAGCCTGAGAGTGCTGCCATTCCTAATTACTTGCAGGGTTAATTGTCATCTTTCCTCTTCCCATTCTCAGAGTCTCTAAAAGGTTCCACATATCATGTATGGAAACATAGATCCCCCAAACGTGGAAGTTTGGGGGGATATTTCTAAGAGAGGGTGATGCCTGAAATGGGCTACTTATGCTTTACAACAAAACAGAGAAGGGGCAGACGGAGTGGAAGAAATAATACACAGAGCAGCCTGGACGCTGGCATCCTGGATGCATCATCCCAGGGGTCCCAAGCCACCTCTCCCCATCCTCCATCCCAGTCCCTGTTGGGATGGCAGGGACAGCTGGCGGCCGCCCGCAGGGTGTCGACGTTAGATGGCCCGGTCCTGCACACGGCGCAGAGTCTGGCCTTGATTGAGGCCAGAGGCGTTAGGACTGTTGCTGCCCCTGCGGCTCATTTATTATTAGAGACGCTTGTCTCTTGGAAGCGCAGACGGTTGATATTCCTGCTCCACAGTCTAGGAGGAGGCAGCATGGGGCAGCCAGGATTCACAGGGCCACACCCATTCACTTCCCCGGCAGTCACCAAACACCTGCTTTGTGCAAGATGCGGAGCCCCAGAGGAGACCCTGCAGTGGGCCTCATCTGACCCCGAGCCTCCTGCCTGCAGAGTAACCCCCGAGGCAGAACAGGCTGGGGTTACTTCTGACACGGCCAGGAAAGCCCTCGGAGAACGAATGTGCACAGGGGGATGGAATTGGAGACCCAGATCCCACGCAGAGAATGGCCCTCAAAGCCATCCAGCTCCCCCCAGACAAAAGCTCCCTCTGCAAAACTCTCCCAAATGAATTCTCATGCTGAAGCCAGAGCATCGCTGTTTTGCTCTTTGCAAGAAATCTCCATCAGGAGCCTTCATGCTGTTGCTGATGGTGCGTTAGGAAATACTGAGGTGCCAGAGCAGAAAAGAGTGTCTACTGTGTGCCAAGTCCTGGCATTTCAGATGCTCTGGTCTTTTTAATTCTGGGTAGTTGGTGGAATTACCTCCTCAAATTATGGATGCAGAAATGGATGCCGACAGAGGTTAATTTTCTTCCTGGACATCCCAGGGCAGATCAGGGCTTTATGAGAATTTCGCTCTGCTTGGCTTTATCCAGACCTTTCCTCCTCTTTCTACTTACTGCAAAACTGGGCCAGGACAGTCGCCCTGGACTTGAGCCAAAGGACCTCTACGAAACCACAGAAGGGAATGGCCCCAAGCTGTCTGCACACACGAACTCCTTTCTGTGGCCTTTCAGCAGAGTGTGTGTTGTCCTGGGGAGAATCCCAAGTAGATTTGTGGCCGGAGAGGTCTTAACCTTTGACATTGCAGGTCTGGAGTTTGTAGAAAGAACTGAGGTTGCCTGAGATGAAGGAAGGTGGTTACAACAGCGAGGGGGATGAGGCCAGAAAGCAGCAGAGCCAAGGAAATGTTTGCTAGGGCAAAAGGTATCTGAGGACTCCTTAGAAGGTTCCAGTGGTCTCAGAGCTGTGGGATACATGCCCATTACATCATTACCCTATTTCTGGACACCACAGATCCAGCCCGATAGCCTGAGAAGGAAACCAGCCTGTGTTCAGAGTAAATAGTTAACACTTCTGGGCTGGAAGAGATGATTATTCAAAAGTTGGTCCCCACATACAAATGCAAATGACATCCAAAGACACATGAATGCTAATTTCTCCAACGAAGTCTGTAGACAAATGCTAGTCATTAGAAACATTTCCGCGCATTTATATTAGGCCGTCCTCTAAAAGACTTTTCAGACAAATATGTCATCAAGATATTCAAAACCATGTAATCTTATCCAAAGTTTCATCTATCAACAGTACAGTTTTCTTCTCTTGCAGCTGTGTGTCAGAACGCTGGGGGAGATTACTCAGCTGATACGGCCGAGGCGGGAGGGGCCGAAGAGAAGTCTTGGGGGTCCGCAGAGCGCCCCGACAGGAAGATCTGGGTTTTCAGAGTGGGTTAGATCTCTTGATGACTGGTGAGAGAGAGATCCAAGGCAGATGAGGGATGACCTCTAACAGGTCAGAGAAGAAGCAGAAGGTGTCTCTCTCCACCTTCCTGCCTTCTTCACACACCAGCACTACCAAGATGACAGATTAACTTAGAAGCAGAGCAACTGGGAGCTCGAGATCTTGTCTGTACCACCTTCCTCTGCAAGAGAAAACCTCAGGCCCAAACACTGTTCCCAGGGAGGCTCAGGTGAGGGCAGAGGCTAAGGGTGAAGCGGCAGGAGGGCTTGGCATTAAGTCATTTCTCTGAGCCTGGGAGCATTTTCTTTTTGGGAAGGGTATCTGGTGAAAAGAGTGCCCAGAGGGAGGCTTCATGCCATCCCTAGGCCTGCAAAAGTTGCTGTTATTTGACTGTTTCCTGGGGGACCATTTGTGGTTGGGCAACTGTATTTAGTGTGTGGCTGGTGATGGTTTTTGACAGCGATGGAAGGACATTTCTCTGTAATTACACATGTATAAAATGAATCAATTAAATAACTTATTTACCTGTTAATCCAGTTACTCATCAGCAGGAATATTCATCCATCTATCCATCCATCCATCCACTACTCATAGATAACAAAGTCTGAAGAACTCCCCATATGTCACTACTATTAATCCCAGTTCTGTGGTCAAGGAAACACGGAGTAGAGGGGTTATGAAATCAGACCAGGATCCCCAAGCTAATAAAGGAAATGCTGAGACAGATTCATCTGCTCTCTGGTTTGCTCCATTCAGTCCTCAGCCAACCATTTCTTGACTGCCTGCCTTGTCCCAGATACGAAGTCCAGGTACAACAGGAAGGTAAAGATGTTTCTAATTGGACCCTGCCCTCAAGGAGCTCACATTCTTAAATCAACACCAAATGCTATGAGGCTGGCATGAGCCGTGTGCCCTGAAATAGTAAGCTGTAAGCTGGTGCAAAAATCCATCAGCTGCAGTGCCAGGGCACATTGCTGTGATTGAGGTCATGGGTCTCAACCATCTAGCTTCCATGGGGGTCCTGTCTGAAGGATACCTTGGTGCTGTAAATCCCATGCTAACAGCTGCTGCTTTGAAGGAGGCTCAGGAAAGGACAGGCAGGGGAAGGCCCAACCACTCTGTGGATGGCTTGTGATGGCTGCACTGATTCTCCAGACAATGCTTCGGACAGCTGAGGGGGTACTCTGTGATGGATGCTGCCTGGTAACCAAGGGCATGGAGGTTCCTGTGGAGAATCACTAAATTGTGCAGAATATCCTCAGGGGGAGAAACAATGCGAGCAAGGACACCCAGGCATGAATGGCGGTGGGCTGGTAGAGCAGGGTGGTTACTGCTGAAGAACAAGTAAGACGCGTTGGGGTGACTCATGGAGGACCCAGAGAGACAGCTGGACAGCCAGAACCAGAGCTCATGGTGAGGGGAATTCCCAGGAGGTCCAGGGGTTAAGACTTTGCCTTCCAGGGCAGGGAGTGAGGGTTCGGGGCCTGGATGGGGAGCTGAGATCTCACATGACTCAGCCAAAAAAGTGAAACACATACACACTCAAAACAGAAGCGATACAGCAGCAAGTTCAATAACTTTGAAAATGATTCACGTTAAAAAAACAAAATGAACTCATGGAGACTGGTCTCAAATGCCAGCTGAAGAGTCTGGACCTTTAGGGGAGCCACAAAATGGGCAAGGAAGATATATACCCAGGTTCGTGGTTCGGGAAAGAAGACTTGGCAGCGCATTGGCAGGTCTGCAGGCAGGAGCACCGGTTAGTTGATTCTTGCAGTTGTTTCAAAGGAGACGTGTCGTAGACTCAAGGAGTGGGAACGTGAGAGCTCACAGCCAATTCTCAAAGTATTTGAAAAGTAGTATGGAACAGATGTATGATCGGCTGGAGTATTGAATGAAGGAGAGAGAAGAGCTAAGCTCAACTCTTAGGCTTCAAACTTGAAATCTGTGTAAACAGTTATTTTTCAACCTCACTAGGGACCATGAGAGAAGAAGCCAGCTTTGGGGAGTCTGAGAGGCCAATGGGATACCCCAGTGGGGACAAGGTAGCTCTGTGGCAGTTGAAAATCTGGACTTGGACCTCAGAAGATAAAGCACCGGTTGGCAATGGAAACTGAACGACACACAGACAGGATGGCAAACAGGCAGCACGTGCACCAACAGCCACTTCTGCATCACCAATCTCGCGACAGCTTTCCCCACTGAGCTTGGCTGCTCGAAGCTCTGTGACTCAGGCAGACATGAGCAACAGGCTGAAGCTGGGATGGAGACTGAAATATTCTTGGTGACTGTCACAGACATGATGACTGAAGCCATGGAGGGGTTGGGAGTGCCCTTGGGTAGAAAGGGAACGGCCAGTAAAACACACAGGTATTAAGGAGTGTTGGCTTTGATGGACGATTCAAGTCCCCTTGTCATCACTTACTGGCTGTGTTAACTTTGAAGATCTACCTTAACTCCCTAGGTCATATTACTGATTCATACAACATGGATAACAGCAGCACCTCATTGCATTCTGGGTAACATTACCATCACATAAAGTGTTTAGAACAAACGGATACGTACATGATGCTCAAACAATGTTATTATAAATGCTATTTTGGGGTAAAGGGAAGAACAGAGGGACCTATAAAAATCAAGAGGAGTTCCCCAGAGCCTACGCCAGCCCAGCAGACATCTTACCCCTTCGAGTCATAGGAGATCTGCTGACATTTGGGAAGAATTCTAAACTTAACTCATGCCTCAGATTTGGTCTCTGTATTCTGTGAGCACTCTGGTTCCTGCCTCAACTCAAATACACTTTGGGGTTGGAATCGCTGCATTGATAGGCCGCCTCCAAATTTTTAACCGCTCCTCTATGTGGATTTTGGAAAAAGGGGTGGATGCTTTGATTTAGCCCAGTGGCCACTGGATCTAAACTTCCTCTGAATGGATAGACATTCAGTCACAGCCCAGGAGGAGAGGAAGCAGAGTTCCATTCTCTCCCAGCAAAAGGTCCCTTTCTAGTTTAGGTCGCCAGGCATGTGTTACCTGACAGAGGCCTTGCGGCCTATCTAGCAAAGCATGTTAAAAATAAGTACACACATATAATTTGTTTATTTGCCTGCTTTGCTCTTTCCCAATCACTGTCCTCAATCAAAAGGCAGTTGCGGCCTTTTGGGTGTAGTACAGCAGATAAAGTGTTTAACAAAGTGCCTTCAAGTTTATGTAGCAAGCATCATATTCATCTAGGTAAATAAAAGATTATGATTTCTGAACTGCCTCTCTGCCTGCCCCGCCAGCCTTTCATAGTCTTTGCCAAGAGACTGGAACTGCTTTCTACCGGCTTCCGAACCACAGAGTTGTTGTCGATGTGTTATTTATGTATTTACTTTGGTGGGGGAAGAGAAGGTGGTTTGTTCAGTTATTTTTCGCTATTAATGTAACAGTAAAGGGTAGTACCCCAAATGCAAAGGGTCACACAGTTTCTCGGCCTGAACACAGAACTTGTGGTGACCTCGGGTGAGGGCGTGGCGCCCTCCTACCATGAGAGAGTAACACACACTGAGGAGCTCAAAGACCAGCTGGTTTCTGGTATGATCTGCAAGCCGGTGACCTGCTGCTGGGCTTGGGATGGCTGATGTTCTCAGAACACAGAGTCAAGGACGTGTTTTGGTCCCTCCCTCTAATTCCCTGCTGGCGCGTTGCAGTAGGGATATGTGTCTGTCTGTGGGAGGGGGTGTGTATCTGCTTTTGACCTTGAGCATGCATGCATATGTTTTGGTACCAAGAGGGAGAGAGAAAAACCCAGGAGATGAAGGGGGAGAAATAAGAAAGGGTCAGGATAAGAGGACCGGAAGTCACGGTGGTCTCACAGGCAGAAGATGATCCGGATGATGCATCCTGTCATTTGCCCTCTGGCGTCTGTGTCTGGCGTGGTTCTAGTTTCTGGGCATCTTACCATCCCCGGCCGGACAGAGTGCCTGGTCTAACAGATGTTACTGCTTAATGGGGGCATGCTGATAATAAAGTAGCGATGAAATCAGGTAATTTTGGAGAAACTGGCTGGTCCAATTACTGATGGAAGTACTGCCGTCCTGCTCAGGAGGGCGGACTGTCTCACGCCTGGGGTTGCTCTCATCTCTGAAGACGCCTCCCTGAGGTCATCTCTGGAACACCTTTGTTTCTCTCTGGGCAGACAGACAGGCTTCTACTTTTACTCAGATCACTCCGTCTCACTTTCAGGTTGTTTCCGTAAATTCCAAGTCAGTGGTTGTCAGCATGGCCTCCGCTGCCCACCTCCCCCCCTCCCCACCTCCCCACCTCCCCAGCCCTGGGTACAGCTGGCAATGTCTGGGGCATTTCAGGCTGTGAAATGTCGGGGATGCTACTAGAATCTACAGATGGTCAAGGAAGCTGTTAAGCACTGTATAAAGCATGGAGCAGCCCCGAAAACAAAGCGCCGTCAAGTCCCAACGTTCAATAGTGCTGAGACTCTGGTTTACAAGTTTATTTCCATCCCATCCACAGTGCCAAGACATATTTTGTTCTTTACTGTATCCGTAATATTGACATCTTGTAGGTGTTCAATAAGTACTCGCTGGCTGGCAGTGCTGATTCACAACAGGCGGTATCAAGGGTTTGCTGAGTGAATATCTGATACTCTATATCACTTAGCAGCCACCTGACTTTGAGAAGCCACCCGACTTTTCTAAATGTCAATAGCTTTCCTGACAAAGAATGATCTGACCCAAAATCCAACAGGGTTGAGAAACCCTGACTCGCATGAAGCTGGGGTCTGAGCTGACATCCACTGGACCGGGGCTGGTGAGCATGTGCTTAGGAGGGCACGGTGGTGGATCTGCCCCAAAGCCTAGCATGGCCCCTTGGGAAAGAGCCCTCCCCGCAAACCCCTTGGCTCCTTCCCCTGGAAACTTGCCCCCACCCCAGTGAGCTGGAAACCAGCAGAGCCTTTGCTGGGGGCTGCCAGGATGGGCTTCCTGCAGAATGGCTCTCGAGAATCCAGGAGCTGGGGAGCCCTCATGATGCCACCATCCTTACCATCCTTACCATCTTAGGGCTCATCCTGGGGAGACATGTCCCCAGAAAACCTTAGCCGCCCAGCCGCTCCCTGCTCAAGAGCATTTGTTAACAACAGGTCTCCTAACAGTGCACAGAAGCAGCCTGAAATATACTCTGCCTGTCAGTTCTGCCCCGAAACCACTTTGCAATAATGGGAATCCACTAGCGATCTCCCGGCAGAACAGCACCAAGGCTTGAACCTGAACGGGCCGATTCCCGCGCTGTCTGAGGCAAGGGTCTGGGGGAAGGAAAAGAGAAATGAAATATCTGGGAAATCGGAGACATTGTTTTAAGACAACGGTTTTTTTAGGGTGTCTGATTTACTATTCAACTGTGCGCAGCTGCTGTTCGGAAAACGGGACGTGCGCCAAGACGAGAGGGCTGGTGGGGAGGGTCGAGGGGGAGCCGGGACAAAAGGATCCGCGGAGATGTCTGCACACTTCACGCCTTGACTTGGCTTCAGAAGAAAAATGCCCTAGCCGCTGACCCTTCCTGGGAAGCCGATGGCTGGTGTCCCTCGAGTAGCCATCTATATCTGCTGAAGGCGGCTTCCCGCCTACGTAGCGCTTGCTTTCTTTGTCTTCATTAAAGACACCAAGGAAACTGCCCTGCCCTCACACTGCACGCTTTTTAAATCAGTGCTTCAGCAACTGTTGCTTCCTTTTTCTTCTGTCTTCTTCATGCTGGCGTCAAGATGCCCACATGTTGGCATGAAAGATCTTTTTTTTTAATTCAGGTAAAACTGATATAACCTAAAGATAACCGTTTTTCAGCATACAACTCTGGCATTTTGAACATTCACGATGCTGCGAGGCCATCATCTGTTTCTAGTCCCAGGACATTTTCAACCCCCCAAAGAAACCCCGCATCAGTGGAGCAGCTATTCTCATTTCACTCTCTCCTAAGGCCCCTGGAAACCACAGATGTGCTTTCTGACATTATGGATTCACTCATCCTAAATATTTCATATAAATGGAATGACACAAGACGTGCTCTTTTGTGTCTGGCCTCTTAAGAGTTTTCAAGGCACAGCCACGCTGTAGCCTGTGCCCATACTGTTTCTTTTCATGGCTGAATACTATTTCATTTTATGGATATACCACATGGCACACTTTGTCTGTCCATCCATCGGTCCATGGACATTGGGCTCCTTCCACCTTTTGGCTGGAGTAAATGGTGCTCCAGCAATAGTCATGTGTAAGTATTTATTAGCAGACCTGTTTTCCATTCTTTGTGGGTAATACATCTAGAAATGGAATTTCTGGGCCCATGATGTTTAACTTTTTGAGGAATCAGAAAGATTTTTTAAGGCCCTCATTTCCCAACCATCCTTGGTATCCGATCAGCTAGTAAGTCCCCCACCCAGGAGGAGCCCAGGGCTAACCCTGACACACCTCCTGAGACAAGCTGGCTCTGTCCAGGAAGGAGGAGGCTAAAGAGAGGCAGAGACCCATGGGCGCCCCTCTTTTCTCAGTCACCACAATAGTTAACTATGCACTCAACATGACACTGGGTGCTCAGTTCCATGAAAACTCCACAGAAGAGGCATGTCTTTATCAATCTTTTAAAATGAAGAAAGAGGGATTCAGAGAGATGAAGCCAGCCACCCAAGGATACACAGGTAAGACGTAAAGAGCCTTATTAGGTCTAAAGGCAAAAATAAACCCTAAAGGCCTATTTAGACCATTTCACCAGGCTCAAAAGGCTGCCTAAAGCAAGGCCCTTCAGGAAGAACTGCCTTCAGCTCAACTGGAAACCCCTTCCCTTTTGTGGGGAGTCTGATCCAAACACTGAATCCAGGCAAAGGGAGGTTTCCTTCAGCCCAGGTGACAAAGGAAATTAGGGACTGGCTTCTTCTGAATGACCATTCGGTGACCTTTGTTATAGGCAATGAACTCTTCTCCAACAGCCACACATTCCTTGCCCCAGTCCAGTTTCCTGTCTAGAGTTTTACCCTAAGGGGGAAACAGCTACCTTCATCTTGCCTTCTCATGGGCTATTCATTTTAAGAGAAGAATAAAAAGGAGCAGAGAGCACCGTGTCTTTCTAAGCAGTGACCTTTCCTAGCACGGGCTAAGTTCTTATGATCACTAACACGATTCTTCTAATGGCTCTGTGAGTTTGGTAGTGGTGTTGCTTTTCTTGGGATGAGAAGTTGACATTCAGAGAGGTTGAGACACTTGCACAGAATCTTCAGGCAACAGGTGCAGGAGACAAGATTCAAAATGAGGCTTTTCAGAATCTAAAGTCTGTGGAATACAGGCAATTCTGGCAGGTCCACTCCTGATCAATCACCTCCTATTACTGGCTGTCCCAGGCCACTGGGCTAGGGGCTTTCACACACAGCCTCATTGAAATTGCACAGACTTTCTAGTTTAAGGCCTGCCCATGCTTTCACAGCCAATATCAGCCAAAGACATTTTCATGGGACTACTTGACTCCAAAGCCCCGTGGAGTTTCCCCCTACTGTTTCATGTCCTTGGCCAACATGGTGTTGAGCTCATCCCAGGATCAAAGTCCAGGAGGGACAGCTGCCAAGGAGTCCTGCTCAGCTGCAGCGTAAACTTCTGACAACCCCTTCTCACTCTGATTCCAGTCAACCATTCGCTGTGGACCGAGTGGCGGGTCCCCACGTTAAGATGGAGCTCTCAGAGAGAGATGATTTTTGCAATTGCTCATGGTTAGTGATTTTCCTACAATGAATTAGAAGGGAAACTGTTCCGGAGTGGGGTTTGCCTCGGCAGGAGCAGAGGTGTCGTGTCTCTGGGTTAGGACATGTGAGCCAGCAGGTGTGGAGATGGATGTGCGTGTTCTTGCTCAGGCACGAGTGTGCAGCCGAATAGGCACAAATCACATGCACGTGAATGTCTTGTTTGCGAGGGTGGGTCTGTTAACGTGAACTGCTCTGAGTGCCTGGGCAAGCGTATTTCTGAGTACACGTGTAGCGGGTGGGCTATCAGGAGAAGATGGAGCAGAGGACTCCAGATGGAGGGTCCCCGCTAGGACAGATTCCTGAGGACCTGGGGCTAGAAGAGTCATCTCGGTTCTCTGGGGGGTGAGGTGAGTCTCTGTGTGTCCACAAGGATCTTCTGGCTGCAGGAAGACAACCCTCTCCCGGTGCTGATGATCTGGCTCCCTGGGAAGGGTTTCCATCTGACCTGTCACTCCACGCCTTGTTTGTCTCTTGTGACCTCCAGCCCCTTGTTGTGTGGAGCTACAGTCTTCCCCCATGTCCCCAGAGTGAAGATCTCCAAGTTCAGGCTGGTAGGGCTTCTCCAGGAGCCCTCTGGCATGCAGAGTCCCGGCCCCCACTTCTGTATTCTGACTCCGAAGGTTTGGGTTGGGGTCCAAGAACCTGCCTGTTAACCAGCTCCAAATTGGTTCTGATGAGATGTCACAGACGGTGCTGGGGACTCTCTGGCTTGGAGAACACGCAGGGGTTGATGAAACATTGAGCTCCAAGAAGCTGTCTCCACCAGGCTCTGTGATTTCACTGGGGGAGCACGCTGCTTTGAACTCACAGCATCCTGTCCCGAGACTGACCTTCATTCAACTCGGAAATCAGATTCTGCTTCTGCTTCCCCCTGAGCAACTCCAGACACAGTCTCAAATGATTGTTTTGTGACAGACTCGCACCATTCGGTGAGGAGATAAGCAAAAGGTCTAGCTGTGTGCTCCTTCTCTGAAACCAGTTACACAGCAAAGAACAAGAAGTCATGTGCCTCAGATCAGATTCAGCAAACCCCTCTTTCCTGGAGTCCACAGAGTCTACTGAATTTAACTACATTTTCAAGGTTAAAATCCCATCTTGCTAAATGCACAGAGTAGTCTTTTGGAGTGAGGATTTATAGTAACAGTGATGGTCTTCTTCTCCACTGGAAGTGATTTTCTCAGTTTCCCACATAGAATTGTAATGTCAATTGGAAGGTTCTTCTTCTTTTTTTTTTTTTTTAACTTTTCATCCTTTTAACCTCTCTAAATAGGTGAAGGTAGGCTGGCTTGCAAAAACTATTTGGCAATCCATTTCTTCATCTTCATCAACCAGATTCTGATTTCATATGACATTGGAATGCAGCCTACAGACCCTAAAAAAAGGTATGTGTGGGAGGGGGAGGGGAGACTTATTTGACAGTGTAACAAGGAGACAAGCTGGAAGCAAACATTTGACACTCCAGCCCTGGAATGCTGTAAAAATTTAATTAGGTGGATCCATTAGTCATGCCCACATGGAGGTTTCATACAGGACTTACAAAAATGCAGGCTCCTGAAGGGGAATGTTCAGCCCTTCCTGTAAATGCCATTTCCCTTGTTATTGGGAAATGTGGTCTCGGTGGGACCACTGAGCCAGGTTTTGTATTTACAAAATATGTTTAGGACAAGATTAACAGTGTGGACTGAGGGGGTTTTCAAATCCAGGTAAGAAATGACTTTTTAGAAGAGAGTTTGGAGCTGAGAAACGATTCTGGAGCCCACTGCCTTTCATGACTCCCTGACATGGATTTTTACGTTTAAAGGTACTTGGAATGATGTTACGTGGTTGATTTTGATGGGACAAGCATGCATCTATTTTTAAGTTGAAAATACATAGGCAGTCTTTCTGAATTCAGAAATCAAACTTTGGGGTTTCAAGTCCTGGGCTACTGACACTTTGATTTGTAAGCAGACATTTTCAATTTACAAACAGTGTTATTTTGAACTTAAGTCTCTGCTGGGTCACTGTGGTTGAAAACACATAGATGAGGAAGATACTTTATGCAGTTAATCATATGGTGATATTTTAAAAGACACAGAGATGTAACTCAAGACCCTTAGCTCTTAATCAGTCTGAATCACATGAGATGGCCCACGTGACCACAGTGCTGTTTCTTCAGAAACACGTGATTGGGTCTAAGAGGGTGTAAAGCCTCAACTGAATAGGAAAGGGTTTGGATCTGGGGTCATGGTCCCCTAGAGATTGACTGTGGGTTGACTCGTCTTTATGTATCCACTTCTTTACTCATGTTGTTATGTCAACAAACATGTATATCCATATATTCTGGATTGAGACATAAAGTTGAATAAGACACAGTCCTTGCCCTAGAGGAGGCCACTGTCTAATGGGAAAGACTGACTTATAAACAAGTAACTACAGTGCAGTAGTAATAATCACATTATTTGTCACTGAGGACCAAGCAATTTACATACATTAGTTCATGCATCTTTAAAAGCAACTCAGCAAGGCAAGATTTTCATTAAAAAAAAAAAAAAAAAAGACAAACTGAGACCCAGACAAATATAAGAACTTTCTAGGTATACAGTTAAGAAACGACAGAGTTGAGATTTGAATCTGGGACAGTCTAAGTCCCTTAAGCCATATTGCCTCAAGAGCCTTTGGTCAGTGTGATGAATGACTCAGATCAAGAGTTGGAATGAAACAGTGCATGGAGAATTCCTTAGAGAATTTCGGGGATACCTGAATTTTAGAGAATTTTGGGGACACTCACAAATCAGGCAGGAAAAGCTTTGGTATTGGGGAGGGGCAATGCTTACCACATTGTTAGTAATGTTTTCTGGTCATTGCTACTTTTAAATAAACCTTGGTTTGAAATAAAGAAACTACTCTGTCTCTAAAAGCCCTTAGGCCTGATACATTTTTGTAGTCCTCTGTTTTTTCCTAAACTTACATATAAAGATTTCAGGCATCAGCCATGGACCTACCTAATTGCTGGCTGGATTTGGGAACCACTTAGGTATATGTGAGTGGAACAAGTACACAACTTTAGAAAAACCGAACGCCAGTGACAGGAGCTCAGCGGGCACGTGGAAGGAGGAACGGGCCCCAGGAGAGAATGCCGGTGAGTGAGGAACACAGGTATTCAGAGGAAGTGCACACCCATTTGTGTTTTGGACGTTCAGGGATCTAAACAAGATAGACTTTGAGTCTTTTAAGATTTTTTACATCTTTGACCCCAGAGATGAATCACCATCTTGGTTGAAGAGTCACTGGGAGGGGGAAAGAGAAGCCTGTATAACCTAGTTGACTCAGTTTTCACGCTTCTAAATTTCCTGGGAATGTGTACGCTTAGATTTATTCTGTAATCTTCCTCACTCTGATCTCAGTCTGTCACTTAAATTCAGCCACACGTGGCGAGAATTCTCAAAAAATATTTCCTTATGTACTTGACTGAGTCCGGTCTTAGTTGTGACACTCGAGATGAACTTCTTTGTGATGAACGGGCTGAGTCGCCCCCTGGATTATGGGATGTTAGTTTCCCCACCAGGGACCTCCCCCGAGTGTCCTGCATTGGAAGGCATAATCTCGTAAACCCTGGACCAGCTAGGAAGTTCTAGGATAAGACTTTTTAAAGCAGATTGGTCAAAAGGAAAGCCAGATTCCCGCTGTGACCCACTCAGAATTCATGTCTTAAATTCAGCTCTTCACCTATGAAATTCTAAGCAGTGTCTAATAGTAGAGAGAAAGTGGACCTTCTCTAAATACAGTTTTCACCATCCAGGACAAAGTGATCCCCTGGCCTCTATCACGAATGCCCACCTCATGGACATTGCGTACTTGAGCTTGTCAAGCCCTTCCCCTTCCTCGGGGGATCCCATCCCCCATGCCTATTCTTAGGGGTCACACAGGGCTGGTTCCCTTGGGTCCTGCTTCTGGAGATGGCAGCCTTGACCAGATCCACGAAGCTGGTACTCCAGGACAAGTGATCCGCCGCCAATTCAAGTCTAGAAGCCTCAGATCTAGGACCTTTCAGAACTGTTTAAAAGAGAAGCTGATTCTGCACGGGGCGCTTTCCAGGGGCTCAGTAGGTGAAGAATCTGCCTGCAATGCAGGAGTCTCAGATTCGAGTCCTGGGTTGGGAAGATCCCCTGGAGGAAGGAACAGCAACCTGCTCTAGTATTCTTTCAGGGAAAATTCCACAGACAGAGGAGCCTGGCGGGCTACAGTCCACAGGATTGCAACGAGCCAGACAAGACCGAGGGACTACACACACACACACACACACACACACACCCTACAGGGAATGCTGCCTATAAGGACGACTTAAATCTGGAATTTCTGAGGCCATATTTCTACCTTGGGGGATCCAGGCAAAGAATGAAGGCAACACAGAAGTAAGTGAATTTGGGGAAAGCACAGAAGCAAGTTCCCAGTGACACGACTGATATATCCGGATCTCTCCATGCCAGAAGCCAGTGTCACCCCTGGACTTCTCAAAACAGGAGCTAAGCCATGATTTTGATATGTTCCTAAGTTGGGTTTGAATTGAGTCTCCTGTCACTTACGAGCAAGAGTCCTGATGCCATCTCTATTTAGGGTGCCTGAGCTGCTTCCAGATAACTGAAAACATGTTAGGAAATTCTCAAAAATATATATAAAAACTTATAATAACGAGTTCATTAGAATTTAAAATACGAATGTCTGAGTGGGATATGAATGTCATTAAAGCCAACGAGATAGTAATAGGGCAGAGCAGCTGATTAAAATTAGGACTCATTCATGCCATGGTGATGGACACGATTTGCTAGAGTTTGACTGTCCAGGATGGAAGTCCTGAGTTACACATGCCAGCAGTGTGCTTGAGATCTGGCTGGTCCAGGAGAAACACGCTGTTCAAGTGTAAAGCAAAGATTCTAGATTCAGGACACTCAACGTAAACCAAAGTATGCCAAGTAGCTCATTAATTTTTTTTATACCGCTGCTGCTGCTGCATGGCTTCAGTCGTGTCCAACTCTGTGCGACCCCGTGGACGGCAGCCCACCAGGCTCTGCCGTCCATGGGATTTTCCAGGCAAGAGGACTGGAGTGGGGTGCCACTGCCTTCTCCGTTTATACTGATGACATGTCAAAGTTGAGAATGTTTGGGAAATAGGAGCTTCAAAAGCACTATTAAAATTACTCTCGCCTGTTCCCTCTTCACTTTTCACTTGTTATACTCCGGCTGCTGGGCGATTTAGAAGTACGTCCACGGCTTACAGCCCACTGCTGAGGGGCCCTGCTGCGTGACAGCTGTAACTGCTGCAAGGCTCTGCTTCACGGTGAGTGGGAAATCCCAGTCCCTGAGCCTCTCACTCTGGTTTTCCTTACCTTGAACTAATGTGCTTGACCCTGGGGGCTTTAAAACAAAAGGAATCAAAACCATTATCTGCAGTCCAGTCCCTCAGCTGTTTGAAGCAGCTTCAAGATTTTCCCCACAACGTCTCTTTTCTGGACTGAACACCCACATCCTTTAACCACACTTTATATTACCTAACTTCTTCACTTTCCTGTGGAACCTTCTAGTTCCCCTTAAAATAAGGGGTTCAGTGTTCTTCCTGGCTCACCTGCTGTTGTCTAAGCACGGGCACTCTCTTCTCCTTGTAGGAGACACTGGCTTTCTATTAATCTGGCCCCAGTGTTATTTACATCTTTGGAAACTGAGGCATCTACCAATGATTCTCAGAGGCTAATCCTCAGGCCAGCAGAGTCAGCACCGCTTGAGAAACTACTCTGAAATGAGAACTCTCTGGCTTCACCCAAGACCTCCTGAGTCTGAGACTCCGGGAGTGGGACCCAACAAGCGGTGCTTTAGGAGGCCTTCCGGAGGATTCTCAGGTGCAATGAGTGTGAGCAGGGCTCCTCCCCAAAGCCTTCTCATATCTCTGTCCTTCAGCCAGGTTTGCCCTGAATGGTCAGAGTGTTTCAACCATTAAGCAGCAGCGCGCCTTGAGCTTCTATTGGTGCATCCTAATTGTGGCGTCTTCTGCGATACAGAAGCTGTCACTTCTCACTGCCTCGTGTCACCTGCACATGTAACAGTTCTGCTTTCGTCTTTATCCAGAGCTCGGATCTGAACGTTGAATGACACAGACTCCAAATCAGGACCACTCTTCCCTGTGTGCCTTGGTCTTGCTGTTGCCTAGACCTCTGAGGGGTTCTCCAAGCCCATCCCCCTCACTCTGTGTTTGCTTTTCCTGCCTACTCCACCAGGGCCTGCACCCCCACTGACATGTCATCTCTACCCAGAAAATCGGGTTTAGGGCTCGTCACCTGAACCCCCATGCTGACAGCTATGTGTTTGATTAATGATTCCCTTCTTCTGTGAAACACTGGTCCCTGAGTGGGGTGATTCTGCTCCAGGAGAACATTTGGTGATGTGTAGACACATCTCTTGGGGAGGGGGTGCTTCCCAGGTGCTGCTAGTGGTAAGAACCTGCCTGCCAGTGCAGGAGATAAAGAGACATGGGTTTGATCCCTGGGTTGGGAAGATCCCCTGGAGGAGGGCATAGCAACCCACTCCAGTATTCTTGCCTTGAGAACCCCACAGACAGAGGAGCCTGGCGGGTTAGTCCACAGGATCCCAAAGGGTTGGATGTGACTGAGCAACGTGGCACGGCACAGCAGAGCATGCCATCTAGTAAGTCAAAAATCAAGGATGCTGTTAAACATTTCAGAGGCACAGGGCAGTCTCCCCCAACAAAGAATGATTTGGTTCCAATTGTCAACAGCGCTGAGGTTGACAAACCTGCCCCAGGTTGCAAATTCATGTCCCTTTGGTCACCGGTTTTATTTCTAGCCCCAACAGAAAGCATAGCCTAAAGGAGATGCTGAGTAAATGTTTATTGAAAAACTAAGTGACATCTCCTTTACTAGGAGGAAACAGAAAAACCAATCAAGATCACCTGTAGGTTTATAACTTCCTGTTTTAGGAAAGAACTTGCTTGGGGAATAATATGGTTGAAGACATGGAAACTATGTTTAATGAATAAGCTAGTTTTATAATTATCATACCCAAGGCTAATTAATACAAGAGCTTCTAAGATACCTACAAAGTACTAAGAATTTTGGGGTTTCTAAGATGGCCAAGAGGGCTTCTACATCTTATTGCCCCACTTATTTGGTGAGTAACATGATGTTTATTAGGGACTTCCCTGGTGGCTCAGATGGTAAAGTGTCTGCCTGCAATGCTGGAAACCTGGGTTCAATCCCTGAGTTGGGAAGATCCCCTGGAGAAGGAAATGGCAACCCACTCCAGTACTCTTGTCTGAGAAATCCCATGGACAGGGGAGCCTGGTGGGCTATAGTCCATGGATGGGGTCATAAAGAGTCGAACACAACTGAGTGTCTTCACTTTCACTTTTCATGATGTTTATTAATTGAGTGAACTTGGGCAACTGAATCTCTCCAGGCATCAGTTTCCTCAAAGTGGGTGTCCAGATGTTCCTCAAAGCGGGTGTCCAGATGCACTTCCTGGAGCCCCGTGATGGATGGTGGGGCTGAAGTCAGACGGTGTCTGTAAGGGACTCGGTGCAGTGCGCTGCTTGGCCTAGAGTAATTACCCTGCCACAGGAGGTACTATTTCCTCTTTCAGCTCTTACAGCAATCATGCAGGGCCAGTAGTAAGTCTTCGTGTAATAGATGACAGCTTCTGCTGAATCTCAATCGGGCCAGCTGGCTGAAATTGTCTCCATTTTTCGTCCATGAAGAGATCTTACTAGTGACTGTGACTGATCCAAAGAGATTTCTCTCACCAACAAAGAAGTCTTTCTGGAAGCTTCTAAAATACTGAAAAGGGTGCTTTTCAAACCGTCTGGCGTGAGGACCCACACTGGCGCACGGAAGTGCAGACGTTCTTTTCAGAGGCTTCCAGTGAAGGGGGCTCCTGGAGGGTGAAGCGATGGTGTCTGAACTCTCACAAGAAGCCAGCATACATGGAAGGGGGAGTCCCACCCTGGGGGGAGGCCTGGGGGCTCAGGCGTGGGACCCTTCCGGGACAGTATTTCCATCCACGCTCACCCGTAGAGCCCATATGGACCGGGGGCCTGGTCTGTGGGGAGAAGGGCCCTGGCTGAGCGTCTCCCAGAGCGAGGCCAGGCCTGGGAGCCAGTGAGTCATTCAGCCTTGGCATGGAGTCCCCGGGGCTCTTGGGGGAAACAAACAGACTTTGTTGAAGGAAACCCTCCGGTGTCGGAGTGGCTCTCAGTTGACTCTTGGAGGAGGCCGGTAACTGCCCCGGGCCCTCTCCTCCTCTTGTCCTGGAGAAACTACAGTGACCTGGGGGCGGGGGTGGCTGTTTGGAGTTCAGGCCTTTGTTGTCAGCCTGGAACAAAGGCCCCCCTGACCCCGGCCAGAGAGAAACTTCTGACTCAAAGTTTAGCCGACTCGCTGCTGCTTGGGGAAACAAGGGTCAGACTGGAAGCCCAGATTCCAGTCATCTCACTTTCTCCATCTGGGGGTTGTAGGGCTTCTCCCTAATATCGAAAGTGTTCTCACTTTGGGGGCTCGCTTAGGTGACATTTGTTCTCCTCTGTGAGAGGAATTTCTCTCATGAACACACAGTTTCATAATGCAGTGTTATCCGGAGTGCTGTCTTTTGTTGGCGGCTGTTTTGAGAATTTCTTATGGGCAGACACCCGCTCTCAGCAGAGAAGAATATTCAAAAATCTAGGATAGGGGATGGTAGGAACTGATTTTTCTGGGCCTGAATGTGAGCAGGCAGATGAAGACAGGGAGGGACTTTTGTGTTACTCCAGAGAGGGCCGGAAGAGGAAGTGAGTGTGGGACTAAAGCTGGTGTGGCTTCCCGGCCATCTGCTGCGTGACTCCCCTCCTTCCTGTGACTGCCCTCAGAAGGCTTCCGATGAGGGGATTTATTGGGGAAATCCCTTTTAAACATGGGCCTCTTGTTCAAGTTGATGAGGGAGGGATTGGAAGCCATGTTTGGGCACTCATGAGCTCAGGTGTGCTTGCTTAGTTGCTCAGTTGTGTCCAACTCTTTGTGACCCCATGGACTATAGCCCGCCAGGCTCCTCTGTCCATGGGATTTTCCAGGAGAGAATACTGGAGTGGGTAGCTGTTCCCTCCTCCAGGGAATCTTCCCGACCCAGGGATTGAACCCAGGTCTCCTGCATTGCAGGCAGATTCTTTACCAGCTGAGGCACCAGGGAAGCTGGGGGAAATAGAAGGACATGGCTGTTGGGAGAATTCATGGCAAGTGTGAAGGCAACCCTGGATTCTTGGCTATCCATGGAGTTGGGGTTTGGGACTGATTCACACTAACTTCTTAGGTGCGGGGGCTATGGATAACATCTGAGTTCCATCCCTGAGGTCCCTCTGCGAGCCTGCACAGATGTGGCCACTGCTTTGGGCTTAGGGGCTGTGTGCTGATGCCCACTCTGATTGAGGGCACTGGGTGGTCTCCAAGGAGGAGGCCCTGCACTCACTGTGGGGCATGATCTGGCTCATCAGCTCCCAGAGCCGGGCAAGTGAACTGGGACGGGGGTGGCAGGCCTGGGGTGAGTCTTTCACTTGTTAACCCACATGGAGGACTTAGCTCCGTGTTGGCCACCACCAGGAAACTACAACTTGTCAGAACTTCAGGCGAAGGTATGAGGTTCCAGCTCATTGCGACCCAATTTGTGGAGCAGCACAAGAGTTGGGGGGAGCTGTGTTCTGCCCTGGAGAGACCTGGCAGATGCTGGATGGGACTCCTCTCTGCAGAGCTCAAGAGCTGGCTGGCTCATCACCCAAATGGGGCCCCAGGGAGTGCAGCTGATGAGGGCACCCACAGTGCTAAGAGGTGCTCTGCTCCGGCCCCACCCCCGGGGAGCCTGGCCCCCCGCCAGCTCCATGGGAGAGGGGGGCGGGCGGAGAGTCACACATGGGGAACTCTTGCAAAAGACCCAGCAGTGCTTTTGGAAGACGTCCTGCTGTCACAAGCTGTGGAGGCTTCACGGGGTTGGGGTGGTGGTGAGATAGGACTGGGGTCCGCCCCAGCGCTTTTTTTTTTTCTGCCGCGCCCTCACTCCCAGCGGTGGGGGACAGAGGTGCGTGTAAACCTCATAATCCGAAACAGGTCTCGAGCTGCTCTGCTGCCGGGGCTGGGAGGATAATCAGAGCCTCCCTCAGGCCACACAAGGGCTGCCTGCCTTGGAACCCAGACACATTCCAGAGAGAAATGAGGGGTCTGCATGTGCACAGTCAAAACACATCTGTGTGTCTGAACAGTGTGTGTCTCCATTCAGTCTGTGTGTGTGTGTTTTGAGTGTGTGCTTGTGTGCTCAGTCACTTCAGTCGTGTCTGACTCTTTTTGCGACCCCATGGACTGTAGCCCGCCAGGCTCCTCTGTCCATGGGATTCTCCAGGCAAGAGTACTGGAGTGGGTTGCCATTTTCTTCTCCAGGGGATCTTCCCAACCCAGGGATCGAACCTGCATTTCTTGCGGGTCCTGCACAGGCAGATGGATTCATCACCACTGAACCACCTGGGAAGCCTGTTTTGAGCAAAGACATCTGTAATAAATGTGTGGGAGGCTGTGCAAGGCCAGCGTTCTGGGTGGACACATGGGTAGTGAGTGTGTGCTATCTTCATGTGCCTGTGCGTGTGTGAGGCCAGTGTGTACATGTGTCTAGCACACTTCCATGTGTGTCCTTTGAGTGTGTGTACATTGGGCTACATGGTCTGTGGCTTCCCTGGTGGCTCAGATCATAAAGCATCCGCCTACAGTGTGGGAGACCCGGATTCAGTTCCTGGGTCGGGAAGATGTCCTGGAGGAGGGCATGGCAACTCATTCCAATATTCTTGCCTGGAAAATCCCATGGATGGAGGAGCCTGGTGGGCTACAGTCCATGGGGTTGCAAAGAGTCGGACATGACTGAGCGACTTCACTTTCTTTTCTTTTCTTTATGTGTCCTCTGAGTGTGTGCGCATTGGGCCACATGGTCTGTGGTGCATTTTCGGGGTCCTGGTCCTGTGTGTGCATGGACTGAGAGTGTGTTGGTCCACAAGCTGTAGCCCCCGAATGCATCTGTCATCCCAGTATGTGTGCCATCTGTGCATCCAGTGGTTGTGCAAGGCTGCTGTGCCTGCATCCTGTGTGTGACCACTGTATGTGGATCTAATGTGCATGTCCCAGTGGGTGAATGAATGAGAGAAAGCACACGATTGTAGCGGTGAGTGGATGAGTGCCAGGCCCAGCCTACCCACATCCAACTCAAGACGTCAGAATGTAGCATGGCACACAGGGCCTGCCGGCTCACAAGCGCCCCCCCCCCCCCCCCCTATCACCCCCCCCGCCCCCCTGGAACCCCCCGCCCCTCCCCCATGGCTCCCTTGACTCTGATCCTATAGAACCACCCACAGTTCCCTGCACAGGCCAGGAGCTCCAGCCTCTGACCTTGGCCTGTGCTGGTCCCTCTCCTGGAACACCTCTCCCCACTCCCACCTTTCTGACGTCTCCTCATCAGATCAGATTCTGCCCAAGTGTTCACACATCTGTGAAACCTCCTGGATGTGGCCCTTAGAACCGATCATTTCCTACTCTGTCTCCCAGGAGCGGTGAGTGTCTAGTCAAGGCTATAGTTTTTCCAGTGGTCATGTTTGGATGTGAGAGTTAGACTATAAAGAAAGCTGAGTGCCGAAGGATTGATGCTTTTGAACTGTGGTGTTGGAGAAGACTCTTGAGAGTCCCTTGGACTGCAAGGAGATCCAACCAGTCCATCCTAAAGGAGATCAGTCCTGGGTGTTCACTGGAAGGACTGATGTTGAAGCTGAAACTCCAATACTATGGCCACCTCATGGGAAGAACTGACTCATTGGAAAAGACCCTGATGCTAGGATAGATTGAAGGCAGGAGGAGAAGGGGACGGCAGTGGATAAGATGGTTGGATGGCATCACTGACTCAATGGGCATGAGTTTGAGTAAACTCTGGGAGCTGGTGATGGACAGCGAGGCCTGGTGTGCTGCAGTTCATGGGGCTCAAAGAGTCGGACACGACTGAGTGACTGAATTGAAATGAACTGAACTGAACTCTGTCTCCCGAACAGGAGTGTAAACACATCCCCCCACCCTCTCCTCTAACATCTGAGGTGCTTACTCGCCTCCATGACTGTTTTCCGAGATGGTGACAGCTAGGGCAATAAAGAGAGCATTGGCCTCAGCTCTTTCAGCATTTTTACAGCCCAGGCCATCGACTAAACATGGTCTCATCCTCACAACAGCCGGGTTAGAATGGGGTCTGTATCCTTACATTAGAGATGGAGGTCTCCAGAGACTCTTAAGTATCGAAGCAAGAAGTAAGCCCTAGATCTGACTTCAGGGCCCAGGCACTATGTCATTACACCATTCCTGGGGCGGGACTCACTCTTCTGATTGATTTTTTTCCAAGAAGCATTTGAGTGCTTCCAATACACCAAGTGCTCTAAGCACTCAGAAATACAGCCCCAAATTGTCCTCACAGAGCTTGGATTCTAGTTCTGGTCCACCCCAGAAGGCTGGAGTGGATGGGTGTGTGTGTGTGCATGCATGTATGAGTGTGTTTGAGTTATGAGCAGGAAAGTCCCAGAATCCAAGATGATCACACAAGGATGCTACTTGTGAGATGAGTTGCGTAAGCACCAAGCAGAGGGGTTGAGACACAGACCATCAGAACAAGAACAGTGGTAGGCAGATAATGGCCCCCAGAGATGTCCTGCACCCCAGAATCTGTGCTTGTTAGATTATACAGCAAAGGGCAATTAAAGTCGCGGGTGGAATTAAGGTTGCTAATTAGCTGATGTTCAGATAGGGAGACTACCCTGGATTATAAGGGTGGGTCCCCTGTAATCACCTGTGTTCTTAAAAGTGCAAGGGAAGGCAAAAGAGGGAAGAGGTGATATGATGGAAGGACTAGGCGCACCACTCCTGGCTGGGAAGGTGGGGAAAGGGGCCTGGAGTCAGAGCACATGGGGAGCTTCAGGCAGCTGGAAAAGCCAAGACCCAGCTTCTCTCCTAGTGCTTTCAGGAGGAACGCAGTCCTGCCAACACCTTGTCAGTAGCCTAGTGAGACTCTCGATGGAAATTCTGACCTCCAGAGCTGTTACAGACAGGATGTGAGCTGCTTTGAGCCCCTACGTTCTGGGCGAACTGTTAGGGCAGTCACGGGAAATGGACAGTGGAGCCAAGTTCTCAGGTGGGGAGAAACTGGTTTTTGTGTTAAATGGGATCTTCACGGCAGCTTAAGGGGCTAAAGGCATGATAGAGGGTGGAGGATGCTGGCCAAGAGGCACCAATGTGCCAGTTCCAAGTGGATACCCCCGAGGTGATGGTCACCGCCCAGTGCCTGGTTGACACTGGTCAGCGGCAGGAGCATTCCACCAAGCCACGGACCCCTATTTAAGGGGCGCACAGGCTACTATTCTTGCTGCTAATTTCAGAAATAAAAGTGAGACCTACCAGGGACCGGTGCTGCCACTCCCCATGCCAGTGTGAACTGGAACCCAAACCAAGGCTCCCCAAAGCGCTGTAGGCCAGACTCTGGTGATGATGAAGCTCAGACTCTGTCCCAAGAGAAGGTCATCCTGACTCCACACAGACCCACTCTACTTGGACAGCATCCTCGCTGTCCGAGCATCACGGCCACTCGGCATCGGCTGCATCAATAGCAAGAAAATGAATAATTACACGTTTCCCACTTATGCTCATTGCTGGGGCCCAAGAGAAAGATCCACAAATAGCGCTGCTACCGAGGGAGTGTGAGGGGGAAAAGTGGACCCAAGCGGCGCGCCGACTCGGGGCGGGTGCCGTGACTGCAATTAGCGCCCTGCGTAAACAGCACTCAAGGGCTCTATCCGGGAGCTTGTGGTCCTCCATCTGAAATAGACAACTATTTTACGCAGGGAGGCATGAGGCACACTATTTCCAAGTCGGTTTAATAGTCTAGTCTGCAAACAATCCTCTCCCTCCTTGTTCCAGGCGCTCCCCTTCTCTCTCCTTCTTGGCTCTGAGCCGGGTCCCCTCTCCGCAGCTGTGCTCACTTGAATGGTAAATCAAGCACCCTAAAAACCTGGTGGGTGGAAGGCTTTTCAGCATCGCCCGGGCCCTGTTTATCCCAGGGTGGCAGAGTTTAGCTCAATTCTTCTTTCTCCCGTAGAGACGCCCGGAGTACTATTTGTCCTTTCCTCTGAAGGGCTGATGCTGAAGCTCCAATACTTTGGCCACCTGATACGAAAAGTCGACTCGTTGGAAAAAGGCCCTTATGCTGGGAAAGACTGAGGGCAAGAGGAAGAGGGGGCGGCAGAGGATGAGATGGTTGGAAGGCATCACCGACTCAACGGACGCAAGTTTGAACAAATTCCAGGAGACAGTAAAGGACAGGGAGACCTGGTGGTACTGCAGTCCATGTAGGTCACCAAGAGGAGGATACAACTTAGGGACCAAACAAAAGCCACCACTTCTTTGTGGTGCAAATACAAGGGGTTGAGAGAGTCTTGTACTCTGTAGAGGGAAGGTGTTTCTGCCAGGAGTTAAGAGTCTCCAGGATATCCCTACTCTGACTTTCCTGATTTTTCTCACTCCTGCTAGGAGTCTGCCAGGTATATTTCTCTCTCTCTCTCTCCGGAGTCCTGGCGAATGCTACCATTTTGTCATCCGACTGGACTCTGGGTAAAGCCATTCTGCTCAGGGCTGAAGAAATTCCAATTACTATGCTTTAGAAACTGAAATATTTTATACCTTTTTTAAGCGACCTATTCTCCCCACCTACACCCCCCCTTTTTATTCTTGGGAAGGAAATGGTCAAAAATGGTCCTGAAAACATATTAACTAGATTTTAAAAAAAGAACGTCGACAGTAGGAATTGGGCAAGGACATGGTCTCCCTGCTCTGTCCCCCACTTCTCTCTGTACTTTGGGGTTATATGCATTTTCTTTATAAAGATTATGAAACTTTGAAAACAAAGTCCTGAATTTTGACAATTGGTAGCAACCCAAAGGATTTTCCTGTAGCATCAAATGCCACATAGAGGATGGTAAAGATGGTACTTGAGACAATTAAATATGTCCCGGAACAACGCTGAATGTCTCCGGGGTGGGGGGTAGGCAGCACTCTGTTATCTTCAACAAGTGCATTTTTATAGCAATTTTACAAGTTTGAGGTTTCAGCTCAGAGAGGCAAAATATCTTGTCTGAGACCAACCAGGCCTCTAGGGTCTGGGTTCCTCCTCAGATCTCAGGCTCCTTCCACAGCTCTGCGGCCACCCCACGGATTGCTTCAGAAAATTCCAGGCAGCCTGAGTGGGTACAGGCCATTCTGGGTTCTGTGTGCTGGGCAGAGCAGAGGAAAGCCTCTTTCTCAGAAGGTTTCTAGATCTGGCTGCAAAAAAGAACAACACAGTCTCTGTTTTGAAGAAACCCGCAGCTTTCAAAAAAAACCAGCAGGGACACATCTGATTCATCAGGATGACTCATACCTGGGATCACTTCGCCTCCACTCAGGGCCTGTCCCGGCTTGTGAAGGGCTATGCGACTGGGAGAGAGAAAACTCCCCTCTCCAAGGCCGGGGACAGATCCGCCCGTCTGGGTGTAGAGAAGGCTTGGCGTGGCCAGAGAGATAACTTTATTAGGAGCGTGGAATCAGGTTGCAGAAAATCCAGGCATGTGGCTTTTGGACAGTCCTTAGAAGTTTCCAAACCAGTCCTGGCCAGCTCCCTGAGTCCTCCGAGAATAGCTCAGGAACCTGGGAGCAGTGGCCAGCCCCCCGGGGAGCAGAGGAAGGCATTCCGGTAGTTGCTGAGCAGGGCCAGGGCTGGAGGGGAGACGCGTCTTCAGGAGGGAACGCCTCAAGCTGCCTCTACAGACAATCCCCTGTCACCGCCTTGGCTGCACCAGGCCTCTGGGAAGCCCCAGCACGGCCCTCTATTATCTGTTGATAGATGACTTTGTAATCACACTCACATGGCTTTCTTGAGGACAAGAGGGGGCAATCTTCTTGCTTCGAGGGGCTCACGTTTCTCAGTGAATCCCCCACCCGGCTCGCTGAGTGACGGGGTTGACAGAGGAGCGGGTGAATTTCCACCAGCCCCATTAGGGGTCTTTGTGTCCCTCGAGCAGACAGTTGCCCAAATTTCACCCATTAGAGAAAAGAATGGGCTAATTAAGCCTGCCAGCCTAATTCTGCGCTTTCTAATTTTGCCCTTTAAATGCATCATAATTATCAGATGCAAAATACATTTTCAAATGCAGAGCCACTGACGGGTGTATTTTTAAATGTGCGGGGCTAAGACGGGAGTGTGCACAGAGGCAGGCTATATTTTTAACTTGCTTCGGGGCAGGACAAGGCCACTGCCTCGCTGGTTCCTGCCGCTGTATTTGGAATGGAAGCAGCGCTCACTCAACGTGTCCCCGTAATGGGGGCTACTGTATTCCTGTTCCTGGCGATGCTGCTGGCCGACATGTCCCCTGGGACACACTAGGACAAGGGAGGGGTGTGGTCACAGCCCGGGGACTCTTGGCTTCACACTCAGGACAGGGGTACAAGCCTCCTTGGAGTCAGGGCTGGTCTTAGAGTCAGGGTTGGTAGACCCAAATGGGACCTCGCGATGCAGGCCCCGTCTTATCGTGTGGAAGGTTTTCAATAGATTTTCTTTGCTGTTGACAAAAGCAGGTATCGATGGGCTTTGGTTATTGGAGCTTTGGGGCGGAACTGTTTTTTCTTCCCTCCAACTGATCCTTAAAAGCATGACTCTATTCGCAATGTATGTTGAAAACATTCCATCATAAATAATTACAAACCATATTACATGTAAAAGGTAACTGTATTCTGTTCAGTGGATGCAATCCATATGACCTGGACACCATAAATCAGTATAACATCGTGTATTTCACGGGGTTCAGTGGAGAAACATTACCACAACAGCATGTTAGCTTGGAGTTGCTGCATCTTCTTGTATCGGCACCCCCTTTTTGTGAAGCGCTTCCTCTAAAGGGGGGAAACTGAGGCCCAGGGAGGGGAAGGCATGGCATGTGGGGAAGACACAAGGTAGAAACAACTGCTCCTGAATTTCTTCCCACCCCCTTCAGGACAGGGAACACTGCAGTCCCTCCAGGGGACCCACTGACCCCCCAACAATGAGGGTTCATATCCAGGGGGTGTCAGCATCTCACTGGAGAGCCATGGGCTGTAAGAACAGCAACTTCCCTGCAGGGTTCTGCAAACAGGCTTCTGGAAGCTACTGGGTCCTGTCTGGCTGTTCTTTCTAATTTAGGCAAGAGGAAACAGAGGACATGAATGTCCATGGAAGGGTCACTCATAATCGCCAAAAGATGGAGACAACCCATATGCCTATCAGCTGGTGAACTGACACACACACTTATATAATGTCCACACGAAGGAATATTATTCAGCCATGAAAAAAGAATTAGGGCCTGATACAAGCTATGATGTGGATGAACCATGAAAACGTCATGTTAAATGAAGGAAGTCACATTTTCAATGATTGCATTTATATACTGTGAAACGTCCAGAATCAGCAAATTCATGGTAGTGGTGGTGGTGGTGGTGGTTTAGTCACTAAGCCTTTTCTGACTCCTGGGGCCCCAAGGACTGTAGCCCACCAGGCTCCTCTGTCCATGGGATTTCCCAGGTAAGAGTCCTGGTGTGGGCTGCCATTTCCTTCTCCAGGGCAAATTCACAGAGAGAGAGAGAGAAAAAACAGCCTAGTGATTCTGGGGCTGGGGGTGGGGGAAAGTGTAAGTGACTGCTTTCAGGTATGGAACTTCTTCTGAGGAATGATGAAAATTTTCTAAACCAGTTAGTGGTGACAGTTGTACAACCCTGAGAATATACTAGAAGCCACTGAGTTGCACATTGTAAAAGATTTGTGCATTTTGTGAATTGATCTCTATAGAGAGTATTGGGTTACATTATAAAATTAAAACAAAAGATTGATTATCTCTGTATTTTCCCTCAGAAACAGAAACCAAGTTTCAGTTCCCATATTGATTTAGTGGTTTCTGAGGTCCTTTCTGAGCACGGTCTGTGGGCCCGCCGTTGTGATGTCCACTTGAGGTGAGAGTATGAAAGAGCAGAGACGGTGGTCTGTCCAGAGGGAGGCAAGGGCCTTGCTGGGGTCACTGATGCCAGTGCTAGAAACTCAGTCGGAGCAGAAATGTGTTGACCCCTGCAGCCTGATGGCCTGGGTTCAAATCCTGCCTGTGTCACTTGGAGCTGTGCAATGCCAGGCAGATTACTTATCCCCCATGTGCCCGAAAGACCTCAACTGTAAAATGGAGGTACTGTAAAATAGCACCTACTTTGAGGAGTCTTTATGGAGATTAAACAATGAACTATCATTTGCAAAGAACTGGAAAGGGGCCCTGCACTTTATTTTTTATTAAAGAAAATAATTTTGAAATTGTATTACATTCCTTTTGCCTATACAGCTACTAACGACAGACTTAGCAACATTAAAACAACACAGACTTATTATCTTGCAGATCTAGAGACCAGAAGTTCAAAATGGGTCTCAGTGGGGCGGGGAGAGGCGGGCGCTGGGGGCTAAAATCAAGATGCTGGCTGGGCTGGGTGGGTTTCAAGGGCACCTGGGGAGAACCCACTCCTCCTTTATCCGGTTGCTAGAGGCTGTCTGCACTTTATGGCTTGCCGCCCTGTGTCACTGTGACCTCTGCCTCCTCTGTCCCGTCTCCTCTATCCCCCTCCTGGAAGGACCCTGGTGATTACGCTGGCCCCACCTGGATAATCCCTGATAATCTCCCAGTGCAGACCCTTAACATTACCATATTGGCGAGTCTCTTTTGCTGTGTAGGATAACATGCTCCCAAGTACTGGTGTAGAATGTGCCCACCTTTAAGGGGCCCTCTGTTCTCGCTAGCACAGAAATATATTAATTTATGGCACAGACGATTAGAGCTATGGGCAGTGGGTTGGGGATTAGGAAACACCAGAGACCGAGATTTCTATTATTTCAAATACACCAGTGGGTCAGGGTCCAGTCGGCACCTGGGGCAGAAACCTCAATCAGGCTTGTCCTCTGCACATCCCTGGTGGGGGGCGGGGGGGGGGGGGGCGCGGCCCCTCCGGCAGGTCTCCTCTCACCAAGGGTCCTGGCACTCTCTGTTCCCCACGCCTGGACACACTTGCCTGCAGGCTTCCTCCGCCTGTGGACTCAAAGGTCACCTTCTCCTCAGGGCGTCCCCTGACCATCCTCTGTAAACCAGTGCCTGCCCTCTGCCCCTGCATTTCCCACTAGCCTCCTCTGATTTCTCTCCACCTTCCTGTCTAGTGCTGCACAGAATGCATGCATTTATTGCATTTGATTGTTTCTTCCTCCAGTACGTGGGGGGATTTTGTGGGTGTTGTTCGTAGCACAGAACACACTGCAAAGAGTCAGACCTGACTTAGCGACTGAAGAGCATGAACAATCACACTGTGGATGAGGCCCCTCTGCCTCCAGCGCTAGACTGTGAGCTCCTGGAGGGCAGGACCAAGGCTGAGTCCTGTCTCGAGGGCACTCTACATAGTGGGGCAATTCCCACCCCTCACCCCATCAACATGCTAGTACCCAGGCCTTCCCACATCCCAAGGTCAAGCAGCTCCCTGGGGTGGGGGCCTCTCCAGGAGACGGTCTATCCATGACCCATCTGGATGGCAAAGAACCTGGCACAGCCCTTGCCTCCTCAGGGAGCTCCACCATCCAGGAAATTCAGTGTTGATAAATGACTAAATGTGTTTTAAGCTGATTGAAAGACATTCGTAGGTCATACTCAAACATGACATTAAGGTATCCGCAACACAGAGGCATCCGGTTCACAGAAAGGGCGGAGACACCCAGCATCCTGAAAGGGCACAGTCTCCCCAATTTACCTAGCCAGTGCCACGATTTCCCATCTAACGTATTCCATTCAACACACTCACTCAGCCTACACTTGGAGACGACTAATGAATCCCTGCATGCGTGCTAAGGTACTTCTGTCGTGTCTGACTCTTTGCAATCCCATGGACTGTCACCCACCAGGCTCCTGTGTCCATGGGATTCTCCAGGCAAGAATACTGGAGTGGGTTGCCATGCCCTCCTCCAGGGGATCTTCCCATCTAAACCCCATCTCTTACATCTCCCGCCTTGGCAGGCAGGTTCTTTACCACCAGAGCCACCTGGGAAGCCCCTAAAGCATCCATGTGAGAACTAACCTAACCAGGGTGACCAGCTTCCCTGAGCCTCTCTCCTGGATGCCTTCACACCAGGCGAGGGGTGAGGGAGGGCTGTTGGTTCACCCATCTTCCCTCCCCAAAGCCATCTAAAGGGTGTGTTTGAAAGGCTGCCCTAACCTAGAGGTCAACAGGAGATGTGCTCTTCTCAGGAGACAGCTTTAAGAGCCCCTGGAAGCAAGCCAGAGAGGAAGAGCACCGGTGAGGTTCTTTTCTGCTTAAATCTATGCAAAAAAAAAAATGCATGTCCTCCTAACGTGAGAGATATCTCAGTTTCCTTTCTGCAGCCGATTGAGTGATTGGAAGCGAGCAGAGAAGTCGTGACCTCTGAGTCTGTTTGTTCCTCCGTGACCCCACCACCCCTGAACCAGCCTGAAGGTCGACATTCATTCTGTTCCTTGCAGGGTCCTGAGAATGACTTCCCACCCTCTTCCCAGACTCCTGATCGTCTTTGCACCAGAATTAACCTCCATCCATCGACTGAGACGTTCTTGGAGCTGAAAGGCAGAGACCACTCTCCTTCGCCCTCTGGGGAAGGAGGCGCAGAGCGAATCAGGTGGGTCCTTCTGTCAACAATGAGGATATCAACACTTGGGAGGTCTGGGTGGACACCAAGTCTGACTTTTCCAGAGTGATGAAAGGATTTGCCGATGATGTGCTGGCTGGCTGCTCAAATGGTGATGTACCTGGAGGGCTGCAGACACAAGGGTTGGCTCCCTCCACCCAGCTGGGGTTTGTACAGAAACTGCAGTGGAGCCAGCGTTCTCAGGCACTTCGTATGTGTTATCTATATCTGTATGAAAGAATCTAAGGCTGAGTGGTTTCTTTTCTTTTTTTTTTTAAAGTAGTCACTGACCTAGTTAAAGAATCCGATGAAATCTAAAACTCTTCATAAAAATACATACGTGCCCCCAAATGACATTCAATTTTAAGGACTCCTTAAGGAGCCCTGGGGTCCAGGCTAAAAAGCCCCTGCTTTAAGTATTATTATTTTCCCCACATATTAATAGAACTTGAGCAAGCTGAGGCTCAGAGAAGTACTGTGCTATGTCCAAGCACATCACGGCAAAGCGACTCATACCCTTCAATACCAGACTAACTGGATTCCGAAGCTCCAGCTGGTTCCTCCCCCCAGGATACACTGAGATGAGAAGCTGCAGATTCCAGAAAGCAAACGTTCACTCATTCTTTACCCAGTCAGTATGTCTGTTTGTTTGTTTTTTAAAGCATCTACAGAGTGCCTTGCATTGAAATAAGAGATGGTCCCTAAAAGCCTGCAGAGAAGTTTTGCAGGGCTGTTAGCTCGCTCTCTTGTCTCAAAGAGAGAGAACCTTTAGCTGGTGACTCGCGGCCACCTTCCCACGATTGCCACGTCTGGTAAGAGTGGACGGACAGAGGTCCTCAGTGAAGGATGCCTGCTGAGGATGCCTGGGCTGAGCAAAGAGCAGTCGAGGAACGTCAGCCAGCTGCCGGAGGCCTTCCGTCTAAGCTGACACCTGGTGTAGCCAGAGACTGCAGAGAGCATCCTGTCCTGGCGTGTTTAAGATTCAGGACTCAGGTTTTGCCTCAGGATTGTGCTGTGGTTTAGCAAAGCCCCTTTGCTGTCTTCTTCAGGAGGGATGGGTCTGGAAACCACACACCGCCTCATGGACCCTCTCTGCTGTCCTCCCGGGAATCCAAGCGATGCCTGGCTATGGTAAAGGGCAGAGAGCCGGCGGTGGGAGTGGAGGGCACCAGCAGGGTGCTGAGTCTGGCGAGTGAGGGGGACCGCTGAGAACACAGCGAACAGCCCAGCCCGGTGTGCAGGGGCCACGCGGGTGACCGGGGCTTCGCTCCTCACTCCCTCTTCTCCTTGACTCGATGACCTCTGTCTGTAGACGTGCGGATTTCTCCTGAATCTGACTCAAGGATGTTTTTCCTGATTCCTGGCTGCTAATTTCCTCTGCCTGTCCTCGGAACTGTGGAATCTCTTTTAGAGCCGCTCCAACCACCTAAGAAGGGCCGAGAAACCAGAGTTCCTGTATTCAGAGACAATGCAACTCTGGTTTCTCCTGTTAATAGCTAGCCTCACTCCGCACTGGCCTTCATGGAGACAGGGCCTCGGAAATCATCCTCCTAGGCAAAGGGCCATCGGAAAAGGCTGTGAAGGGGCCCAGGGCAGAGCGGGGGGGTGGCCGGAGTTCAGGGCCCAGCTAAGTGATCATCTTAAAGCCAGGAGAATGCAGGGCGGACGAAACCGTCAACATTCTCGTGGCAAGTGATCTCCTGCCAGGAAGAGTCTTGCGTTCTTGTCCTGCTTCTGCCACGAAGTCTCAGTGACTGTGAACACGTCACTTCTGCTTTGGGGCTCTCCATCTACACGAGGGGTGGGACCACATGACTTCCCCAGGCTGCTTTCTGCTCCCCAACTCGAGGGGGTTTTGTCTGAGACTTGAGAAACAATGCTTCAAAAATGACTTTCTTAAGTTGAATTATAATTTTACACACAGTAAAATGCTCTTCAGCCCACTGGTGGCTGTGCTGTGAGAACACATGTGCTTGTGTGACCTCATTACCTCTAACCAGGACACACGATGTTCCCATCGCCACAGAAAGTTCCCTCGTGTCCCTTTCCAGTTGATTCTTCGCCTCAGAAGCAACCTCAGGTCTGATTTCCACCACTGTAGTTTGCTTCTGCATATTCTAGAATTTCAAGCAAATAGAACCGTATGTACAGTTTGGGCTTTTGTGTCTGACTTCTTTTGCTTCAGCATATTATTTCCCTGATGCATCTATCCTTCTGTGTATTTTGCAGTTTATCTTTCTCTTTTTTTTGATGAATAACATTCAACTTCAAATATATCAGTTTGTTTATCCATTTTTCCTATCAGTGGACGGCTCATCATTTTCCAGTTGTTGGCTCTCACGAGTAAAGCCACTATGAACCTTCTCGTAGTCAAGGTTCCTCGTAGATTCATGCCTTCATTTCTCTTTGTTAAACGTCTAGGAGTAGAATTTCTGGGTCATTAGGTAGACGTGTGTTTAACTTCTTTGAGAAGCTGTTAAACAGTTTTCTGCCATGGCCCTGACCATTCTGTTCTGCCTCCAACAACCTGTGGGAGTTCAGGGTGCTCCAGGCCCACTCTGTCACTTGACACTGTCATTCTCCTCCTCGGCCACTCCAGGGAGTCACCATGGTTCACAGAGATTCTGACATACATTTTCATTTCTTATGCTTCCCTTTACCCAAAGCTGATTATTATCGAGACCAACTAAAGGAATCAAAGATATTTTAAATGCTTGTTAAATAGCTTCATTCTTTTGCAGATGGCTGGTATGCTGGATCACGCCTCATTTAATGAATCTATTCATTCCAGATCGTTTCATCCCATTTCTTTTCATAAATATGTACCAACTGCCAAATATGCGTAAGTCTCTGGTGCTAGATTCCTATCAGGATGGTGATGAAAAGACCTGGCTTGCGACCTCAAGGGCCTTACAGGGGAGGCAGAACCCAGTCCCAAAACTGTTACATCGTCGCTGTGATGTAACCTGGGGGATTATACCCCAACAGAGGAGCCAAGTGTTTCCAGGATCCTGGATAGGAAACAGTAATTCCCACCACATCCACTGAGGAAGAAGACAGATGTGTTTTTGACAATCTGTATGTAAAGCAGTGTTAGATGCAGCAGGAAAGGAAGGGGTGAGGAGGTAAAAACCTGATTTTGCCTGTTTCCCATACTGGCAGGAGGTGGGCCTCTTGGAGACATGGGCACACAGACTCATTGGTGGAGCCCAGGGGGTCTAAGGACTGCACCAACAAGTGGCCAGCCTAAGGTGGGCAGTCGGGTCACAGGAGTTGAGTGCAGGGCATTAAGAAAGAGGAGGCTGGGCTTTGTCTCCAGTCTCGACCTGGAAAGCACACCTGGAAGTCTGGGGGATTGACGCCTGGCTCTTCTCTGAGAAAACGCCTCCCAGTCTCCCAGTTTGAGCTCCATCTCCTCTGTGACATCAGTGTTCTCCTAAGCCCTGTAAGAGCGTGGTTCTGGATACACAGTGAGGGATCTATCCTGGCTAGGGAATTGCTGGAGAAGTGTCTCTCCTGGTTCTGGCTGGAGTCACCCAGTGGAAAGCTCCCATTGGGTGGGCCTGTCAGAGGCCTGTATATTCTCCCTCTGGTTTCACGCTGATTGAGCCATCTCCCAGTCCTTCTTACAACATCCAACATTGATGGTGCACCTTCTGTATGCAGTATACCAAGCAAACTGCTAGGGATGCAAAGATGAAAGTCATGTCTCCATAAGTTGAAAACTTGGTCATGGAAAGAGGAGGAAGAACTCAAAGAATGGGAGGTGTGAATTGCTGCTGGGTTAGGGCCTGAGCAGGGGGTTCTCTGGTTAGGAGTTCAGCCCCCTGTTTTGGAGCTGACCCTCAAGCCAGTTCTCGTTCCAGAGGATGAGTGGAAAGAGTCCCGTGGACTGAAAAAGTTGAGGGTCCTCAGAGCCTACAAAGAGCAGGGACTTGAACCATGAATTCCAAAATCTCAAGAAAATCCTGTGCTACAGAAATTTTCTCTCCATTCATGGTAAGCAGGAGCCATCTCTAGTGGCTAGTGTATTATGGGTTGGGGAGGGTAAGAGAGCCCAAAGGAAACTTCTATACATTGTTATCAATGACAAGGCAGAATCTCAATACACCAGGTTAAAGGTAACTGATCAAATAAGAGCTTTGTCATAGCTACAGAAGTATAGGAAAAGACATGGCGTATGCAGGGTTCAGTACCATCTGTAGTGTCAGGTGTCACTGGAAATAGTGTGTGGGGGGGCTGACTATAAATAGTCCAACTCTTGATACTATCATTATTTTAAACAGCAGAACTCCCTCTTCAGGTTTATGACTGGGCATTTTCACTCCTGTGTTTAGCCTTGATTTTCTTGATGACATTTCTTCATCTTGATACCATGGAGCTGTGGGAGACAGGCTGATTCACACACAATACTCTCTCTTCTTCATCATCAAATAAAAAGCTGCAAGCCTCCCTGAGATCCAATCCGTACCTATCACCACGAATGAGTGTGGCTGACGGCAGGAATTTTGAGGGTGTGCTTGGGGACCAGTGGAAGGCAATCAGAGCAAAAGGCTCACACACTGAAAATGCAAAATATATCTTATGACTGGTTTCCCAGATGGCGCAGTGGTAAAGATCCCACCTGTCAATGCAGGAGACTCCAGTTGGAGCCGTAGGTCAGGAAGACATATTGGAGTAAGAAATGGCAACCCACTCCAGTATTTTGCCTGAAAAACCCCATGGAGAGGAACCTGGTGAGCTATAGTCCATGGGGTCACAAAGAGTTGGATCCAGCTAAGCACACATACACAGGTATTGTGACCACGAGTTTGCTCTTCTGACTGTGTTAGATGGGAGCTGAGAGCCTGGCTTTGGTCTCCTGCCTACAGCAACTACCAAACAGGGGTTATGAGCTCATCATCCAGTCTTGCAGCCTCAGTAAGAAACCTCATTCCTCAACTCAGTGAAATCCAAGAAGGGATCATGTCAAAGAATCTAGAGAAGGTCTCATTCTTTTTGCACTTATTACTGCATCCAAAGCAAACAGTGATGCCTGTTAACATTCAAAGTGTCGACTTGTGTGGGGATCCTTGGAAACCCAGAAGTTAACATTAGCAGTTTCTATCAAGGCTGACTCCACTAGAACTGTCAGAAGGGGTTGAAAGATTTACCCAACTTAAATTCTTTCCATGACCTTCTGGTCTACCGTAGTTCTCTGACCTACCACAGACCAAAACAATCATTCTGTTTGTCAAATACACTGCTGGCCATTGTGCAAGAGTCCCGCCTTCCTCAGGAAAGATCTTCAGAAACAATTATGGCAAATCCCCTGTTATTGTTGGTTGTCTCTTATTTTTGTTCAGAACCTTGCTCAGCTCTCAGTCCTATCTGTCTTTCCTTTTAAGTTTTCTCAGTGTCCTTTTTGAAATAAAGTGAGTGATTCTGGATTTACAAAATGATATATGGGATTGGTATCATTTTTTTTAACAGAAGGAGAATAATTATGGGATTCACCTTGTTCCAGAGACTGTGCAAGATACAAGAGTGGAGGGATCTCACGTTGTCCTGACATCATGATGACCTGATACAATGTTACATCCACAAGGAAACCGAGATTCAGAGAAGTCACTTCACTCATCCCAGGCTGCACAGATAGTAAACGGTGGAGATGAAATTTAAAACTTTTCAGAGCTTAATCCCAATCTACTCATTGCATCACCTTTCTTCTTCTTCTTCTTCTTCTTCTTCTTCTTCTTTTTTTAATAAACACCTGTGGGATTTTGTTTGCTGGCCACAGCTCTGAGTGACCTGGAAGAGTCAGGGGACAGTCATAGCATTAGTCCAGCAGGAAGGAGAAAGAGCTCCATGCCTTTCCAGGGGTTGATACTAATGGGGCAGAAATTAGAAAACACCTGCTCATCAGAGAGGAGAGTGTATGACAGAGCAGTAGGAAAAGCAGCCTGCAGAGATTTCCTTCTTGTGGAAAAAGTTAATGTTCTTTATCTTAAAAATATAAAATCAATTCAATTACATCACTGAAGGTAGAATTTCTTTTTAGGTGCACCCAGAGATGGTTGTCTGCATCTCTGAAAGTGAAGAATTCTGCTAAAATCATCAAGCTCTGGCATTCTGGAAGATACTGAGCTTTCCAAATACTCCTATTCACAACAGAGATGAGTCCCATGTCTTCTGTTGGAAACACGAAGAGTCTCCCTTGAATCTTAGAGTTTGCTCTTGCCAAATCTGAGTCCCTCCCACCCAGCAGAGACTGCTCCCAGTTGGATGCTCTCTTGCCAACAAGAATTGCTGAGAGATTTGTTAAGTTCCAGAATCTGGAGTAGCTACATATTAATTGCATTTAATTATGTAAGACTAGAGACGATCAAATATCTTGTAGGTACTTTGTGTTATGTTTAAGTACTGATATATAATTTGAAGTCTAAATAATGCAAATTTCCCTTCTGGAAAGCTTAAAGAGTCCACTGTTCTATCTAATGGGGGCTATTCCTTTGCTGCTGTGAAAGGAAGTTTTCCTATGGCACTGGAGTTTCAGGTAACCAAAGAATCCTTCTTGCCCCAGCAGACAGCTTTTGGCCCTAAGCAATCTGTGAATAATTAAGCAATGAGTGCAGCTGCAAGTTCTAAAATGTTCAACATTTAATACAGGTTAAGTAACATTTCTTCCTCCCATTGGAGAAGGGTAGACCAGACAAACTCATTGTCTAGACCTAGTGCCTCTTTTCTCAAACTCATCTGATGCTTCATATCAATCATTTGATGGTTACCTTGCTCACATACCAATGCTTAAGAACTACCCCGCCCCCATCTCCTGAAAATAAGTTGGTGCAGCCACTATGGAAAACAGCGTAGAGGTTCCTCAGAAAACTAAAAATGGAATGTCATATGAGCCAACAATCCCACTCCTAGGCGTATATATCTGGACAAAACTACAGTTCAAAAAGATACATGCACCCTTATGTTCACTGCAGCACTGTTCACAATAGCTAAGACATGGAAGCAATCTAAATGTCCATCAACAGAGGAATGGATAAAGAAGATGTGGTACATAAATATAACGGAATATTACTCAGCCACAAAAAGAACAGAGTGATGCCATCTGCAGCCACATGGACACAAGAGACTGTCACACTAAGTGAAGTAAGTCAGAAAGAGACATACAAGTACCATACGATATTGTTTACTTGTGGAATATAAAGTATGGCACAAATGAACCTGTTTATGAAGCAGACTCACAAACATAGGGGGAGATAGCAGGGGAGGGGTGGGGTGGGAGTTTGGCGTTAGCAGAAGCAAACTATTATACACAGAATGAATAGACAAGGTCCTACTGTGTAGCACAGGGAACTATTTTAATATCCTGGGATAAACCATAATGAAAAAGAATATTTAAAAGAATGTATAAATGCTTTATAGGTTTGTTTCTTTAAGCAGTTATGTATAAAAGATGAGCTCAAAAATACTCTCCCCAAGTATACTCTCCCTTGACCAACCAAGGCCACAGGCTCAGTAAAACTTTATGATGGCAAAATCCCCCCATCTGCCGAGAGAACAGAGGAGCTGAACAAGTTTGGTCTGAGGGTTTGATCCTGGTTTGCTGGAAGACTCCAGGTTCTATCCTCATTTGCCCAGCATTTGCTGGGGACCTTGGGTGGCTCCTGGCATAGCCCTAAGGCTCATGGAGTTCCCCTGTAACATAAGAGGACTGGACCATCTGATGTCTAAGACCCTTGCAGACCTCAGGGTCTATGTATGTGTGACAAAGTCCAGAAGAACCTGAAACTGTTCTCAGACATAATGGGAACAGAGCAAACAAGAAGCAGCACGAGAGATTAAAGAGGTGGTGAGGAGCCAACCCTGGTGCTGAAGAGCTAGAGTTCAAGTTCCGCCTCTACTACCTACAGCTTGTATAACCACAAGGTACTCTCCTCTTAACTTCCCATTCTTTCTTTGTAAAAACTATTCAGTAATACTGCATGACTTGTAGGATGGAGGTCAGCACTCATTCTCATAAATATGAAGCATCTGGTACAGTTCTGAGGTCTTTAGAATGAGCACTTGACCGCAGACTCCGAATAAAAATTAAAAACCAACTGGCACACACCTGCATCTAGGTGTCTATTGCCGTGTGCTATTTTCTTTGGTATGCCTATCCTCTTCTTGATGGGCTCCCTCACTCTTTCTCTTATAAGCCTCTCAGATCTCCATCTCCTTTCTGAAAAGCAATGCCAGTCTATTTGTTAATGGTTCAATGTACAGCTATTGAAGGTTTTTCTATAGTCCACGGGGCTCAGAGAAGGTCTTTCACTGGGCATTAGCAGAGGCATTTGTATATGATGCATATGTGCTGACCTCAAACTGATCTCCCCACAGGGTGTACATACACTCCCCAGTCTGTTCCACACACTGTACCCAACTATCGAATCTGTCTAAAGTGCAACTCTCTTTAATAGCTTCCCTCTGACTTTATTTAATGATAAATCAGAGATTCTTAACACAGTCCTGCTTGTTTCAAACCTTGTCAGTTTCACTAGACTCACTTTGTGTCCCTACTTTTCCCAAGGATAAACTTTCTCTTGGAACCTTGAAAACATCATGCTCTTCTGTGTATCAGGACCATTGACACAAGGCTTCGGTCACCTGAAACATCAGCTCACTCCATGTAAACTCTTGTACTTCATTGGTGGCCCAGCTCGAAAGCTTCTTCCTCCAGAAAGTATTCCTTGTCTTACTTAATTGAAGTGTAATTGGTTTACAATGTTGTATGAATTTCAGGTATATAGCACAATAATTCAGTTATACACATATGTACATGTTTGTGTATCTGTGTGTGTGTATATATATATATATATGTGCATGTGTGTGTGCTCAGTCTCTTCAGTCATGTCCTACTCTTTGTGACCCTATGGACAGTAGCCCCTCAGGGTCCTCTGTCCATGGGATTCTCCAAGCAAGAATACTGGAGTGGGTTGCTTCCCAACCCAGGGATTGAATTCATGTCTCCTGTATCTCCTGCATTGCAGGCAGATTCTTTACCACTGAGCCACCAGGAAGCCCTATTATATATGGATGTATACAGACATTTAGATAAATAGATAGATATACAGAGGATGAGATGGTTGGATGACATCAATGGACATGAGTTTGAGCAGGCTCCGGGAGTTGGTGATGGACAGGGAGGCCTGGCATGCTGCAGTCCATGGGGTCACAAAGAGTCAGACATGACTGAGCAACTGAACTGATACAAAAATACACACACACACACACACACACACACACACACACACATTCTTCTTCAGATTATTTTCCCTTATAGGTTATTATAAAATATTGAGTATACTTGCCTGTGCTATGCAATAGGCTCTGTTGGTTATCAACTTTACATATCAGTTCAGTTCAGTTGCTACAAAATGGCGATCATCAGTGCTACAAGATGGCGGAGAAGAAGGACGTGCGCTCATCTTCTGCAAGAACTCTGAAATTACAACTCGCTGCTGAACAATCATCAACAGGAGAATGTTGGATCCCACCACAAAAAGATACTCCATGTCTAAAGGCAAAGGAAAAGCCCCAGCAAGACAGTAGGAGGGGTGAAAACATGTTTAGACTCAACCTCATACCCACCAGAGACACTTGGAGGGCTCACACAAAACCTTGTGTGCACCAGGAGACCCCACAGAGACTGAGGCAGGTCTGCCTTTGAGTGCTTGAGTGTCTCCTGTGGACGTACGGGTCAGCAGTGGCCTGTCGCAGGGACATGGGCTCTGGGTGCAGCAGACCTGGGTGTGGCATAAGCCCTCTTTGAGGAGGTCTCCATTAACCCCACCATAGAGCTGCCAGAACTGACACAGGACTGGGGAAACAGACTCTTGGAGGGCACAAACAAAACCTTGTGTGTACCAGGACCCAGGAGAAAGGAGCAGTGACCCCACAAGAGACTGACCCAGACTTGCCTGTGAGTGTCCAGGAGTCTCTGGCAGAGGCATGGGTCAGTGGTGGCCTGCTGCAGGGTCAGGGGCACGAGTGTGGCATGGGATCTTTTGAAGGAGGTCACCATTATCTTCATTACCTCCACCATAGTTTGGCCTCAGGTCAAACAACAGTGAGGGAACACAGCCCTGCCCATCAACAGAAAATTGGATTAAAGATTTAATGAGCATGGCCCCACCATCAGAACAAGACCCAGTTTCCCCCTCAGTCAGTGTTTCCCATCAGGAACTTTACATATAGTTGCATGTCTGTGTTAATTCTAAACTCCTAATTTATTCTCCATCTATCCAAGACAAGATGAAGACTTCTTGGTAAATGTGCTCATAAGAGGCCTACACTGTTTAACTCCTTTTTTAAAAACTGCAATCATGCACCTCCCCAGTGGTCCAGTGGTAAAGAATCCATTTGTCAATGCAGGGTACATGGGCTCGATACCTGGTCTGGGAAGATTCCATCTGCTATGAGGCCACTAAGCCCGTGTGTTCCAACTGCTGAGTCCGTGGTCCACAACAAGAGAAGTCATGGCAATAAGCCCATGCACCACAGCTAGAGAAAGCCCACATGCAGTAATGAAGACCTAAGGCAGCCAAAAATAAATTAATTTTACAAAGAGCAGTCATTACAAGTGAAATGAATGGTACAATCTGTAACCTGACATCCAACTCCATGCAAGTTCCAGGTTCAGACTGGGTGTTTCCACTGCTGCATTCACACTGCCCAATCCAGTGCCAGCACACAGTAGGTACTCAGTAATATTTTGAACGAATGACCAACTATTTGAATGAAGATATACACACACAAAGGAAGGCGTTGCAGCCTGTAGTGCAAGATGTGGAGTTGGATGCCCATAAATTATTCACAGGGTTAGACGTTTGACAGGAACAAAACGATCCTGAGATCCTGAGAGGCTCCAGGATGTACAGTTGTTGAAATGTCACCTTTAAGACGTGGGTATTGATTTACAGTTTGCATTCTTAAGTACAGAGGATTCTGTACAAGCAGGGGGAAAAAATCCAATTTCTGCCTCTCGGTGAAGGAGACGGCTAAGTCACGTTTGGTATCATCTGTCAGAAGGCTGTGGAGTGTGTGTGTGTGTGTGTGTGTGTGTGTGTGTGTGTGTGTGTGTGTGTGTGTGTACATGCCCATTTAAAAGTTTTACATTGACTGACTTTCTTGGAGGTAATAAGGAAAAAGCTTAAGATGTATTTATTTCCATCAGAGATTAGTTTTTCCTGTTTCAATACTTCAGCTGAATGGACTCACACAGCAGTATGCTTGTATTTGGCTTCTTCTGCTCAGCATAATGTTTTGAGAGTTCATCCAGGTGTAATGTGTTAGTAGCTGTTACCTCTTCTTGCTGAGTTGTAGTCTATTGTATGGCTATATCACAAATTGTTTATCTGTTTCATGCTGATGAACATCTGGGCTCCCAGCACAGTTATTTGTTAACGAAGTGTCTATATTCTCTTGTTGTGTATATATGCTTTCATTTCTTTTGGGTAAACATCTAAGAGTGATATTGCTGGGTCATGGGGTTTACTTTCATGATATTGCTGGGTCATGGGGTTTACTTTCATGATATTGCTGGACTGATTTTCAAGGTGATTTTTTACCATTTTGCACTCCCACTTGGTCCACATTAACATCTGGTGCAGCCAATCTCTTTTATTTTAGTCATTCTAGTGGGTGTATAACATTATGTCATGGTTTTATTCTGTATTTTCTTGATGACTGATCGGACATTTCTTCATATGCTTATTGATCATTTGATATTTTTCTTTGTTATGTCTTTATTCGAGTCTTATATTTTATTTTAAATAGTGTCATTTGTCTTTTAAATATTGAGTTTCAGTGGTTGTATATATGTGTATATATCTTGAATATGAATCCTAAGTCAGGTATATGTATTAAAACTATTTTCTCCAAGTCTGTGTCCTGCATATTTACTTTCTCAAGTGAGTTATCTTTTGAAGCTAATTGCTTAATTAAGTTGAAGTTCATTTTTACCATTGTTTCCCTCATACTTAGTACTTCCTGTGTTCTATGAAACCTTTGCTCACTTAAATGTTGTGAAGATATTCTCCTAGTTTCTTTACAGAAACTTTATAGTTTTAGCTTTTATGTTTAGGGAAATGAACCATTCTCCAGTTGATTTTTGTCTATGGTGTAAGATATGAGTCAGAGTTCTTTTTTTTTTCTTCATATAGACAAACTTCTTTCCCCACTGAAGTGCATTGGTCCCTTTGTTGAAACTTAATTGACCATTCCTAATTATTTTACATTTGACTATTTTGTTTAGATTATCTACATCCATTGTGTGTGTATGGTAAAAACATTAAATATGATGTGCTACTGTACACCTCTTCTCAACTTTGTGTTCACTGATGTCAAACTGGTAGCTTGAAATCAGCCACATTGGGAATATTTCCACCATAAAAAGAGGCAAGCACTACTAACCAAGGCTCAATTTACTGTGATTTTGTTTCTCCAGACATACGAAAATGCTGGAAACAATGTTAATATTATACAGATTAACCTTCAAATCATGTCTGCAACTATGACACTGTGAATTGTACAAAAATTTGAGGGTATATTCTTCCCATATTCGAAAGCTACTATTTGAGTCAGCAAAGTAGTCAAATGTATTATTAAAAAATCAGTAAAGTTCTAGCAAACATCCTTCACCTTCACCTTTTCATTAACGTAAATGAAAATATCAAGCCAAAATATAGAGTGAACTCTCCTCACTTTCTTGTTACAGCTGGAGGTAAGCTATGGATGGCAGGGCAAGAATACCAAGAGAGGGATTATACACTGCAGGCTGCTGTGTGAACTTGAGGATTATCAAGATGATGTTCAAGGTGTTGTTCAGTTTGGAGAAATTAAAGAAAAAAAAACTTCCTGGAGGAGGGCCTATGATGGCTTTGAAGGAGGAGGCCAATGGCCAGTATCCCAGGAGCACAGCCCACTGAAGGCCCCCCGAGGGGAAGCACACAGCTGTGGAGGCCATCCTAGAAACGGTCCTCCCTCCAGAGGGAACAGGGCAATGGCAGGTAAAGGTTAACATCAGGAAGCAAAGCAGAGAGAGTTGGATTGAAGTAATTTTGTGAATTCAGAACTGTGGAGTTTGTACCTGTATCAGAAGGTGGTAGGGTGCCAGTGAAGAGCAAGGGACTCACATGGCCAAAGCTGTATTTTCTGACAGTTAACCTGGCGGCGTGGGTACGACTGACCGGAGAAGACAGACTAGAGTTAGGAGAAGCCAGAAGGTAGTTAGGGTACAGATAGAGATGGGTGACAGAAGCCCAGACTGAGCCAGTGGCCATCAGAACTGAAAGGAGACGAGGAATGGGAGAAATATCTCCTGGAACCGCACCTGGAAGAATAATTCTACTTCAAAGGCTTTTATTTTTTTAACTTTATTTAATCAATAATTTCTATTTTTTGTGGCTCTTTGAGGGACGTGGGAAGGTGTCAGTGAATCAGAAAAGTGTAAAATAAGGAGACCAAGGGAAAGTGCTCTGGAATATACACGTAAACCTTCATTTTTCTTCATCTGCAGGATTTGGGGTAATTGAGAGTGTTTTGCTCCAGTGATTACTCATATATTTTAGCTAATGTATATCTTAACACTTATTTACCACTTCCTTTCTAGCGGTTTGCTATTTAATAAAAGGAATAATATAAAGGCTTTTTTTTTTTTTAAGCAGAAATATTCAAAGAAGGCTCTCTGCCTTTGAGTACATTCTGGCGAGGTGACTGTAGGCCATGAAGACTTGAGGAAGCCTGGGGTCCTGTCCTGTAACGAATTTTCAGGTTTTCTCTTGTTTACTTGGAATACAGGGATGGTATGGTAGAGACCACTTCATCCTCAGGAGCCATGGGAAACCAGGCAAGTGCAATTCTCAAAAAAAGAGTAGATTATTTTAAACATGACCTTTTTAAAGAAACTATATATATGTATTAGGATACTTTAGAAGTCTTAGATGTTTGCTTAGGGGAAAATCCCTACGGCTTCCCTGATGGCTCAGTGGGTAAATAATCTGCCTGTAATGCAGGAAGACACAGGAGAAGTGGGTTCAATTCCTGGGCCAGAAGATCCCTTGGAGGAGGGGATGGCAACCTACTCCAATAGTCTTGCCTGGAGAATCTTATGGACAAAGGAGCCTGGTGGGCTATAGTCCAAAGGGTTGCAAAGAGTCTGACATGATTGAAAGACTATACACGTTCACAGGCAATAGAAATTAGCCCCTGGGGTTGGTGTGATAATCAAGCGAGAGGACAGGGGCAAAGCATTTAAGAACAGTATCTGCTCTAGGAGTGTTAGTAGTAACTCAGTGATGATAATCTTGATGACTACTGTTTACAATAGCAACTTAATGAATTATAAAATTTTAATTAGCACCTGTCATACAACAAATGCTCAATAAACTATAACCTTTTTAAGTACCTAAGGTGAAAATCTTTCTGCTTCATCCTTCAGAGATAATCACAATAAACATCATAGTGAATATGCATATATGTATATGTGGATATATAAGCTTATGCTAACAAACAGAAATGAGATCACACTATATATATATTGTTCTGTGACTTCGCTGCTTCACTTAAATTTTGAAAACTATCTACCATACAAATATGACCAACCAATTTCTGACAAAGTTGCAGAAGCAATTCAATGGAGGAAAGGCAAGTGGGGGTGGAGCTTTTGTTGCAAAGATAAAAGCCTTTCAACAAATGGGGCTGCGGCCACTGCACATCAGGGGCAAGGAAAAGAATCCTGACCTCAACTGCAGAGCTGACGCAAAAATTAACTTCCAATGGATCAGGGTTGCAAGTGGAAAACACAACACTGTAAAACTAAAAAAAAAAAAAAGAGAGAGAAAATTAGGATCTAGGTGTGTCAAAAAGATTCAAAGAGACTTGATACCAAAAGCATTATCCACAGAAGGGACAACTGATACACTGGGTCCTGTCAAAATTAAGCCCTTTTGGTCTGTGAGTGATCCCACTTAAAGGATTAAAAGGAAAGCTATGGATTGAGAGAAAAAGGTCTGTCACATATCCAACAGAAGATTAGTTTCTAGAGTGTATAAAACTCTCAAAACTCAATATTAAAAAAAATACAGTCAAATTAAAAAAAAAATAGATGAAAGTCATGAATACTGATTTTTCCAGTAGTCATGTAAAGATGGGAGAGCTGGACCATAAGGGAGGCTGAGTACCGAAGAACTGATGCTTTCAATCTGTGGTGCTAGAGAAAACTCTTGAGAATCTCTTGGACAGCAAAGAGATCAAACCAGTCACTTCTAAAGGAAATCAACCCTCAATATTCATTGGAAGGACTGATGTTGAAGCTGAAGCTCCAATACTTTGGTCACGTGATGTGAAGAGCCAGCTCATTGGAAAAGACCCTGATGCTGGGAAAGATTAAAGGCAAGAGGAGAAGGGGACGACAGAGGATGAGATGGTTGGATGGCATCACCGACTCAATGGACATGAGTTTGAGCAAACTCTGGGAGATGGTGAAGGACAGGGAGGCCTGGTGTGATGCGGTCCACGGGGTCACAGAGAGTCAGACACGACTGAACAGCAACCACAACATGATAGACATACCACTGACGAGGAGATACAGATGGCAGATAGACCCATGAAAAGACTTCAGCTTTACTAGTCACTGAGTACCCTGAGTAAGTGCAATTTAAAACCACAGTGTGATGTTGCCATGCACCTATCAGGATGGCCAAAGCAAAACATAGTGACACCACCAAATGCCAGTGAGGGTGGAGAGAAATGGACCACGCATACACCATCGGCAGGAATGTGAAACAATATAGCCACTCAAGATTGCTTTGCCCCCTTCTACACAATTAAATATGCCATTGTCATCTGACCCAGCCATTACATTCCTGGATATTTATCCAGAAAAATGAAAATGGATGTTCACACAAAAACCCATACATGAATATTCAGAGCAGCTTTATTCATTATAGCTCCAACCTGGAAGCAACTCAATTCTCCTTCAGGAGGTGAGTGCTTAGACAAACCAGAACATCCACACCATGGAATATTACTCAGTGGTAAAGAATGAAGAACTGATTCATCCACCAGCCTGGATGAATCCAAGTAATTACACTGAGTGAAAGCTAAGTGAAAAAGGCCAGTGCCAAGAGGTCACATACTGTATGATTCCATTTATACAACATTCTTTTTCTCTCTCTTTTTAACATTTATTTTTAATTGAAGGATGATTGATTTATAATATTGGTTTGATTTCTGCCATACATCAACATGAGTTAGGTATACACGTGTCCCCTCCCTCTTGAACCTCCCTCCCATCTCCCTCCCCACCCCACCCCTCTAGGTTGTCACAGAGCCCCAGTTTGAGTTCCCTGAGTCATACAGCAAATCCCCATTGGCTATCTGTTTTACAAATGGTGGTATGTATTTGTCTCTCCATTTGTCTCACCCTCTCCTTCCTCCCCACCTCCTTTGTCCATAAGTCTTATAAGCATTCTTGAAGAGAGTAACATACAGAAACGGAGGGCAGATGAGTTGCTGCCAAGGGCCAGGCATGAGGCAGGGAGAGGAGACTGTGAAACAGCAGGTAAAGGGGACCTTGTGGTTGTTGAGTTGTTCTGAATCTTGACTGTGGTGCTGGATACAGGACTCCCCTCATGCAATAGGACTGTATAGAACCAATGAGTAAAACTGGGGATATTTGAGAACCAGCAGATTATAGAAACATCAGTAACTTGGGTTGTGACATTACCCTGTAACTTTGCAAGATGCTACCGCCAAGGGAAACAGGGTAACGTCTAATGGGCTCTCACTGCATCCCTTCCTGCAACTACCTGTGAACTTATGGCTTTCTCAAAGTAAAATGTTTGATTGGGAAAACAAGGTAATATCATAAGCAGTTAGCCAAATAAAATGAAAACTAATGGTTTAGCTAAGGGTCTGACCATTTTGACTGTTTGCACTTTCTTTATCTTTTAGGCACTCATTAGTCAATCATGAATTGGCCAGATTCTATTATTATAAATGACACGAACAAGTCCTGCGGGGACATTGCAGCCTAAATGCCGTGGGTGGGAATGGTCTTTGAAAAAAGATCTGGAACCAGAGTTGTGCTCTTAACAAGTCCATTGAGTGGGGACCTCTTTGCACGCCCCCTGGGAAGGGTAATGAAACATGAAGCTGAAGCTGAACAGCACCTTCCTCAGGAAGGCCACTCTGGGTCACAGGAGTCCTTCACCAGGAGAGTCAAGACTTGAGCAGCCCTCATCTCATTGGGAAATTGAAGCCCATTATCTCTTACTGGGGAGGCGGTAATGACCGTCATGGAAGGAGACCTCAATTTAAGCAAACAGCTGTTTTTCCTTGACAACAGAAGGGTAAACAGGGCTCAAGTTGGTCCTTAGAGAAGTGATCCATGGAAAGATCATTTAAACAGATTCTCTCATTGAGCACAGCGAGGAAAACACTCAACTTGCCTCCCCAGCCCTGCCCAGGTAATGCACTGTCAAAGAGACCTGTTTCCCTGGGAACCTCGCAAAGTCCTGGGACTCCATCCTTGGCTGCCCTGGTTTTCAGGCCTGTGGACCCGCCACCGGTCCTGGACCTGGGCTCTCCTCTCAGGAAGGCAATTTGGAGCCCCAGAGCCTGTGTGGTTTCTCTGGAGGGAGTCTCTCTGTCCTACCCTTACCCGATTATCTAACACTTAACAGGCAACCCTGTAGTCAATGGCACCCTTCAGATTTGCTCCTGGCCCTTGCAGGGGAGAGGGCTTGGCTATAGCCTGGAGGGCTGTGCAAAGCCTCACGCTGTTGACAGTCAGCTGTGATTTTCCATCAGCTGCATCTCATTATCCCTTCAGGGCTCCCTCTGCCTAGCCACTGGGAAACAATGTGTAATCACTTACAACTGATTGCAAATCACTCTGCCCAGTGATGTGAGCCTCGCCCCCACTGGGGGGGGGGGGTCCAGACTGCCATGAGGGTCCCTGCGCCCTGGGGCCCCTCTCTGCCCCCTTAGTGGGGCTCTGGGCCGCCTGGAGCCCAGTGGCCACTCTTTCTCCTTGGGATGGAGGTGGGGAGGAAGGGGGCTGGAGAGATAAGGACCCTGGCTAATCACAAGCCCCAAGAAAACGACAGACTCAGGTTCAGAATGGTTATTTTGTGGATCAGTCTTCAGAGACAGAAAGGCGGCCATGCCTCTTCCCTTCATGGAGAACTAGACAGATTCGAGGGTTCTAGAATGAATAACTGGGTGGGAGTATGGACCACAGTTTCAAAACAGAGGCAGTAGATCATATTTACTGTAGAACTCAGACATCAAAGGTGCTCAGATCCAATTCAAGTCCTGATTCTGACAGTTACTACCTGTGTGACATTGGACAAGTCACCTAATCTCTTTCAGTCTCAGTTTCTCATCTGTAAAATGCAAATAGTATCAATATCAAGCTCAGAGTGTATACAGGGAAGACAAACAGGGAAGAACTGCCAGCTTGTAGTCTGTTCACCATGATCATGATCTATATCTTTGCATACTGAGATTTTCTTCTATGATTTAAGATGACATTTTCTATTTTTCATCCTAGAATTATGTACACTTTTGTTAGATTTTCCCCTGAAGTATTTATTATTTAGTTGCCATTGTAAATCATACCAATTTAATAATGCATTTGGTAATTACGTGCAATAAGAATTGTACAGTTGATTTGTGTGTACTGGACTTGAATCTAGTAACTTTGGTGAACTCACTTATTAGTTTCCATACTTTATGTCTGAAATGCTTTTATTTATTTATTTTTTTTATTATTATTTTTTTCACTATTTATTTATTTATTTATTTTTTTAATTGTTTTTGCCATACATTGTCATGATATCACCATGGGTTTACATATGCTTCCCCTCCGGAACCCCCCTCCCTCTTCCCTCCCCACCCCGGGAAATCTCGCTGCACCAGCCCCGAGCATCAGTCCTGGGCTGGCGATTGATTAGACATATGAAAATTAACATGCTTCAATGCCCTTCTCCCATATCATCCCACCCTTACCCTCATCCACAAAGTCCACGAGTCTATTCTATACATCTGCGTTCCTTTTGCTGTCTCGTATGTTGGGTTCTCGTTACCGTCTTTCTAAATTCCATATATATGCGTTAATATACTGTATTGTTGTTTTTGCTTCTGGCTTACTTCACTCTGGATAATGGGCTCCAGTTTCGTCCATCTGAGTAGAATTGCTTCAAATGAATTTTTTTTTAATGCTGAGTAATATTCCATTGTGTATATGTACCACAGCTTTCTTATCCATTCGTCAGTTGATGGGCATCTAGGTTGTTTCCATGTCCTGGCTATTGTAAACAATGCAGTGATGAACATTGGGGTACACGTGGCTCTTTCAATTCTGGTTTCCTCGGTGTATATGCCCAGCAGTGGGATTGCTGGGTCATATGGCAGGTCTATTTGCAGCTTTTTAAGGAACCTCCACACTGTTTTCCATAGTGGTTGTACTAGTTTGCATTCCCACCAACAGTGTAAGAGGGTTCCCTTTTCTCCACATCCTCTCCAGCATTTATTGCTTGTAGACTTTTGGATGGCAGCCATTCTGACTGGTGTAAAGTGGTACCTCATTGTAGTTTTGATTTGCATTTCTCTGATAATGAGTGATGTTGAGCATCTTTTCATGTGTTTGTTAGCCATTTTTATATCTTCTTTGGAGAAATGTCTGTTAAGTTCTTTGGCCCACTTTTTAATTGGGTTGTTTATTTTTCTAGAATGGAGCTGCAGGAGTTGTTTGTATATTTTTGAGATTAATTGTTTGTCTGTTGTTTCATTGGCTATTATTTTCTCCCATTCTGAAGGCTGTCTTTTCACCTTGCTTATAGTTTCCTTTGTTGTGCAAAAGCTTTTAATTTTAATTAGGTCCCATTTGTTTATTCGTGTTTTTATTTCCAGTATTCTGGGAGGTGGGTCATGGAGTATCCTGCTTTGGGTTATGGCAGAGAGTGTTTTGCCTATGTTATCCTCTAGCAGTTTTATAGTTTCTGGTCTTATGCTTAGATCTTTGATCCATTTTGAGTTTATCTTTGTGTATGGTGTTAGAAAGTGATCTAGTTTCATTCTTTTACAAGTGGCTGTCCAGTTTTCCCAGCACCACTTGTTAAAGAGGTTGTCTTTTCTCCATTGTATATTCTTGCCTCCTTTGTCAAAGATAAGGTGTCCATAGATGCGTGGATTATTTCTACCTAAAGAATCAAAAGACTTGTATATAGAAAACTATAGAACACTGATGAAAAAAATCAAGGAGGACACAAACAGATGGAGAAATGTACCGTGTTCGTGGATTGGAAGAATCAATATAGTGAAAATGAGTATACTACCTAAAGCAATCTATAGATTCAATGCAATTCCTATCAAGCTACCAGAGGTCTTCTTCAAAGAATTAGAACAAATAATTTCTCAATTTGTATGGAAATACAAAAAACCTCGTATAGCCAAAGCAATCTTGAGAAAGAAGAATGGAACTGGCGGAATCAACCTACCTGACTTTAGGCTACACTACAAATCCACAGTCATTAAGACAGTATGGTACTGGCACAAAGACAGAAATATAGATCAATGGAACAGAATAGAAAGCCCAGAGATAAATCCACGCATCTATGGACACCTTATCTTTGACAAAGGAGGCAAGAATATACAATGAAATGCTTTTAAACATGAGTGACTCGGGGGCGGGGGGGCGGTGAGGGAGAGAAGCATTGGGAGTTTGGGATTAGTGGATACTAATTATTATATTTATATATAGGATGGGTAAACAGAAAGGTCCTACTGTATAGCACAGGGAGCTATTGATATATTCAATATCCTGTCATAAACCATAATGGAAAATAATAATATGAAAAAGTATAACTGAATCACTTTACTATACAGCAGAAATTAACAATGTCAACCAACTATACTTTAGTTTAAAAAAAAATATATATATATATATAATGAAAGTGGGGTTGGGGAATGCCAAAATGTCAAACTAGTCATATCCAGAGGGAAAGATTACTGGTAAGCTCTTTTCTACTTCTGTATAAACTTCAATACTTAACGTTTTTGTATAACAGGTATCTCCTCTTTAACCACTAAACTGAAAATTATTAAATAACAGCCACCTTTTGATTAACACTTATACTCAGCAAGTATATGCTAAGTGCTTCATATACATAAGTTAATTTCAATCTTGACAACAACATAGCACAGAAGGAATTTCTCGTCACATTTTAAACAAGAAAACTGAGGCATAGATCACTTTGTGGAAATTGTCTTGTACCTACTAAATAGTTGAGCTGGGTTTTATGGGACTCCTACTTTCCTAGACAAACTCAGAAGGACACCTTCCTGTAAGATTTTGCTTCACTGATTTCAAGCTACAGAGGGTTACATGGGTTAGTTTGTCATTGACATGGCTGTTTGCCCTTCTTGCTAGGCAGAGCCTCAAGGAATTGAGAGAAACAAGCTTTAGAAAGACCCCCTGGGGGGTGGGGGTTCCAGCTCCAGGGGCGGGGGTGCAGCCTGCAGAGGATGAAGCCAGGCCTGGAAGCCTGGATTCTGATCTTAAAAATGAAAAGTTGTGTAGGCTGAGTGATACCTTGGGAAGGTCAGACTGCTCTAATTTCCTCTTATTCAGTAGACCAAGAGCCAGGCCCAACGATTTCAATATTAGAAGGAAGCTTATTCCTTGAGGGTGAAGATTTGACCTTTGCCTTTGGTCTTCCCTAAAGGTCAATAATCACAAAGATGACTTGAAAGGTTTAAAGTGATCTAAACCCACCAGTGTAGTACAGAACAGTTGAGGGATGGAGACATGGGGTGATTGGAAGTCATTTATGGCCTTTGTAAATCTTTTTCTAGTGGATTAATGATCACTGGAATGTTAAAATACAACTTTTGGTAATTGCACCCAAGTCACGAGCCAGGCTGCCTAACTAGATGATGCACATGAGAGTCACCTCTGAAGAACCTTTTACAACTGCCATCACAGTGCACAAGACCCCACAGTTGTAGAATATGCACCTCTATCTCTCTCTACCGGCTTTGTCCTCACCCAACCCTCCCTGCTCCCTGGCACCCTTCTCTCCTTCCTGCAACTGTATGATGATTTTATAGCGAGGCCCTCAGTACTTGTGCCTCGATTAAAAAAAAATATTATATTTTATAACTGCACTGGAATAAAGATGAATATAATCCTGGCAGGATCTAGGATTACATGTTTTTTATTGTATTCATATTTTTTAAGAAATTATAATTAAAATTAATTAAAGGAACTTAAAACTAATTCAATAAAAATTTAAGTTAAGAAATATTAATAGTGAAGGGATTGTGAGCCCAAGGCATAAGCTGCCCTGGGCCTGATGGTGAAGTCTGCCTTGCTCTTCCCTCCCTCTCTCCATCCATCCTTCGTCCCTTTCTCACTCCTTCCCTCCCTTATTTCTCTGTCTCTCTCTTTTGATTTTCTCTCCTTTCCTGCCTAGTCTTGGCATACTAAGAAAAACAAGTTTTCAGCTTCTCCTGTATCTTGCTTGCAGTCATTTCTGTTCTGTGAGGAAACAAATAAAACATTTCCTTCATTTTCCTTTACAAAAAAAAAAAAAAAAACACCAAAAAACTGAAATCTAACTGTGAATCTAAATTTTTCCTGGAATCAGACAGGTTCTCCCACCCTCTCATAAGCATTTTACATTGTTGACGTTTTCTTCTTTGCAGCTCTACTGAGACACTACAAAAATTTATTATGAGCCTGGAAACATCCTTGAGCAATTATTCCTAACACCGGGTGCATCCAGCTTTCCTTGAGTTGAGGTATTCGGAGCCTCTGCTGGCAGCGTGGATATCATGGGGATTCGAAAAATGAGGGCTGCATGCCCTGTCTTGTCAGGAACAGAAGTAACCCTGAGACGCCAGCTACTTCAGGGAGCCCTTGAAGGCACCATGGTCTCCCTCTTGCTTCTCCAAGAAGCAGCTAGAATTTTTCAGCTGTTTTCCATTGCTCTTCAAAGAGTATATGTGAGTTGAGAAACAGCCCTTAGGAGTCGAGGGGGGTTCTGCTTCTTTGCTTTTCTTAAATATAACTTTCCCAGTATCGCACTGGACTCAACAGGAGGAAGTCACAGTTACAAACTCAGCCTAAGTAATGGGCTGCTGAATTGTAGGACTGGATATTTCGAGACCAGTGGGGGTGCAGGGGTGGGGTGAGGAGGGTCACTGCTTGGCTGTTCTTGGCCGGGGGTTGGTGATTTATAACCTCAGAAGGTGCTCCAAGTCGGAGGGAATGGACCATTTAATATTGTGTCTACAAGAGGCCTGCCCCCAGGATGCCTCCTTCCACCCTCATGATGAAGGGACGATGTACTCCCTGTGGTGCGGCTGCTTCTGAAGTCAGTGTACAGCCCACGTGACCATGGACACAGGTTCCTTACAGAACAAGAGCCAGAAATCAACCGTGCTCAGAGATGTCAGAGCTTCTGTTATTCACATAGCCCAGTGTTGCCCTCTGTTTCGCAGTTTCACATCACGCGAGGGGGCAACAGCAGGAAATCCAAACAGTCATTGGTTTAAGTTTCAGTGGATGTGGCTGCTCAGTGAATAATTGGCGGGAAATGTGCACAACGTTTCTTGACTCACTCTTCTGCCTTTGGTCCTTGTAGTAACAGAGACTCTATAAAGCGATGACGAGGAGCCGGCCAGTGTGACAAGTCAGGTCTCTGCAGACACTTCCCTGTAGAGACCTGCCAACAGCTCTCAGAAGGAGGTATCACTGTCTCCTGTTCACTGCGAAAAAATGAGTCTTAGAAGAGAAATGGGGGAGGGGACATCCAGCCATTTCCCATTCTTAAGTCTTTGAGATTTGTTTGATTTCTAAATGCAGTGTGTAAGGATGAAGAAACAAAACACATTTCCACTTCCTGGAGGTACCTCAGCAATCATCTTCTCTTTTCCTACGTGGGGATCTTCTTCCAGAGCACTGCTGAAACGAACGTGTTTCCCCTTCACTAACAGCAAAGTGCCCTGGACTTGGACTTGGGATTTCAGGAGTGAGACCCTGCATCTTCTCCTCGCTACCTGCCAGTGGCTGGAAGAAAAGCAAAAGACAGAATTCAACCCTTCTTCCCAGGACAGAGCAAGGCTGCCTGGTTTTGTCCCCCGTCCACTCTGGAAGGTTGATACCCAGTATTATCCACTTAACGAATGGAGATTTGGGGCTTAAAAGGGCTGAGTAACTTCCCTACATTCACAGTGGTCAGGAGAAAGGGGGTGGGGTTTGCAAAGGGCCAGCTCTGCCCACTTCTGAAGTCTGTGCACTACCCCGTCTGCCACCTTGTGTGCTACCAGGGACTTGGCAAGGTCCGTGAAGTAGGAATTGATATCTCCTTTGTGCCCTTCTTGTGCTGTTGTGTGTGTTAAGTATAGTATTATACACAATTATGCCTGATGCATCACTTGAGTCACGGCTGGAAAGCAGTATGTGCTAACTGCTATGAAGCCAAAATCTCATGTCCAAGGTGCCCAGAGATCTTTTGTCTCCAGCACAGCTTCCTGGATCAATCACTCACTGATGCTGCTGCTGCTGCTGCTAAGTCACTTCAGTCGTGTCCAACTCTGTGTGACCCCATAGACGGCAGCCCACCAGGCTCCCCTGTCCCTGGGATTCTCTAGGCAAGAATGCTGGACTGGGTTGCCATTTCCTTCTCCAAGGCATGAAAGAGAAAAGTAAAAGTGAAGTTGCTCAGTCGTGTCCAACTCTTCGCGACACCATGGACTGCAGCCCACCAGGCTCCTTCACCCATGGGATTTTCCAGGCAAGAGTACTAGAGTGGGGTGCCATTGCCTTCTCCACAATCAATCACCAGTCATTGCTAAGTCATATCTGACTCTTTCGACCCCATGGACTGTAGCCTGCCAGGCTCCTCTGTCCATGGGATTTTCCAGGCAAGAGTACTTGAGTGGATTGCCATTTCCTTTTCCAGGGGATCTTCCTGGCCCAGGAATTGAACCTGGGTCTCCTGCATTGCAGGCAGATTCTTTACCAATTGAGCTATGAGGGAAGCCCTTCCTGGATCAGATGTGGACTTAAAGAAAACCTGACTACACTTTGATTGGATACTTTAAAAAGAGACATGGCCCTGATGCACTTTGGCCAAATGGAGCCATATCTTGTGCCATGTGACTCCAATTTAAGTCTAACTTTGTTGGTCCAAAAGAAGTGCTATTTTCTATTGTTCAGTTGCCCAGTAATGTCCAACTCTGCAATCCCACAGACTACAGCATGCCAGGCTTCCCTGTCCTTCACGATCTCTCCCAGAGTTTGCAAACCCATGTCCATTGAGTTGGTGATGCCATCCAACCATCTCATCCTCTGTCATCCCCTTTGCCTCCTGCCTTCCATCTTTCCAGCATCAGGGTCTTTTCCAATGAGTTGGCTCTTTGCATCAGGTGGCCAAAGTACTGGAGCTTCAGCTTTAGCATCAGTCCTTCCAATGAACACTCAGGGTTGATTTCCTTTAGGATTGGCTAGTTTGATCTCATTGCTGTCCAAGGGACTCTCCAGAGTCTTCTCCAGCACCACAGTTCTATATTCCATGGATTTGATTTCCTTAGACAGACACTTAGGATGACACCTCCATTATGAAAACAGCAATGAGCTATTCCTGGCCTCTCTTCACTGAACATTTTTGATCTGAGCTCACATAGACGTCTCTCTCTGTCCCTTACCTCTGGGCAACCTCTAACCCCTGTCCCATTCAGGAACAACTGGGAACGCTTTAGGGAAAACAAACAAACCAGCAAAATGGTTGCCTGGCCCTCCGTCGAGAACTTTGCAATTGTATTGGTTTAAATAATTCTTGAAAACAATGCATTTTTGAGTTCTCTAGGTAATTAATGTACAGCCAAGAATAAAAAACATCATTTTGCCAAACCAAACCTTTTCAGCTGTGTAAGACTGCCATTCCTCCTCAGGGCCCTTGCACATGCCATTCCCTCTTCCTAGAACTCTGTGCCCACTGGGCTTCACTTGACTGGATCATGTTCATCCATTAGGTCTCAGTGAAATACCCCTTTCAATGGGAAACCTTCCCCTGCTGCGGTGAGCAGACCCTAGGGAGGGCCCCACTGATTCCCACTGTCATCAATCCCGGTTTTTTTTTGAGAGTAGGCAGAACGGGTGGCTTACCCCTGGCCAGCAGAATGTATGTCAGAGGTGAAGGGCTTCTGAAGATATAATACGGTCCCAAGTCCAATGACTTTGAGCTATTCAAGAAGAGATTACAGCAAGTCCCCCTACATATGAATGAGTTCTGTTCCAAGAGTGTAAGTCCAATTTTTTTAACAAATTTATTTGGCTGCACTGGGTCTTGGTTGCGGCACATGGGCACTTCAACCTTCAGTGTGGCATTGCAGGATCTTTAGTTGCGGCATTTGGGATCTAGTCCCCTGACCGGGAATCGAACCAGGTCCCCTGCATTGGGAGCATTAGGTCTTAGCTACTGGACCATCAGGGAAGTCCGAGTCCAATTTGTTCTTAAGTCCAACAAAGTCAGCCTTGGTACACAATCGGCTATACACTCCTGCTATTACATTTGCTTCTGGGCATCCTGGGCTTGAAATAAAGATCGGCGACCCACTCCAGTACTCTTGGGCTTCCCTTGTGGCTCAGCTGGTAAAGAATCCGCCTGCAATGCAGGAGACCTGGGTTCGATCCCTGGGTTGGGAAGATCCCCTGGAGAAGGGAAAAACTACCCACTCTAGTATTCTGGCCTGGAGAATTCCACAGACTATACAGTTTTTGGGGTCACAGAGAGTTGGACATGACTGAGCGCCTTTGACTTCACTTTCACATACACTGCTGCTTTTACATTTCCTTCTGGACATTCTGGGCTAGAAATAAAGATACTGTGCTCTGTATAGTGCTGTACAGCTAAGTACCCCAAAACAATCACTTGTAAAGGGTACATGCACGTGATAACATATGGCAGACGCATGATCTAAACTACTTACTGGATATTCGAACACGTCTGCAACTTGAAAGTTCGTATGTAAGGGACTTACTGTATCTGGCTCTCCAGGGCTTGGCTCAGCCAGGTAAAGGCCTTTAAGAGAGGGATGGGGCCACAGGCAGCTCCACCAAGTTTTACATCTCCTGTCCTGATAGACACAAGGTAACAAGGGCGGGCCATGGCCCGCATGGCCCCTCTGCTAGCCTTTGGCTGGACCTGAGCAGGAAACCTGCAGAGGCCTCATGGCCTGGCTCAGGGCCTCAGGAAAGAAGCCTGCCTGCCCTGCCTTGGCCCCTGCTTTCCCAGAGATAGGATTCCACCAGAGTTTCTCAAAGTGTAGTCCTGGGCCGCCTGCATCCCATAACCCCGGGGACTATTAACCTTTAGGCTCTTCTCCCCATGGACCAACTGTTTCAAATCGGTTCCCTCTCAGATACTCAGGCATGCTGAAACAGGAGCGACATCAGACCAGCCCAGGGCTCAACAAACGTCCTCTCTAAAGGGCCGGATGGTAAACACTCCCGGCTCCGTGACCTGCGGTCTCTGATGCAGGCTGTCCGGTGCGTGAGCAGGTATGGCCGGATGCAGCCCCGGGCAGTACTTTGCTGACCTCTGGTCCAGACCTTTTGGTCAAGGCAAAGAACCTTGTGTAAGTCAATCTCCTTTATTCTCATTTGATGACTGTAGACTCTGGATGCGAGGCTGGGTGACAGGTTGGGAGGTAAGGGTGGACGGCCAGCTTTGCCCTCATCACACCACAGTATCGTCATGTCTCTCCATCACGCGAGTCAGCCTCCACGTTTTGTACCCATAGCCCCCTGGCCCCTGTCAGCCTCCGCCGGCCTGCCTCATCCCTTTCCCCGGCCGCCTGGCCCAGCCTCCATGCGGGGAGGAGAGGGCGGAGAGGGCTGGCCCAGCCGCTTTTCCAGCGGCTCCGGGCTTCTCGGTACAGGCGGGCGCTCCAAGAGTGAGTCAGAGGGTGGGTGCCGGGACTTGCTCCGCGCACACCCTCTCTGCAGGTGCTGCCGGCCACGGAGCGGGCTGGGGGACCTGCTAGCACAGGAGGGAGGGAAACACCCCCAGGTCCTACTCTTGAGCCACCCTGATGGCCGTCGACGGGCAGAGTCGGCCGGGTTCCACCCGCAGTCCTGGGCCTCTTCTCCAGCCTCACCTGCCCATCCTGCCCATAACATCCAGCATCCTGGGCAAATGCCCCCTGGGACCTTGGGGTCTCTGTTCTCTTTCCCACAGCCTTCCCTCTGCCAGGACCTGTGTGGGCCTACCTTGCCCACTGGACAGATTTCTGATTATTCCTTGTGTGCCACCGCCCCCGAGAAGCCCTCCCAGATCCCCAGGAGGCTTTCTGCAATCATCCTGGGTGCCCAGTCACCCTTGCACACACCCCCTGCTGACTGCCTCTCAGCATGCCCGGCAACGAAGGCTTCCAAGAGGGGGACTGCCTGTTACAAATCTCTATACCCCCGGCCACAGGGTGAGTCTTTGTACTGGGAGTTTAATCAGTGCAAGTCCAACGTATTTCAGAAAGGTCTATTCCTTTCTGTGCTCAGAAGAAAGTGAAACAGGCCTTTCTGTGCCAGGCAGCAAAATGACAGAGACCTTTATCCCCAGGGAGTGAAATAAACAACACTGTGGACTGACTGTGGGGAAACCAAGGCACGCGGCCCCTGAGAGGCTCCCGATGGAATGTGGCTTTTTTCAATCAGTTTTGCTTTCGGTTCATTTCTTGTCTTCCCCTCCCACTCCTGGTCTCTTCGTGGTGGGCACTGTCCACATTTGGATCTGAAGTCTTCCTGTCGTTGTATTTCTCTGTCTTTAGAATTAGGGTCCTGGAGCTTGAGAAAGCCTTGGAATCTCTGAGGAAGCTTGGTTAATGCTTAGATCTCACCGAGACGGTGGGGATGGGCAGGGCTTGGGTGGGCTCCAGGAGATTGCATTTCTGACAAGCTCCTTAGGGGTGGTCCTCGGGCTGGGCTAGGGCACCGTGCTCCACGCTGCCTATCCCAGCTAACTGACCTCTTCCAAGAGCTTCAGCTGGCGCCTCCATACAAATCTCTCCAAGCTATATATATACATACACACACACACACACACTTATTTAACAAGGATATTCTGAGTGCTGACTCTGTGCCAGGTATTGCTCCAGGCCCTGAAAATGAGACAGAGACCCTAAGGATGATCCTTCCCTCATGGGGAACGCAGTCAACCTTCTGCCCCCGTCTTCCATGACACCATGCAAACTCAAGAGCATCTAGAATGTCACTTCTCACCCCTTCTCTCCCTGGCAACACGCCCTGCCCCCACCGACCCTCCTGCCCCCATCCTGGAGCCAGCATGTTCAGCTCCGTCACCCAGCTCCTGTGTGGCCTGTGCCTGGTTTACCCTGCCTTACTTCGCAGGCATCGAGGCTTGTTGATTCTTCACCTGTGTTTGTCTCTTGTTACCACAAATAAGATGCTCAGAGGTTCATGCTAGAAATCACAGAAGACTCTTACTCTGCCACTCTGCCGGTGATCTCTGTGCATTTTAATTCATTGAGATTGATCTTCTAGAGCAGTGTCTCTCAAACTATAACATGCGTCAGAATGACCTGGAAATTCTGGGAAAACGAGATTCCAGTTCAGCAGTTCTGGGGCACAGCCCTGAGACTCTGCCATCTGAACCACTCCCAGGTGATGCTGTGTGCTGGTCTGTGGATGTCACTTTGAGAAGCAGGATCTTAGAGCAGAGTGCTTTCTCTTTGGCACTCTCCACTTAAGAATTCTTCACTGTCACCCACTAGGTTAAAGCCCTAAATTCAGACAGACATTCAGGCCCTGAATCTTTTGGCGGTCTAGGTATTCATGCTTTATCTCCCAAGGCATAAATTGCTTCCTCCCTCCTGACCCAGTCTCCATTCTTTTCTATGTGCCTTTCACACCAAGAATGCCACCATCTCTCTCTCTCTTCCTTCTTATAATCCTTACTTATCCTTCAAGTTAAGCTCAAGTTCTATGTCTTCTGCTTTTCTGCTTCACAGGCCCCAGGCCAGTCTCTGAACTCCCAAGATGAACGTTTTTTTACTTTTTACCTTTGTCTTTATCATGTGCTTTGTCCTACGGTGATTTTGCAGTTCCCTCCACTAAAAGAGGGGAGTATGTTTCCCTGCCCCTTGACTTTCTGTTCAGCCATGCGTCTTACTTTGCCAATAAAATGCCAGAGCAGCCAGTTTCAAGCCTAGGCCTTAAGATATCTCGTGCTTTCCTCTCAGCTCTTGTGTGTTTCTGCCACGGCCATGAAAAGCTCATGCCTGGACAAATCCACAGATCTCGCAGGAGGAGGAGGACAGACAAGCGGTGCAGTTAAGCTGACACTAAGGTGACCCCAAGAGTGTGAGTGAGCCCTGGCACGGCCAGCAGGGCCCCTCCTGCCACTCAGCCTCAGTCGGCCCATTCTAGCCAACCCACACTTCCTGTGAGTCAAACGAACGCTTATTTTTGCAAGAAAAATTGAGATTTTTGTGGTTATTTATTATGCAACTATAGCTAACCAAAAGAGGCATGTATGTTTTTAAACTACTATTTTTTAAAAATGGAAGTATAGCTGATTTACAATATGGTGTTAGTTTCAGGTATACACCACAGTGATTCAGTTTTACATTTATATATAAACAAATATAGACCTTCCCTGGTGGGCCAGTGGTTGAGAATCTGCCTGCCAATGCCGGGGACACCGGTGCAATCGCGGATCTGGGGAGATCCCGCCTGCCACGGGGCAGCAAAGCCCGTGAACCACAACTACTGAGCCTGCGCCCTAGGGTCGTGCTCTGCAGCTCCTGAGCCCAGCTGCTGCAAGTACTGAAGCCCACGCGGCCCAGAGCCTGTGCTCTGCAACCAGAGAACCCACCGTAAGGAGAAGCCTGCATACCCCAACTAGACAGTAGCCTCCACTCGCCACAGCTAGAGAAAAACCTGGGCAGCAACAAAGACCCAGCACAGACAAAACTAAAGATAAACATCAACTGAGTATATATACATATTACATATATATAAAATATGTATATTGCTTTCCTGCTGACTCAGACGGTAAAAAATCTGCCTGCAATGTGGGAGAGTCAGGTTCGATCCCTGGGTGGGAAGACCCCCTGGAGAAGGGAATGGCAACCCACTCCAGTATTCTTGCCTGGAGAGTCCCATGGACAGAGGAGCCTGGTGGCTATAGTCCACGGGCTCACAAAGAGTTGGATAAGACTGAGCGGCTAACACTTTCACTTTAAATCCCTGTATCAAACATAGCAAAGAAGCAAAGAAGAGAAATGCTATATATATATATAGGTTATATATATAGGCTCCCCCCACCCCGGACTTAGCCTGCAAAGTGGGAGACACAGGAGATGCGGGTTCAATCCCTGGGTTGGTCGATCCCCTGGAGGAGGGCAGGGCAACCCACATCAGTGTGTTTGCCTGGAGAACCCATGAAAAGAGCAGCCTGGGGGGCTATAGTCCACAGGGTTGCAAAGAGTCGGACACGACTGAGAGACTTAGCACACGTGTATATGTGTATGTGTACACATATGTATATTCCTTTTCAGATTCTTCTCTTGTAGGTTATCATGAAACAGTCTCCTGTGCTACCCAGTAGGCCCTCAATGGCTAGCTATCTTATATATAGTCGTGTGCATACATTGGTCCCAATCTCCTACTTTACCGCTCCTCCCCTACTCCCTTTTCCCTTTGGTAACCATAGGTTTGCTTTCTATGTCTGCGTCAAATTACTAATTTTTGAGCGACACTTGTGGGCACCACGCTAAGGCGTTCGCATACTGTGAGCTCACATGCTCCTCTCCCGTTACAAAGCTGTGAGGTGGACATTGACCTTACTCCAATAAGACAGAGGAAGAATTCGAGTTTCAGGGTCATTAAGTGAGCTGAGCTGTTTGGGTAGGTGGTTCTCAAACACACGCTCACTCTGAGGCTTGTCTTCTTGATGACTATCCTACCCTCTGAGGGAGGTATCTATGTTTGGATGCACAAGAAAATATTTGGATTTGGTTAGGAAAGAGGGGGCTTGGATATTTTCACAGCAGGCAGGAAAAATCACAACATCTTTAAAAACTGCTCCATTTCCACCTTAACCGCCTTAACTGACAATTTAAGGACCTCCGTCCCAAGAAGTCACTTGTGGTCACGTTGATATCTTTAAAATATTGCTCAAACCAGGGGGATGGGTTTGCTGTTTCTGCCTGTCTGCTTCTAAGGACTTGAACCCAGACTCAGCTGGGTTGAATCCAAAGGTCCAGGAACTTTGTTTGTGTTCCCTTCCCAGCAGGGCAGACAGCCAGAACCCACGTGTTCTTTAACTATTTGTACCTTTGGGTTTGCAATGGCAGTGGAAAACAGGGGGAAATAATAATGATAGGAATGCTTAAGTGTGCTGGGTTCTTCAGCCACAGTGGCCTTTCAGGATGCACAGAGGATTGTACAACGCCTTTACTTAAATGGCTCCGATGGTTTCCTTCGAGCCTGTCAAGTCAAAGCACAAATCCTTCATGTGACCCGGAGTGACCCCAATCTCTGTCTTGTTCTCTATGCTTCTAGCGTCACCACACTTGCCATGGGCTTCCCTGGTGGCTCAGCTGGTAAAGAATCCACCTGCAATGCAGATGACCTGGGTCCGATCCCTGGGTTGGGAAGATCTCCTGGAGAGGGGAAAGGCAACCCACTCCAGTAGTCTGGCCTAGAGAATTCCATGGATGGTATAGTCCATGGGGTCACAAAGAGTTGGACACGACTGAGCGACCTTCACTTCACACTTGCCTTGACTCTCTGACTATAACACACCTTCTCCACCTCTGAGTCTTTGCATATGCTGTCTCCTTGGTGTACAAAACTGTTTCTTTTCCCTTTGATTGCTAATCTCTATTTATCCTCCAGGTCTAGACAAGGGTCTGTTACTCACTGAAGTCTTTCCTAACCTCTGTGACAAGTTCAAGTCCTTCCACAGTGCCCATTTTCAGTGTCGACCCTAGAGAGTGAACTTGGGCACACTACTGTACCCATACCAGTTCAAATTCTCAACTACTTTTGTAGTTGTTGATGCCATGCTCTGGCCAATCCTTTTGGCCATCCCTAGACCACTGCCCCTGCCTACTCTCTACTCCTACATAGTTGAGCAACTCAAGGTTTCCTGCCTGGTGCTGCAGAGGACTTCCAGAGCTGGAGTGGGTTTCCGGCAGCTCTGATTAGAATCAGCCGATTCTGATTGGTCTGTCCAGCCCATGTTCATACTTCCCCTTCTGATGATTTGTCTAATAATTCTATGGTTTGACAGTGAGTGTTTGTCATCTTTGCTACGGTTGAATCTCACAAAAGCAGGGACAAGTTTTAGAGTGTAGAGAGCCTGGCACCTGGGAGATCCAAAACCCGTACATGTTAACTTTTCTTCCCATTAACCCTCACAACAGCCTATGGATGTAAGACTGCTTGAGTGTGTATTAGTCACAAATCGTGTCCGACTCTTTGCAACCCCATAGACTGTAGCCCCCCAGGCTCCTCTGTCCAGGAAATTCTGCAGGCAAGAATGCTGGAGTGGGTTGCTGTTTCCTTTTCCAAGAGATCTTCCTGACCCAGAGATCGAGCCTGGGTTTCCTGCAATGTGGGCAGATTCTTTACCATCTGAGCCACCAGGGAAGCTCTAGGAGAGCTTGTGAACCCCCGTTTCACTAGCAAAACTTCGAAAGAAAAACCAGAAGTGCATGCTGACAAGAAGGGAGATGGAGAAAACCCCAGACGCTGAAGCTTGGGGCTGTGTCACCTGAACTCTACCAACTTGGGACACCCTGGGAGCTGCCAGCTGTCTTGATGGCTCCTCTTTGAAGACGCTGCCATGAAACAGGGGAGGAAGGGCCGCTGTGGCTGTGTCCCACCAGCCTGCCACTGTCAACATAGCAGAAGTTTCTAATGCAGCAGTGCGTGGGGCTTCCCGGCCAGGTCAGGAGCTGAGACTCGCCGGAACCAGGCATGTTATGCCAGGACACAGCTGAGGCTCACGTCCGCACCCATTTTTGTCTCTAGCCGGGTGGTCAACAGCCCCCAGTGTGCCCCCCGGTGACCCCTGCCTCTTGATAATGCGTGTCCTTGTGCCATTCACTCCCTATGAGTGTGGGCTGGACCTACCGGCTGACTCCTAACAAACGGGTTCAGGAGAAGTGATGGATAGATACCACTTTCCAGGTGAGGCTGCAGGACTTCTTTGGTGGTTCAGTGATTAAGAATCCACCTGCCAATGCAGGGGACATGGGTCCAATCCCTGACCACGTGCTGCAGCGCAACTAGGCCCGTATACCACAACTGCCAAACCCAGGCCCCAGAGCCTGTGTTCCGCAACAAGAGAAGCCGCCGCAATGAGGAGTCTGTGCCCCGCAACCAGAGAAAGGAGCCCCCTTTGGCAGCAACTAGAGAAAGCCCATGCACAGCAGTGGAGACCCAGCGCAGCCATAAATGAATAATACAGTTTTTAAAAAGATGAGGCCGTGGAGACGATGCAGCTTCCACCTGGCTTACTCTCTCTTACTCTCTGCCTCTCCAAGGGAAGTCAGCTGCCACTTTTTGTACTGCCCTATGAACACGCCCACGTGGTAAGAAATCGAAGGAGTGCCCCCTAGCCAACAGCCAGCAAGGAACTGAGGCCTCAAGTGCAGCAGCATGCAAGGGACTGAGTGGTGTCAACAGCCATGTGATTGAACTTGGAAGAGCTCCCTTCATTGGAACTTTCAGATGAAACTATAGAAACACCTGCAGAGGCCTTAGGAGACTCCTTAGAGCAGAGGCACCCAGCGAAGCCACATTTCAGCTCCTAACCCACAGACACTGCAAGATAACAGATGTTGACTGTTTTCAACCACTAGATTTGGGGGTGGGGGGTAGGCATTTGTTACCCGGCAATAGAAGACTAATGTGATTTGTTAAAGTAGTATTCTGATCTGTTTTTTTTTTTTTTTAAACTACAGGATAAAATTAACCCCTTTGCACAAACATTCAAACCTCTCTGCTACAGACTAAGTTTTGGCTTGCATGTGGGCATCTAAACCACCTCAGTTGCGACCTACTCCTTGTGACTCTATAAACTGTAGCCTGCCAGGTTCTTCTGTCCATGGGATTCTCCAGGCAAGAAAACTGGAGTGAGTTGCCATGCCCTCCTCCAGGAAATCTTCCTGACTGAGTGTCTCTTATGTCTTCTGCATTGGCAGGGAGGTTCTTTACCAAGAGCGCCAATTGAGATTTAGCTATTCCTGAATCTATATATAAATATTCAGATTCGCTCAACAGTGAATGGAGTCCAATCACGTGCCAGACCGCGGATTCCTAGAAACGAAGGCCTTGTCTCACTCATTTTTGTACTGCAGGACCTAGCACAAGGCTATTCCATAATAGCTATTCAATAGCTGTGTGCTAAATCAGATTATCTCATCACTGGTTAGCCACTATGACCCACATCTTACTGAGAGAGGTGACTAGAGTTTAAATGAATCAGAGAAGGTTACATAAGCGGAGTTAGGTCTTTCACTCAAATTCTAAGGCTGCCACCCCAGAACTTCTAGAGTGGGTGTAGAACATTCTACATTCTACAATCTTGAATGGTCTTGCTTCCCCTCCTCCCTAAAATACCAGCTCAAAATAAGCAGGTGGCTTAAAAAATGTTTTTATTAAAGGATTTTATTTAAAAAAAAATCTTTGCTATCTTTTTCTTTCCCCCTTGAGTGCAGTGAAAGGGCCTTTACAGTATTTTAAATACATTTCTGGGATAAAGTTCTTCAATGATAACATGTTAGAAGTAAGTAACAATCAGGTTATTTTAGTCTCACTAGAAATGTTCATGGAGAGGTTGGTGTTGCTCTCTGAGTTAATAAAAAACATTTGCAGCAAAAGCCACTGGCAAGAAATGGTCTGTTTAAATACCAGAAAACAGCCCCATATCCAAACAGGTGTGTGATAAAACAGTATAAATAAACTGCTCTGTATGCAGTTTAGCCCAAGCAAAATTGTACAAGAAACTTTCCATTCTGAAAAAATATATATATATGTATGTATGTATGTGTGTGTGTGTGTGTGCACGCGCTTACACACATATATCCAAACCAGGCCTCTGCTAGCCTCCTCAGACTATACAGCTGGAAAAACAGTTCTTATACAGAGAGCCAAAAGTAAAAGTTGTTTAAAAAAAAAAATTTTTTTTTTAATGGCCAGATAAACAAAACCTTGCTAGGGCCTGATTATACTTTTGCAAATGTGGCCTTGAGCTAGAATCTTGTGAAAGACTCGCCTCTTTTCAACCTTTAAGAAATATGTCTGCCTCTTTGAATTAGCGATGGTCACTTCATGTTGTGCTGTGATATTTTTGAAGAATGTTTTTGTTGGTGCAGTTTTCTTAGCCACGTGGGTGCCTGACTTGGGGCGCTGGGAATCGACAGGCCTGAGAGACCTGTTTGGTTTCCATTAAGACCTGCTAAGTGCACAGGAAACACGGTTTAGAGCCGAAAGAGGTTATAAAAACTGCCCTTCATTTCATGCCGTTTCCTTCTGGCCAGGAACAAAGGTGGAGCAAGGAATTCGTCCATGCCAGAGCGTCTGGAAGTATGTGGGTTAAATATTCCCCATGGGGCTGTTTCTGCTGTTTGAGTTCCTTTATTCTTTGCCAACCTGTGTCCAGGTGGAGTGGGTGGGTCGGAGGGGGACAGCACAGACCCTGCAGACGCAGCCTGCCGCCCTGGAGGGCCCCGATGCTGGACAGGCCTCCGTGGTGAGGGGCCTCTGTTCACAGAGGTGCAAGGTCCCGCTCAGCTCCCAGCCAGCATCCCACCTTGACTACTGTCAATGCCTGCCTCCAGAAGGGTTTTTTTTTTCCCCTGGGGTACACATTTCTCCCCTCAAAACACACATGCCTCCATCCTCCTCTCTTCTTGGAAAAGCTTCTCCTAGGCATGCTGTGCAGAGCAGAATTCTGCCAAGGGAGTCAGGGGTGGTGGTGGGGAACAGTTGTACGGTGGTCACATGCTATGGTCCACAAGGCTGAACGCTGAACTCCGGCCTGCTTCAGATTCTAGTCTGTTTTTTTCTCTCTAGCCAGGTGATCTCTTTGAGCCTCAACGTCCTCGCCTGTAAAATGGGAACAACAGCAGCGTTGCCGAGCTGCCCTCTTGAACAAGCAGAGTGCAGATGCTGCCGGGACCCTCACGTGCTTTCTTTGTGTGTCTGGGGGAACCACACGGGCAGTGGCACCTTCTCGTGGGGTCTTCCAGACAGACAGAGCTTCTTCAGCTGGCGTCCGCCCTGGCTTTTCTAATTCTAGTAACCCTTCCAGGAGGGTCCCAGCCTGGAAATCATCACTTCAGAGCCAGAAATCACCGGTTCATATTTCAGACCCTCTGAATAGACCTCTGACTTTGGCCAACCTGAGTGGTTCCGGACCCAGTTCTGGCTGTATTTGAGAATGAGGCAGAAAGCCAGCATTTCTTTCTGGAGCAGAGTTTTCTCAAAGAAATGATGAGGGAACAGATAATCAGAATAAAAGTCTTCCTTTCTGCTTTTGCTGAGGGGTTGGGGGGTGGGGTAGGTGGCACCCGGGCACACAGGGCCTGCAGAATCTTTGGTGGCGTTTCGTGTTGGTCCTCACTCCTGTTCTAGTGTTTTCGCTTCTTCCCTCCCCACTTGCCCTCCCCCCCACCCCCCACCCCCGACATGGCAAGTATTATAAATAGGCCTCCTTCTTATCTGATCCTCCCCTAAATGTTTTTCATTTGAAAACCACAGTTAATTTCAGATAATTGTCCAAGATAATCTCAATTCGTGTGTAATATAGGCCTGAGTTCTAAGAAAAACATGACATTTCTGGAGGACCTGCTTTTGGTCCCTCCAACCGAATTCCGCCCTTTATCGGAGACAGGCTGTGCTGCGGGCCTGCGGGCTCCCTTTTCCAGAAGCAGAGAACTGTCTTCCCCCGCAGGGCTCCTCTCGAACTCAAGGGCTTCCCAGGTATGACTATTTTAAAGCTGGAGAAAGGGGCTCAGGGCGGCGAGGTAGGAGCCCCCCAACCTTGCCCTGGGACAGCCTGTCCTCCTACCCTCCGGCTCTCGCCTGCCCAGCCCCGCCATAACTGCAGTTGTAAACCGTTGTGCAAAGGATGCTGTACAGCTCTGGTAAATAACAGGCTGCTTCCTGGGGCCTGGGCCACCCTTGTCCTGGCCTGAGTTAAGAGGTGAAGAACATTCCGACTGCGAGTTTGGACGGAAAAAAAATATTTTTGAAGTTCTTTCTGCTAACAAGGTAGGCAGAAGACTCAAATTCCAGTAAATGAAGGTTAAAGACAGGCTGGTTTGCAGAGTACAGTCATCTCCCGCCCTCCTTCATTTTTCCATAAAGTGCCATAAAAAGCCGTTACAAACATTTGGGGAAGGGAACAGGCTCCCAGCCAAGAAGCCGCAAGCTTCAACGGGGGTGGGAGGGGGGGGGTGGGGGCAGCGGGGAATCTGAGCCCCGAGGCATGGTTTCCTGAGCAGTCAGGGTTCTAGAAGAGATCAGGCATTAACAGCACTGCCCAGCCCAGCTCTGTGGCCACCCCGGACTCCCTCCTGGGGCGTGTGGGTCAAGGGAGAGCCACCTCCTTCAGTCCAGTCCTGCTCTTCAACCTGACCTAAGAAGCGTGGGGTGAGCACTCCTCTGCCACCCAGCCTCCACACCTGAGAAGCAGACGTGTCTCTCCCTCTAAAGGACCGAAAGCAAACCCAATGCAATTCACAATCAAAACTCCAGCTGCGTTTATTTTTTTCAGGACTTAACTGTTGTGAAATACAGAACTATTATGCTAAAATGGATTCAGGAGAGCAGAGCTCCCCAGAAAGCTAGGTCAACCATGGAAAAGAAGAAATGGGAGAGGGCTACAGCCCGCAGAATATTGACATACTACAAAACCATAATAATAAAATCAGTATGGTACTGGCTCGAGAACAGAGACCCACGAACAGCGCCTATTATAAATGAGGACTTGAAATATGATTAACACAGTTTATAAATCATCAGCAATGATTATTTAGTAGACGGTATGGAGGAACTGGCCATATGGGGAAAAATAAAATCTGTATCCCTCTATTATACAAAGGTGGAATCCAGATGAATAAGGGATTAAATGAGAGGAAAATTTATAAGGTTAACAAAGAAAATTGAGAAGAATATTCTTATGACTTAGAGGTGGAGAAACATTTCTAAATAAAACCTAAACCCTCAAAGTCTAAGGGGAAAAAAAATGGATGATTTTGATCATTTAAAAACTGAGGATTTCTTTTTAATATAGGATAGCAAAGATGAGGCTAAAAAAATACAAATGGCAACACAATATTCACGATGCCCCAAATGGACTAAGAACCAATATGGGATATGCGAAGGAAACTTGCCAATTAATGTGAAGGGGACCATAACATGCAATACAAATGGGGCAAAGGATATGACAGGCACCCCGCAGAGACGGAAAGCAATCCAAGTGGCTAAAGCAAGGAGGAGGTGTTCAGTTCATGAGTCTTCAGAGAAACCAAATCAAACCTGATGAGATCTGCCTTTCATCAGATAAGCAAGGAAGAGAAAGCTGGATAATTCCAAGGGTTTCCAAGTGTAATGCCAAGGGAGATGGGGAACTTGGTGAGGCCATCCTAAAGAGAGTTTCCTAAGACTGAGAATCTGTGTGCATTAGCATCTACAGTTCAATGTCAGGAGTATCTCAAAGAGCCCTCACTTGGGTCCATCAGAGAGAACAAAGGGGATGTCCTGGGTCCCTGCAGTTGCTGGGCAAGGGAGGCAACCATGGGATCCATAGTTGAGGAAATGGGGCGGGGCACAAGACGCCGGGGTGCATTATGCAATACTATATAGGCAGCAGTTGGCAGAAATCTGGTGGATTGCCGATTGGCACTAGATGAAGTCCTTAAAAATGTGGCACTGGGTGAAAACCAAGGAAAGCACGGCCAGGGACAGCTGGGGCTCAGAAGGCGACAGAGCACTCCACACGGCTACTGGCCCAAAGGAGGTACCTGATTCTGTCAACAGGTCGATGGGGAACCAGGAGGGTTAGTCCATTCTGTCATAAGACTCTGGACTGGAGAGTAGGGGTGACATCTGGAACTATTCCGAATGGAATCTGTGGACTGTCAGCCACTCAGTTTTCTTCTTGTCCTTTCTCTCCCACTTGGTAGCTGAACTGGGGGTTCTACAGGGAGGAAACCCCTGAACATGAAGCATTATTTGACTGGCAGGCAGTCTGCCTGTCTTAACGGGAGTGGGGAGATTCCTGGGTCGCCCTAAGCCAGGCACTAGGTTTGCCAAAGTGAATTCTGGCCTGTTCATTTCTGCGGGCCGTCACTCTTCATTGGCCTCCCTTGCCCTTCCACATGCAGCCTGTGTCCCACCGTCACCGAGGGAACGTGCTGAGCTTCCCGGAGCACACGGAGTCTACTTCAGATGGGCTATGGGGGAACCAACCATGATTGGATGGAACGAGAATTTTTTCCCTCTTCTTCCTCTGACCAGGCGCATACCGAATATTTTTAAGCATGGCCCTCCTATGAACATGCACTATTGATCTGCCAGTGCCTGGCAGCTCTAGAAGTGGAGGAGGGCCGTGGACGAGCTCGCCTAACACTCTTGTTCTGGGGAGCCTGGGAGGATAGATTCCATTCTGCAAGCAGGAGGCCGGGGAGTTTGCTCATGGTGCAGGAGACAGCAGGTTATTTACACTGTGTTTGCGATCAGGGGTCACAGAGAGGGGCCAGGAGTTGAATTCCAAGAATGGCACAGAATCCAGCTCTCTGTGAAGGAAATTCAGGGTTTGGACAACTCCCAAGGAGCAATAATTCAACCGGACTAACCCGATGAACTGTTTTTAAATGAGTTTGGAGAAATATAGTCAAACATTGAACTGCTTCCTAGAACTGAAGCACCCGGGCAAAGGTAACCTTTTATTAGACCTTAGCAGTATGGCCGGGGAACTGGTCAGAGTGTAGGGGTTGGCTAGCCTAGGAGGAGGGAGAGGAAAACTCTGTCTCATCCTCCCCATTGGGAAGCTGTGGAGCACAAGGCGTGTGTTTTCCACTTTCTGATAATTCTTTCTTTGAAGCTAAAATATCAGGCAAAGTCAACTCTGCGTATTGAATGCCTCCTCTATGCCTAGGGATCTGGTGGGGTTTCCCCTATCTTATCTCATGTAATCTGCTTGCAAGCCTTCAAGGAAGAAATGACCTTTCTCCATTTTTCCAGAAGAGTCAGGTAGTCTCTGGGAGGTTAGAGAGATCCTCAAGGTCAGATGGTGTTTACAAAGAAGGTGCAGATTCAAACCCAAATGGCTGATTCCACCCTGGAACTTCCTTCAATCCAGACCTGTGCTTTTAAGTGATATCAGGTAGGCTAGAGGGTCCGGTGATACCAGGGATGAAGGGATAAACAGTCGCCTCCCCATCTATCTTCAAGCAGGGACTCTGGAAAAGAAGCTGTGTGCTGAAAGGAAGCCAGGCAGAGTTATGATCATAATCATGATAGTGATCTTTTTTTTTTAAATTTTTTTTTTATTGTTTTTGCCATACAATGTCATGATATCACCATGGGTTCCATGATAGTGATCTTCCATGAAGTTCTTATGTGCCAAACATGGAGAAAACGGTCTGCAGGAGCCACACTCTACGAGCTGGTTAGATTACTATCTCAGTTTTGCCCTTCGGGGAAAATTGAGTTTCAAACTTCAATTAAGTATCCAAACTCAAACATATAGTACTTCATGGCAGAGATCCTAAATATGTCTGACTTTCTTTTTTTTTTTTTTTTTGAGTGTGAACTTTCACATTGATCTGAAAATTCACTTTATTTATTAATTTTTTTATGTCTGACTTTCAAACCAGCACTTATAACAAAACAAACACTACTCTAAGTTGCTTCTTTAGGAAGCAGGAGCGTGGGTGGCGGCAGCGGCAGGGTGGTGGTGGAGACGGAGGTGGCCAAAGCACGGGTGGCGGTGGTGCAGCTGAGGCTGGTGTGGTTGCAGTGTGATGGTAGTGGTGTGATGTAGCTGCAGCAGGATGGTGGTGGTGATGGTTGCAAAGGTGGTGGTAGTCGTGGTGACAACAGCAGTGACAGTTATGGTGACCCTGTTGGTGGTGGTGGAGGTGGTGGAGGTGGTGGTGGAGGTGCTGGTGGTGATGACAGTGGAAGTGGCAATGGTGATGCTGGAAATGGTGGTGGAGGTGATGGTGGTGGTGGTGGTGGTGGAGGTGATGGTGGTGGTGATGGTGGTGGAGGTGGTGGTGGTGGTGCTGACGGGGTGATGGTGGTGGTGGAGGTGCTGGTGGTGATGACGGCACTGATGATGGAGGGGGTGGTCACCCTGCCGGTGATAATGACGGTGAAGGGGGACTGGTCCTGATGGCGGCAGAGGCTGTGTGGTCACAGTATTAGAGCCTCGGCGGCTCTAAGTGGTGGTAGATACGAGGGTGCTGGTGGCTGCTGTCCGTACACCCTCCTCTGGAGGCACTTCTGAGGCTTCCTCTGCAGAGCTTCCGAGAGTGAGAGGCTTCGATTTTCTGTATGCCCGCAAGTGCTAGGCAGCTTTTTCTCCACAGGCTGCCCCTGAATTCCTCTGCCTCTATTTGGTTGCACGCTGTTGACAAGGCCGTACACGTCCAGGACCAGCTAGGGAGAGACAGACCCCGTGACCACTTCCCTGAAGGCGGCCTTTGACCGCTCTGCGCTGGAACACAAGAGCCCCTGCCTCGCCCTGGCACCTGAACCAGGGCCCAACCCAGTCCAAAGGGATTGGGGAGTCAGTGTCCCAAAGAGGCGCTGATTAGCCGGCCAGCAGGCAGCGATTAGCAGACCGGGTCACCCGCAGTTCAGTGCCCGCTGCTCCCTGCAAGGTCCTGGGAGCTCTGCCACGAGGTCGGAGAGGGCGAACGTCTGAGGATCCCGGCGCCTGCAGCTCTACTGTGTCGAGCAGTGGTGAGGGGAAAAAAAACCCTGTCCCGCTGAGTCCACCCCCCAGGAGGCAGTGCCAAGAAGCCCCTCTGCATATTCACCCGTGAAGCCAGCCTGAGAGCCCAGCACTGGCCGGGTGAAGGGGCCCCGATGATATGCTGAAGACCAGAGCAATGAACGCCTGACGTGAAGAGTGTGAGCAGGCAGGCTGCACAGAACTGGGCCTAGATGGGGATTCTGCTGCGGCCTTCATATGCGACCCTGGACAAGATTCTAAACCTCTCAGCTTTGCTTTACCTCGGTTCTACAGAAGGTTAATGATAATGCTCATTTATTATGGTTGATTGGGGTTTAAATGAAAAGAAAAAGTGAAGCAGTTACTGTTGCCTCTAGGACAGAGAAAGCATCCATAAGTACTATCAGTTACCACACTGTGTAGCAGAAATGTCATTGTTTGAAATCCTTTAATCGTCCCTGCTTCACAGACCACCATAAGGACGGGAGAGATGACTCTTGTAAAGCATTCGGCCCGGGGCTGGGCACATAACTAGCCCTGGACACGTGAGAGCCCTGACAATGAGAACTGTCATTACTAGTTGCTCAAAGATGGTTGCAAAAGGGTATTTTTGCAGCATATTTCACCACACTGCAGCATATAATCATGAACATTTAGATGGGCCCAATTTTGAATTAGAAGGGGATTAATGAAATGATTCACGGCACATTCATACCATCAAGTCCCATTCGGCCAGGTAATCCCCACGCCCTCAGATGACCTGAAGCTCTTGTTAAAACCACATTCTCATTTCTTGAATCTGGGGTGAGGCCCAAGAGCCAGCATTTCCAATGAATTCTCAAGTGATTCCAGAACTAGGGTCCATGGACTGTATGAGTGAGTGAGTAAGTGAAGTTGCTCAGTCGTGTCCGACTTTTTGTGACCTCATAGACTGTAACCTACCAGGCTCCTCTGTCCATGGGATTCTCCAGGCAAGAATATTGGAGTGGGTTGCCATTACTTTCATAATAAAGGGAAGTATGTGTATATGTATTTCTATACCAGTAGAGAAAAAACTCCTAGACTCTATTAAAGAAGAGTCATTTCTAAATGAGGGTCTAGGAGTGCTTTTTTTCTCCTCCTCCCCTAAAATGTTCTATTCCCACCCCCGCCCCCCGCCCCTGCCAAATTCAATAATGAACATGTAAACAAAACGGTACAAAATAACACACCTTTTATTGCCATAGGATAGAAAGCCCCTCCCTTCCCCTAAATCCTGTCTCGAAGCTCCAGCAGACACACCTCCCTGGTCAGCAAGCCTGAGGCCGGGCCTTCCCCTACAGCCACACGGGGCCTTCTCAGAGCCGGGACCACAAGGACATGGTGTCAGTGTCTGTGGGCCCTGTCGGCGTCCGCTCCCCCAGGAACAGGGGGCCCAGCTCAGAGCCGGCAGCTGGCCAGGGCTCGGGGCCCAGAGGTGCGCACGCGGGCCTGGTGAGGGACGGGCAGCTATGAGCCCCGAGGAGCCCGGGGGCTCTGAAGCTGGTTCAGGCTACACGGGGATAGGACTTTCAGTGAGCGAGGTGGGGCGGTCTCCAGAGAAGCAAAGAGCTTGAGAAAGTCTATCCTGCTGGCCAGGGTGAAGGTGACACCCGCCCCCCGACTCTTCCTTATGAGTCCCCTCAAGACAACTGGATACGTGAGCCCCGTGTCTCAGCCCCACCAGCCTGTTCTTGTCACTGAGAGGCTGGTCTGCGTGGGCAGCGATGAAAGTGCACAGTGAACTGAAGTGGAAGTCATTCAGTCATGTCTGACCCTTTGCGACTCCATGGGATTCTCCCGGCCACAGTACTGGAGCGGGTGGCCTTTCCCTTCTCCAGGGGAGCTCCCCAAGCCAGGGACTGAACGGGGTCAGATTCTGACCTGGCCATCGAACAGCTAGACCGCCTCAGACTCGTGCTGAGGCCCTGTGTGGGGAACGTGGCGGGCGCTGGTCTCCTGCGGTCGGGCACCCAGCGGGCCTGCGGACGGCGCTGCTGACAATGACTGTGGCTTTGGTCAGGGTCCTCCTCACCTCCGTGCACCCCTTGTACTTGCCCGGAAGAACCGCCCGCCCCCAGCCCCTGGGAAGTGCCTCGTCCCGGCCCCCACCAGCCCGACAGTCAGAGGAGACGCGCGCTCGAGCTGGGTAACCGAAGACAGGGTAACGGAGGGGCTCGTCACTGGGGTGTGGGACCCCGTGGGGCCCAGGGTTGGCCACAGACGCAGGAACAGGGGCTGAGAAGGGGCCTTACACCCCAGCTTGAAGGGCCAAGGGGAGAGGCAGCACAAGGGCCCCGAGAAGGCAGCTGTGCGGAGAGTGGAGAGGGGCCGTGCGCCTGGTAGGGGCTCTAGTCCTTATTAGGGGGGCGGCCACCTCACCAAGAAAGGGGTGGCCAGCCAACGGACAGCCTACACCCTCTCTCACAACCTGCGGACACGCTGCTCGTGCCTTTACCAAGACCGGGGCGTCCCCCTGGCTTCCCCTTGGTTCCTCCTGATCCTGTTGCTGGCTTTCGTGTGTGTACGGTGCAGGTTCAAGAGATGAAGGCGACCGTTCCAAAGAGGACTGTTGCTGCTGGTGTTCAGTCCTTGAGCCGTGTCTGACTGCGACCCCATGGACTGCAGCACACCAGGCTCCTCTGTCTTTCACCATCTCCCGGAGTTCGCTCAAACTCATGTCCGTTGAGTTGGTGATACCATCCAACCATCTTGCCCTGTCGTCCCCTTCTCCTCCCGCCTTCAATCTTTCCCAGCATCAGGGTCATTCTAACGAGGCAGCTCTTTGCATCAGATGGCCAAAGTAGTGGAGCTTCAGCATCAGTCTTAGTAATGAATGAGCTATGCAAGTCACGTCAATCATGTCCAACTCTGCAACCCCATGGATTGTAGCCCACCAGGCTCCTCTGTCCATGGGATTCTCCAGGCAAGAATACTAGAGTGGGTTGCCATGCCCTGCTCAGGGGATCTTCCCAACCCTGGAATCAAATCTGGGTCTCCTGCACTGCAGGTGGATTCTTTACCGCTGAGCCACCAGGGAAGCCCTACTAATGAATATTCAGGGTTGATGTCCTTTAGCATTGACTGGTTTGATCTCCCTGCTGACTAAGGGACTCAAGAGTCTTCTCTGGGACCACATTTCAAAAACATCAATTCTTTGTGTTTGTTTTTACTCAGCCTTTTTTATGGTCCAACTCTCACATTCATACATGACTCCTGAAAAAACCATAGCTTTGAGTCATTTATAGACTCCATCAAATTAGCATTCTAAAGTGCCAACTTGCTTGTAATCACTGACATCAAAATGTGGTCAAAACTGTTAATGCCAAAGGGCCATTCAGGTAGTCCAGAACAGGCTCTTATCCATCTTACTTCATGGATCATTTTTGTAATGAAAACACAGTGTTTGCGAATGCTAGCAGGGAAGGTGGTTTCCCTGGTCCCACCTGGGACATGGCACCTGGCAGAGGCACCTTCAGTCTCAACAGCTTGGGGGAGATGGGTGTGCTCCCTTACGTTTTCTGTATGAGGGCCTGGAGGCTCAGAGGGTTCAGCCATTCACCCAGACCTACCCTACCTAGCAGGGGGTGGAGTGAGGCTCAGACCTTGGGCTGTGGGTGTATCTCTACGTTCAGTCCTGGGTTTGGGCTGGGCTAATCTCAGAGCATCACTGAGTGGTCAATGCTAGGATACATATTAGAGATGAGGGATAGGGGATGGGGGGGGTGGGTGTTGGAGAGATACAAAGAGAAAGGGGAACAAAACGTGCTTGGCTAGAGATGGCGGTGCAGACACAGGCCACCAGGCTCGAGGAGGTAGCGGTGGTTGGTTTGGGGCCAGAGAGGAGCCAGGAAGCCACGGACGAGGCACCGTCCCTGGGACTCCATGTGGGGCCAGTCCAGGAGCCTCCACAGCTGGCCGAGAGGTAACCAATCCATGAAGGGCTGAGGAGCATGAAGAGAAAGTTCTAGATTGCTCCTCATTGTCTGACCCTCACTCCTAGTTCTAGGCATCTGCTGTTTCCTGCTTTGACCCTGAAGCTGGAGGTCCCTCCCCAGACCCTTTTATGTCTTCCAAGAATTATGGGAAGAGTGATCCTCAGCTCATATCCACAAAGCTGGGGCCCTCTCTGCCTCCAGGGCTGGAAAGAGTGTCGGCAGCCAGTGTCAGCAGTGAGTGTCATCCTCACAGTGGAAAAGCTGAAGGAAGGTGCCACCTGTCCCTCTGAGTCCAAGTGTTGAGAATTCAGGAGGCAAAGAGATCGAGGTAAGATGGGATAAATGGGCAGATGGGATAAACACTTCGATCCAACACTCAACACAACTTTTGCAGGGCTTGCATTTCCTGAAAATACAAATTAATCTGCTGTTAAAAAAAAAATCCCCTTTCTGTGGCAAAGTTAATTTTCTATTATTTTGGGGAGGACAAAGTGAGTCATGTGAAATTTCAGGAATATCACACACACACATGCACACACACAGCAGGTAAAGCCGTAACAAAAGTCCTTTTTGCTTTCCATATATCTCGAGGACAATGAAGCCATTCAATCAGAGCCCAGAAGGATAATTATCTTTTTGGACACATGACCTCACAGTCCCATTCTATTAAGCACACAAAATCTGAAAATGAGTGGTATTAGTGATTCTACTGAAATGGATACAAGGGAACTGAAACAGCATAAGGCCAGCTTTGGCTGTGTAATCCCCGAAGAAGTAAGTGCTAAGAGGACGGTGACTTAGGGCACTTAGGGAGGGAAAGTACAGGGAAATGACACCGCGGATGCTTGCAGGATTTTATGGGCTTTGGAGCTGGTGACTGGGGGTAGGGGTTGGCTCGGGTGAGGGTAACAACTGTGATGATCGATGTAAATGACTGCATCCCCAACTTCCCCTCAGTTACTGCTGCTTTTTTTCGGGGGTGGGGGGTTAGGATCCTAAAATAGCCAGTGATTTTGGGCTACTGGAGCCAGACCACAGAAGGGTTAGTTACAGAAACTTCGGTAGTTTTGCCTTCATTCGCGGGGCACTCTCGTCCAGGTCTGTGGACCCGCCTTTCTCTGGACACGTGGGTGCAAGCCGCACCCAGCTGAGGTGTGCTGGAAGGTGTGTGACTGTGCTGCTCCCACAAACTGGATCTGCTCAAAGAGACCCGCTGGTGATCGGGAGAGAGTGCGGGCAGCTGGCAGGCCCTCAGTGTAGGGTCTGCTTCCTGCCTTTCTGGAATACTTTCTTTACAGAGAAGGGGCTGAGCCACCTGCTCTTCAGAGGGGCCGTAATTTCTGTGTCCTGAACCCCACCATGTGTGGTTCCAAATGTATTCTTATTATTCCTCCTGGAAGGCCTAGGAGGGGGTGTTCGGGCCCATGGGAACCTTGGGGAGGGGGCGGAAGGCTCAGGTGGGAATGCTGATCCACTGTCTTCATGGAGCATCCTTTTACCCTTCTTCTCCAGCCCCCAGGGAGACCCACAGGAGAAACGCTTCAGAGCAGGAAAAGCAGGAAACCTGGTTGATGGGTTAATCAATCAACCAACAGGTACTTATTGAAAGGACCTAATTTTTACTCAGCAAATGCTGACAGGAGGGGATGGTGCAGGGACAGCTAACAGACTCTTCAAAGTCAGATAGAGGACTCGAGACAGATATGCAACTCGCCACGGATTCATTCAACAGGCGGTGGCTGAACACCCATGTGTGAACTGTGCTGCATTCTGGGAAAAGGGGGGTAAGGAGGACTGGTTAGACTCACATCCCATGGTGTTTATAGTCTATCAGGACCATGGGTCACGAATTTTTTTAAGCACTTAAAATAAAGGTCGTCTGTATTATAATTGGAAAACAGCCTGCTTAGGTAGCTTCTAGTAGCTACAGAAATGAGGACATTTCTCAGATGGTAAAGAATCTGCCTGCAATGCAGGAGACGCAGGTTCGATCCCTGGGTCGGGAAGATCGCCTGGAGAAGGAAATGGCAACCCACTCCAGTGTTCTTACCTGGGAAATCCCATGGACAGAGGGGCCTTGGCAGGGGGCGGGGGAGCTAGAGTCCAAGGGCTCAAAAAGAGCTGACAGGACTGAGCAGCCAGCACACACAGAGCTGTCTCAGGTCTGGAGCCCTAGAGGATGGAGCAAGCGGCTTTGGGATCTGGACTGAGGATGACGTACTCGGTTGACTGACCGTGCCCCCCACGTCCGTATCTGCCTAGAACCTCAGGATGCACTCTGATTGCACCAGGCAGGGTCTTTGTAGGAACAGTTAGTAACATAAGGTAACCCATTTTAGGGCAGGCCCTGAATCCAGTGACAGGGGTCCTGATAAGCAGGTCTTGTGAAGATATAGATGCCCTGAAGGGAAAAAGCCACCTGAGAAGGGAGGCAGAGCCTGGAGTGATGCAGCTAAAAGTCGGGGAACACCAAGGATTACTGGCGTCACCAGGAGCCAGGAGGGAAGTACACGACAGAGTCCTTCCTAGAGCTTTTAGAGGGAGCAGGGCCCTGCTGACAGGTTGACTTCAGACTTCCAACGGCCAGAATGGTGAGAGAATAAACTCCTGCCCGCAAGGAACTCCAAGTGCTTGTCGGCTTCAGGATAAGAGGACTGAAACCAAGGCGATACAGAGCAAGACAGAAGGAGGCTGAAAGGGATACAAACACCGTAGAGGAGAAAAACACGGCCTGCCCCTGTTGAGGGCGGTCAGGGTTTCTTCATGGAGAAGATGATGTCTGAAAGAAGGAAAGTGAAGTTGTTCAGTCGTGTCCGACTCTTTGCCACCCCATGGACTCTACACTTCCAGGCTCCTCCGTCCATGGGATTTTCCAGCAAGAATACTGGAGTGGGTGACCATTTCCTCGGGAAGATCTTCCCGATCCAGGGATTGAACCCGGGTCTCTTGCATTGTAGGCAGACGCCTTACTGTCTGAGCCACCAGGGAACTCAAAGATGATGTCTGAACAGGGGTTAAAAGACCCGATGAGGGTGGGCCAGCAGGTGAGGGGGGAGGAGAGGGGAGAGGACCAGAACCACAGCCGTGTCCGAAGCTCCTTGAGAAGAAGCCACGCCAGGGAATGGTGCAGCTCACGGGGACAAAAGGAACTGCTGAGGAACGGATGGAGGGATGTGGGCACTAAGGAAACGATGAGCTGAGAGTCAGGGGAGGAGTGCACGGGCGAGGACGGGATGGGCCACGTGGCCAAGAGCCAGAGGGAGGACGAGGATGGATGCAAAGCAGCGAGCGGGGTCAAGGAAGTGGAGAGAGATCCGAGCCCTGGAGAAGTGAGAAGGAACCTAGGAGGTGAGAAGAGAAGAGTGATCAGGGAGGAGTTAACTCTTTGAGTAAAAGTTTAAGTCACTTGGTAGGAAAAAGAGAAAATACTGAAGCAGGTTTCAGTAAAGAGTGTTGGGGGAAAAGACAGAGGCTGAAGGCAGGGAAGAAGGGATGGGGTGAGAGACGAACGAATCAACCAGCGTTTACTGAGCACCTGACATGGCAGACGCTGGAGCCATTTTCAAACACTTTCTCTTCATCTGAAATCCAGACTCCTATGAGATGTTAGCGTTGGAAAAAAGAAAGATTTTCCTCTAATGATGGGAGTGGGGAGGGCAGACAGATGAATCTTTAAGGAAGTGGGGTGAACAGAGTCTCCCTTCAATCATCAAATATCCACTGGGAATTTCCTTTCCGCTTGACACTCTGCCAAGGGCGTCAGATCCATTACCCAGTGAGTGTTCTATCGTGGTCCTCATCTTGGAGATGAGGAAACTGAAGCTCTGTGAAACCTTGGCCAAATTATTTCTATGTGCAGGCAGTTGCTAGTGAATCCAGGATTCAAAACCTGAGTGTGCCGGGACAAACCACTATTTATTTGTCTGCCACAGCATCTTCATCTGTGCAGTTACCTGCAGGGCTATGGTGAGGCTGAGTTACGGGGATGATCAGCACGTGGAGGTCCCTGTTCTCACTCTTGCTTGCCTTCTTTAGAATGAGGCCATCGGGTCCTCACTAGACCCTCACTGCTCTGCTAGACTCTCCATCACTTTCTGGAGTCACAGACTTCCTGAACACCCCTCTCCTCCCCCACTCCCCGCCGCCGCCAGACACACA